>RWGZ01001323.1:0-165573 GCA_009725065.1 Utricularia reniformis | reverse complement strand
ATTGATCTTTTATCTAAAATGCTTACATTAAATCCGTCGCGGAGGATTACGGTTGATGAAGCTTTTCGTCATCCGTATTTGAAGGATTTGTTTAATCCGGTGGAAGATAATTTGGCGAGGTATAAGCTGAGGATTGGAATTGATGAGCGTAGCCTTCGGGAGAGTGATGAGAACAGCGGCGGAGATGGCGATATTGGGGAAATTATGCGACGGCTTAGGGAGATGTTACTGAGAGAGATGATAGATTTTCATTCTGAAGTTGTGAAGAAAAGTGGATTGAGGCCGTTACTGACTGTAAATGAAATTTGATTTTTGAATTCGTGTGAATTGCTTCGAAATTAGGGCACAACTTTACAATTTGAATTTGAATTTGAATTTGAATTTGAATTTGAATGCATATCTAGGTTTCATGGATACTCTCGTTTTTTTTAAATATATGTTTTTGTATATGTCAAACATACGTTCCTATATCCTATCTATAATATTTATGTTTACTATTTAATATATTTATATTATATTTTTAAATTATTTTTTATTTTATAATTTTATTCTTAATTATTTTATTAGTTTACTACATATTTAATTTTAAAAATTAAGTATATGATCATTTTATTTATTTATATTGTATGACGTATTATTGATCTTGTATCATACATGTCCTAATGAACACTTCAGGATAACGCTTCTCCGTTCTCGTTTTTTTCGTTTTTAAGTATCCACGTATTACGTGTCCAACCTAGAGCATATTGATCTTTAAATCATTAAAAGAATTTTCTATTTTTATTAAGGAAAGAAAACAAAAACAAAGAAAGAAGAATGTTTACAAAGATTTTTGAACCTTAACATGCCTTAATGTGATTACCAATGCCCGTGAAATGAACGAGATTGTTGGATGATATGATATTTGTGGACGAATGTCATTTAAGGTCTCCCAAATTCTATATAGTTTGGTAAATTCAGTTCTCAAACTTTCTTTATTTTGACAAATTTAGTTCACAAAGTTTTTTGGAAACAAAACTAGTCTTGAAACTTTGTTTTTTTGGCAAAACTAATTCATATGCTTTGTAAAAATTGGAAAATCTAATCCTCAAAGTTTAATATATCTAACGAAATCTGTCCTCAAATTTTGGGTGCTAATCTTGCCACATAGAGATCAAATTTGATAAAATTTATGAAATCATGGAGACCACTTTTATCAAAACTATCAAACCATGAAGACTATATATGTCAAATAAAAGTTCAAGAACTAAATTTGTCAAAATTATCAAACTTTGGTGATCAAACACACAATTTTCTCTATATTTGTAGAAATTAAATATTCAATGGATCGAAAGAGTATTCGCATAGCCTAGCTAATTACCGCTCCCTTATAAAGTATAATATTTCTAACTAATTATTTATGATATAACTCCCCTTATAAATTAGAATATTTTTTATTTATAATTTCATCCAAGCTAAAAAATAAATTCCAAACATAAATTCTAGAATAAATTATCCAATAACAAAAAGAAACAATCATGAGACTTACTAACACTATTTGAATGTTTTGATATCTATAAAACCAATTAATTTTCAACCAAATATTCCATGGTGAAAATTGTTTAGACCTCAAAGTAGTAAGTAGACCATAAATTAGAAGATTCATATGATAATGAGATAATGGATATATAAGATTGCGAATATGAGTGAGAAAGAGTGGTCGCAGACTTTACATATTTTTAACTTGCGCATATATTGGACGCGTTTGAAACAACGTTTGATAAATAGCGGTGATGCAAGATGAATGAATTGTGTTGTGAGGTGAACTGATCGTGATTTATAAAAATTGTTTTTTAAACAGCGGTCCAGTGATCGTGATATCATAAAATGATTTTTTACCCTTATTTTAATTATTGTATATAACTTAAAAATTATTTTTCATATTATTTTATAATATGAACATGTAATTTATAGAATATAATAAGTTATTAATCAAAATTATTTTTTAAAAAAATTAAATTTTAAGTAACAAAAGTAAATTGACATTTGGAATGTGCATTTTGGTGCCCGTTGGGTTAAATCAACTGTGAATTCACCGTTGTTTTCTGCGGTCGCACGAACGCAATTATTAGTGATTTAATTAAAATAGAATACAACTACGACACGTTCACCACATCAGGTGTTGCACCGCCATTCCAAACAACACCATTATGTGTAAAACAGTAAAAGTGATTCCTTGATATTTTCAAAGAAATAATATCTTATCTTTTTATATCACAATCTAAGCTTTTTTATATCTACCTATACTGTTGAAAGACTTATTTACTATGTGGTATAGTGAGATGTGGTGATGTGCCGTGTGATATAATGATAGTGAATTTTAAAATATATTTTGGTAAAATTATGTATTATTATCACAATTTATAAAAATACTAATATATCCTTATATATTTAAAATATAAAAATAATCATATTATAATTACTATAAGGAAGTAAATTAGTCATTTATTAAATAATGATAACACTACTGTCAGTTTTAGCAACGGTGATGAAATCATGATTTTTTATTGATGAACGTAACAAAATTTTGTTTATATTTCGTGTGAGTTAAAAAATCACAATTTGAAAATCTTAATGCACATCATCACTATTTTACTAGGTCACACTATTTTTAATAATAAAAAAATTTAAAAAAATCAAAAAAATTATATTTTAATTAATTTTTATGAAATTTCATATATTCTATCATATTAGTAATCAAAATGATTTGAAATATTATTAGATTATTAAGTAAATTATAAAAAAATAATATATTTATATTATTTTAATCAACAAATTCTTAATGCACCCAAATCAGATTCATAAAAAATTAATGAATCTTGTACCCTCGCACCCCGAATCTCGCACACTTGTTGATGCAACATAACTATATTAACTAAAAAAACCAAACAAACTAATTATATTGTTACCGTATTAGTTGTCGAGATCTTTGAACTGATTTATGATTATACATGTAAACAAGATTCCATTATTTAATAAATTAATTAAACATATAATTTTGTAAAATAAATACTATTGCATTCAATGTTTTCTAGTTATAATCTATGCGGCATCGACTCGTCCGACTGACTCGGTGCGACTCGACTCGACTCGACACGACTCGGCAAGAGTATAAGAGTCAGATTTTCGACTCGGCTCGTATTATTAAATAAAATAATATAAATTAAAAGCAAAATTAAAAAAAAAAGTAATTGTTAGAATTTGTAGAAAATTACATAAAGTCAAGTTTAAAACTACAAATATTTATCAATTCATTATATAAGAAAATTTAATTTATAAAAAATGAATATCGTTCGTCGATTCTACCATCTCCCAAAAAACAACCACTTTTTGATCCATCATCACTTGTACGAAGAATTCACAAGTAGATCGACAACATTAAAAAGTTGTGAAAGCACATAAGATATGTTTCCGATGAATACAAAAATCAAATTAAGGAAGAAATCAAAACGACGTCGTTTTGTGTCAAGTGTCAAGAGTCGGAGAGTCCGACTCGACTCGACACGTGAAAATGTGAAAAATTGAAGAGTCGGTGCCGCATAGGTTATAGTACACGATAAATGAATATTTCAAGAATTTAATAGTTTACGCGTAATTAAAATAATTTGAAATGCAACATTAATTTTTTATAAAATATTTCAGAAAAAATCAGCACCGAAATCTTGAAGTACAAAATAAAACGAAACTATAGGACGGTGAACATGACATTTAACAATCTGATGGATCATGTCAAATCTCAAAATTAAAATGTAATAGCGACAGTGATTTTTTTATTATTTAATGTCATTTTTTATTGATATTAAATATTAATTAAATTTCATTTCAGACACCAATGTTGTTCTCTTTATAGTATAAACGGGTTCAACCGGTTTTTTAGTCAGTTTATTCCGTTTTTTTCTATTTTTGAAGAATTGGATCGAGTTTTTGACACATGGTTGAACATAGAGGTATTCATTTGGTAAATACCGAACCAAATCGTACCGAATTTTAAATACTGAATACCGAACAAATAAAAATATTAGCTACCGAACCGAATTTTGTCGGTTCGATAAATACTGATTTTTGTTTGTTTGTTTCGGTATATACTGAAATACAGAATGTCCATAATCAAATTAAATAAAATAACAAATTAACCATATTAATATATTTAACTTTATAATTAAATACAATAATATTATTTTTAAATTAAATAAAAGTTTACGTTCGGTATTTACCGAAAAATGAATTCTTTTACCGAACCGAAACCGAAATAACAAAAAATTAAAAACCGAATACCCGATTTTCAAAATTTAGTATCTTTATTCAGTTTTACATAATAGTGAACACCCCTTATTGAATCGATCATACCCGGTTTTGACTTCATTGATTTAAAGAACAAATAATTTAATAGGAGTTAAATAAATACAAATAATAATTGATGAACAATTTATCTAGGTTACACGCTTCGTTTTTGTGTAAAAATAGTTTTATAGTATTCAAATTTAAATGCTCACCAAAATATTCGTTGAGTTTTTATTCAATCTT
This sequence comes from Utricularia reniformis, assembly GCA_009725065.1. Lineage (NCBI taxonomy): Eukaryota > Viridiplantae > Streptophyta > Magnoliopsida > Lamiales > Lentibulariaceae > Utricularia > Utricularia reniformis. The sequence goes on along the minus strand of RWGZ01001323.1, from coordinate 161,010 downwards.
ATTTAATTGTTCGAACATTATTGATATTATAATTTGAACGAATAAATAAAAATATAAATAAATCGAATAATATTCTCATTAACTACTCGTACTTTTAATAACACTATGTACGAGTCAATTTAATGGTCCTATCCGTTTCCTTTTTAAAACTAAAGAATAAATGTTAAAGTTAAAATAGATGACTATTAATATGTAGAGTTTATTCTTCTTCTTATAAATTTTATTATACAAAATGATCTAATAACATTTAAATAATTTGGGTTGATGTTGCCTACGGATTTTCAACTTTCGGGCGATGTAAATTGTAAAGTGCATATAATTAAAGTTACAAAATCGCAAACATGATATACTATTTGAGCATAAATATGCATTTGTATCTCTCAAATTTCAATTAAATGCATATAAGACATTCAAGTTACCAATATCGTTTATTATTGACATGATATTTTGAGTATTTTATATTTTTATACATAATTCTCAAACTTCAAAGGTCAATTTTATATAAGAATCTTATTTGTGTATTTGAGAGTCAATCATTGAAAAATGTTTTCCAGCGTAACGGAAAACCAGATACTATATTGTCAAATATAAAAAAACAAAGTATATTGATAACTCTAGATATTATTTTTACAATTTTATTAATTATTGAAAAATTAGTAAATTAAAGGTAACTTGTGCAATTTTCTCTATTTACATAAGAATAATTCAAAATGGGTGATGTTTGCCCACGGCACCCCAACTTACGGGATATATAAATGATATACCCTCCAAGTTATGAAATTGCAAATATGATACACTTTTTGAGCAAAAATATGCATTTGTAGCCCCCAACTTCAATTTAATACATATAAGACACCACAAGTTTCCAATACGGTTTATCATTGGCACTTCAATGAATTCATAAATTTTTATTTTTTATGCACAATTATCGAACATTAAGGGTAAATTTTGTATAATTTTTCAAACGAGTCTTATTTGCATACTTTGTGAAGGGTTTTCGAACGGTTTTCAACTTACGAAAACCGATTGCTAGAATGTCAGGGGTAAAAAACAAACGGTATTGATAACTATAGATGTTATTCTTGCAATTTCATAAGTTGGAGGCATGTCATTTACAGAGCTCGTAAGTTCGGGGGTTAATTATGCAATTTTCTCAATTCAAAACTATTTAAAGTGAATGAGATAAGGTGTTAAAAAACGCGTTTTTGAAAATGATGAGTAGTAGAGTAATGATGGGTTGAGATAACGATTTAGCGACTTAAGGAGTGGGTAGAAACGGTGGTTTGGTCCATCCTCTCATTTAATTCTGGATACGCCTCTTCATTTTTATTTTATTTTGTGTACCAAGACAACGCGCAAACCTAATCAAAATCCCTTAATGTTGCAACCAGTTGTTTTTGTAATGATTGGATGGTCAATAGAAGAATCTAATAGTTGTTTTTTGTGTTCTTTAGTCATTTATTATTTGAAAAGTCAAATAATGTGCTTTCATTCTTTTATTATCTCATTTTTTTGGGTTTATAAGACAAATGATTGTTTTTGTTTTTCATAAATTACCCCTGCTGAATGACAAACTTTGCTCCAGTATAAGATATTATTGATCATTTTGTTGGCATATAACAGTTGTCCATTGATTTATAAGAGAGATTGTAAATTTTAGTAAATGACTTGTTTAAGGTTTTTACAGTATGATATCTATCATTTTATATGTTTTATTTTAGCACACTCCCATATGAAATTGATCCAAAGGAACGGAGTTTGGCTTATTTGTGTTCGTTCATACTATAATTCAAAAGGAAAAAGTTGTTCAAACATTGTTCATATTTCTAAAATTTTGTTTATGTTCGTATTCATGTTCATTTATATTTGGATCCATTCGTTCGTGTTTGTGCAAAAATAATATAAAAATTGATGGTTAACTTTGTAAGAAAATGAGTACTTGAGCTCACTATCAACTGAATTAGTATTTTCTTATACTATTTCATGTTCGTTTGTGTTCGTATTCATGTTCATTTGTGTTTAGATCAATTCATTTTGTGTTCGAGTTCGTGTTCGGATCCATTCGTTATTGTCCGTGTAAAAATAATAAAAAGTACTCAAATTCAAACATTCGCAACCATGTTCGTATTCATCCTAACTTTTATCTGAGCTAGCTTTGTTGTTCGAATAATGTTCATGTTTTAATTTGAACAAACAAATATGAACTCAAACGAGTCAAACAGTTCACGAATTGTTCCAAATTCTTAACAGCCCTAAGATCGAATGGACCGAGAGTGTCCACTATGAATTATATAAAAAATATTAGATCAAATTAATTACTAATTATATCATTCTTGTTCCATATTCGATATGCGACAATTACCTTCAAAANACAAATCTGATCAGTATGAAAACATTGATATCTTTTCCCAAATATGTATATATTTTTGTTTAAATAAATAGACAAATATATAATAAAAAACCAATTAATAAGGTATGTTATAATTGATTTATTTATTTTTTTAAGAAAAAAATCATTTTTAGTATTTTAATTTTGTATTAAAATCATTTATAGATACCTCTATTTCTAAAAGAAGTCAATTTGCATAACAAAATTTTATATTTGGTCAATTATAATTATACTTAACAAAATACCCTTACTTTTTTTGTGTACATTTGATAGTGGTTACTTCGAATTGAATCATAGAAAACTTTAACGTTTAATCAAGGTTCAAGTTGACTTGAAACATAATAAGTTCACTTCGATCTTCAATTTGAGTTCAAAGCTAAGAATTGAAGATTCGATATCGGTTCATGTCTAGCTATGAGTTTGATTTTGGGATTCGAATTGCCGAAAAATTATATAATATATAAGGTTTAAAGTCTATTAGCTTTCTTTAACTTATTCGATTAATAAAAATACATTGATTCAAAGATACGCTCGATATTTTTAAATTTATTCAAGATTTGCGAGATAATAGTATAATATTAATATTACATATATTTTATAGTACAGTATATTATATTTTATTTTTCAACGATTCGAATCACAAAGTCGAACTACAATCGAGCTTGAATCTCAATTGAACTAAATATGAAATCAATGATTCGTTAATTTTTTAACTCAAATTGTACCTCGAACCAAACTTATTACATTATGTCAACATGAATCTTGCAAAAACACTCAAGTTGTGGTAAGTTCGTGTTAATCCCTATTAAATTTAAAGAAAGGGCATTTTAATCAAGTAATTAAAATTAATAAAATATAAAAATTGAGTAATGTGAATTGATTTTTGAAAAATCGAGATACATAAATATATTTTAATACAAACTTAAAACTCAATTTTTTTCCATTTTTTAATGTATATCATATATATTTTGTTTAATAATCACTTTATTAAAAATTTCGATTTGATATTAGAACTGATAATTTAAAAATAATATATATTCTAGAGTTTTAGAGATCACTTCTTGAGAATTGGATTTGCAAAAAATGAAATTGTATTAGGGGTGGGAACGGGTCCTGCCCAACGGGTTATGGGTCGAACCCATACGAGTTGGCCCAACGAGTTGAGAATTTTTCTTGACCCGACGGGTTGAAAGTACAGTCCAACCTGTCAACGGGTTGAAAAACCTAAACCCTAAAATTTAAAAACATTCAATTTTAACCTTAAAATTTTTAAAAAAATTCAAAATTGGCCCACTTCAACTAATCAACCCGTACGGGTCAAATCACAGCCCAACTCGTACAATGATATTTAGCGGGTCAACCCACAGGTTGACCTGTTTGTACGGGTTGGATCGACCCAACGGGTTGGACTGGCCCATGCCCACCCCTAAATTGTATGGCCATGATTTACGAACGAGAATATTTAGAAATTTATTATCACAATAAATAAAGTTGATAAAAAAATATACTTGTCACACCTTCATATTAAAATAATCATCACTTTTATATAGAGATGACAATGGGATGTATATGGGGCTCTTACTCCACTTAACACAATGTATACATGTTTATCGACTAACCACGTCATATCTTCTTTATACCCCGCCAATGTTCAGTTCAATTGGTTTACAATTTTGTTTTTTTATAATTTTTAATGTAGAAAAATCAATTTTAATATATTTCAAAACAAACACAAATTAATTATTTTAGTATCATAATTTTTACTAACTTTGATGTGACAAATAAAAAATATCAATATCAAATTAAATATGATTTATGGAACAAAATTTTTATATATGCAAAACTATACATTTTTTGAAATATTTATATATTAGAAAAATAAGGAATTAACCCTCTCAAATTTGATAAAATACGGGTGATGAAATCCATGGAACCTGGTACCCCGAACTTGATTATGGCCAAGTTTAGTCAGATCAGCCCAAGTAACATAAGCCGAACTTGGAGACCCAGATCCAGCTCACGTGAATGGACGGCCCAGTCAGACCAGTTCGGCCCGATCGTCCGTTCATATCGATTGGTCCCGATCGATAGGCCCAACTTTCTCCTCCTCACCAGAACCAATCGGTCCACATCTCACAGGCTATGTTTCGGGCCATCCACATTCCGCAATATGTGACAACAACACCGACAATTCTGTCAGAGGCATGGTCCGACGGAGTCATATGAGCCTCCCTTAGCCTGGAGATAGGCTGCTAGTAGCGCCGAATGGCCTAGTGTCGTGCAGCCCTATGAAGTCATACTCGGCGGTTGTCCCGCCTGACACGAGCCGACCTAGCCGCAGAGGACAAATATAAAACGACATCTTACTGTTCACGCATCACAGTAGGTGCATTAAAAGGGCATTTGGGAAGCGAAGAAAATAATCTTCCTTTTGATTCTCCTAGCTAGCTTCTTACTTAGCGATCTATCGATTTATTTTCGATAAGCTTTTCTTCCCTTTGTTGTCAAACAAAAACATGGTATTTGTGATCAGCATCTTGTTTATTGAATCGACTAAGAACATTTTCAGCTCTTAGTAAAGTGATTTTTTCTTCAACTTTTGAGGTTTTCCACTCTAAATTGTCATATCTCTTCTACACTTGATTTATAATCGTTTTCCACACATTAAATAAATTACAACCGAGTTCGTCTTGCAATGAACCGGACGACTAATGACACCCCCGATTTTTGAACCACAACAACGGGTTTACAAAACAACATGCATATCTGTAATGAAAAGTAATCGAAATTCAAAGGTTTTGCGCCTAAAAATGCAAAAGTAGAGAAAACGTAAATTAAGACTTTTTTGTCTAAGTAGTTTTACAAGTATATTTAATTACATCTAAATGTAATTAATTTTATATACGAGTAACCATGTGGGTAGGGGTGGGTACATGTAAAACCACTATCCGCTCCGTTTAAGACGGGTAATCGCACATTCATCACTCGTTTAACTATCTAAATCTGCTCAAACGAGAAAATTATCCGACGGGTAGCGGGTGGAAAACCCAAATCATCATCCCTAACTTTTATACATTAAGTTTAATCATCATTCTCCTATGAATTTGTAATATTCATTACTCTTATTTAATTGAAATCGAGTCGAGATATGCGGTGCAGTTTAAAATGTAAAAAATCATTGTAAAATGGAGTTGAATCCGCATGCAATGCTTTAAAAACCAATACCGGCGGGTATATCGGATGAACACAATGTGTTGATATCTCGGATATATCAAATCTGTAAAGAAATAATAAAATAAAATAAATTATTTATCTAGAGAAAATATATAATTTTTAACAAATTGTTAATTTATATTATTTTTACTTCAAAAAACTAAAAAAATTATACAAATTTATGTATTTTTTTAAATCAAATAAGCTACATCCAATTTAATACACTTAAACCCAAGTGAAATTAAAAAGAGTGGTGGCATGTGCGAACGTCGCGATTGACGGATAAGACTGTACGAAAAGGTGTATGAAATGGACCCAAGATCCCCCAAGCACACGGCTCAAATTTATACAGACATCTTTGTCCCAACAAACTTTCCAGTCTTTACCTTTGCAAATTGTAATCAATGAATTGACATGTTATCTTGTCCAGGGGTATTTCTGGAAACAAATCACTTTTTTGCTTTGTTGCACCAACTAAGGTACGAGTTGCGAGATTCGGGATACCAAGGTTTGAGATTCGTTAATTGATTGCGAATCCGATTTGGGTAAGTTAATGATTCATTAATTAAAAAAAGCATAAGTATATTATTCTTTATATTTATTCAATAGTCAAATAATATTTCAAATTATTTCGATTTCTAACAATATAAATAGTATAAAATTTAATATAAATTAAATAAAATATATATTTTTCTTTTTTTAATTTTTTTTAATATTAACGCACCATGTACACGCCCGTACCCTATGGGCTAGGTTGCACGAATCTGAATGAATTGTGCAACCTAGCTTTTTTGTAAAATAATGATCTTCGTCTACCCGTAGTTTATTTTAAGGAAATCAATTATTGGGATTCTTCGGAAATTTTAATCAATTAACATGCTAAGGAAAGTGGCGGGTATTATGTTTGTTGACAACCCTTAAACCGGGCACCAAAGATGCGTTCTTGTTGAGAACCATCAAATCCGGTACCAACGAGGAGTTCTAAACCATGATGAAAGTGGTCAGGCCAAACAATGATTTGACAGCTGAAATTATCAAGTATAGGATCGGGTCCAACAGACAGCTTTGGGCCAGACAATCAGGATCGGTCCCGGCAAAAAGCTCAGGGTCAAACAGACAGCTTCGGTCCCAGAAGACATGATCGGTCCGGCAGACTGCTTAGGTCCCTGACAGGATGTGTGGACCCATCATCATACATTCCACGCTTCAGGCTCAACCACGCCAGCATGAGGAAACAATCTTGTCAGATGTGGTTACAAGGTGTGGTTACAGGGTGGTTACAGAGCTAAAAGATAAGCTCGAAAGGCTAATTTCTGTGAACTCTAATCTAATTTAAATTCATTTCGATATTTTTATTCCTCTTGTATATTTTCACTTCATTTATTAATGAATTTGCCGTGGAGGTTCTCCTCTCGGCAACATAATTTTTTTCCCTTTTCTTAAGAAATTTTTCCACTCTAAAATTGTCTATGTTCTTTCCATTTCTATATTTCAAATTGTTTCAACAAATAACAAATAAAACCGATTTTTAGAATCCGGTGACTGTTTGTACCCCTAAAAAGGAACCACAACAATGTTATTAAACAACATCATGAAATCAGGTTTGGCGAATTGTGATCATTTCTAAATTGAAGGGGTGTTTGTATCCCTAAAAATGAACTATAAGAGTAATTTACTTTCAATAAACCAAATAAAGGATTCATTCTAATGACTTTACAAGGATTTTTCCCGTTCATCTTACAATTGTTTATGATATATGTCATAGCATCGTCATTAGACCAATCACAATTTTGTCTTTCATATAAAATAATTTTTGAATGTTTTTTTATAATTCATTTTTATAAAATAATTTAAGAGAATTCTTAAACACACAATTAATTTTTTCGGTATTAATGTTTTATTTTTTTGTGTATCTTTTAACACGATATTATATTTTTATACATATTGATTTGTATACTCGAATACTTCGACTACACAAATCAATATTATCGCTGTTAAAAATTCGCAATAACAAAATTTAGATCTCCTTTCATGGGTAGAGGTCTTATGAAAATGTAATAAGAAAGCAAGAAGTGAAATGACACGATTTTTGTAGGTGAAAAGCCTTTCTGTAAAAGAAAGGATAAAAAATCACCCCGGCAATAGCCTTTGAATCCACTATAAACGTCAAGTTTGTATATTTACAATAGAAGAACACGATGTAGAAAACAAAAGGAAAAATATCATCTTTTGGTGGTCATAGTCGTAGATTTCTCGGCCGAATAAGAAGTGAATGGCGGCCTCCTTCTTTAGGTTATAAATAAAATCCTCCATTAGGACAACCGTTCGACCCCATTTTCTTTCTTTAACAATGTTTATATAGATGATTAGTCCAGCCCAATTATAACTCTCTCGCCTATCAATAATGAAGTCCAATAAATAATGATCAATTAATATCTAAATTAAATATAAAGATCTATTAAATAAGTAACCCGATCCAATACCACAAAAGCTGTAAGCAAAGTCAATCATCAAATATCTCGATCTTTTGAATATCATCATCTTCTTCATTTCTCGACTCAATAACGATTATATAGAAGTAGATGTGTACTTAAATAATAAATTCTCATGGCTATATCACATATGTTTTAGGCTACTTTTGTTTCATGGACAACATTACCACAATGAATCCAATACGTTATGCCTGAGACTACATATTTGTTAAATTTTTTAATATAATTATAACTAATGTTTTTGTTTATCTTAAAATCATTTAATTAAAAATAAATACACATATATAAATTTATTTATATTATATAATGCAATTAATGTACTTTTGCGCATATATATATTTCTAATATATATAATACTAATGTAAAATAATTATTTTATCAAAATTATGATAAGATCGCCTAGTTTTACCAAACAATTTTCTAAAACTCAATCATAATTAACGATGTATTATCATTGCAAGATACGATCGCCACACTGCACCAAAATTTTTAAAAAAACTAAACCGAAAATGACCAATATTTATTGAAACATATGCTTAAAATATCGTGTATCTATTACAACGATTTGTATGCCGATTAATTTGAGATTCGTATCCATTACATGATTTGTATGGAGATCAAATTTCATAGAAAAACAAGAATTGTTTTTAAATAAAATATAATAAAGCTTCGTAATGGAATTATATTAATGGGCCTTAGCTTGAGGCCTAATGGGAGATAATAATTTTTCTAGGTTTAATGGGCTTTTGCCCAGTGAATAATATAAATCTAAATTATATTAATGGGCCTTAGGTTTAGGCCCAATTAGTCAATTTATTGGCAATGCGTGAAAATAAATTTGGACACGGGAAATAAACTACGTTGCACGGGTATAAGATGCGTAAAATTTTACGAATCCAATTAAGTGTGCGTTAATTTAAATTAATTAAAATATATATTAAACTACGTTAACAAGATTCTTTATTTTTACAGAAATTTCCGAATCTGATTCTTTAGGATTCGAGATTTTCTTCCAATTCTATAGAAATTTTATAAGTTATGTAATATTTATCAACTTTTAATTATTTTATTGATTTTGAATTTTAACAAACTTTTAGTTTGATGATAAATTATTTATTATATCTTATGTTTATAATTTGATCATGATTAAACTATATTTTATCAATAATTATGATTATTTTAACTTATAAAAAACTATAAATTATATAACTAAAAAAATATTAAAATTAAAATATTTACGAATTTTTATCCAGATTCTCTAAAAAATTACGTATTTCGGATTGCGAATCGTGTTGTTGTAACATAGATATTAAATTATCAAAATCAAACCTGGGTAAAAAAACATATAAATTTTAAGAACATAAAAATAAAACAAAAAACAAAAAAGATAAAAATAAAAATAAAAATAAAAATAAAAAATTGAACACACCCGGTAGGATTCGCGCACCCAGCACCGGGTGCGCTGGGGGTGCGTTGCAAGACACGCACCCCTACGAATCATGCAACACATGAAATAAATAAAGGAATAGAGTCAAGGCTTTTATTATTCTCATTAAGTATAAAAATTTAAAACTTCTACTTTTATTATAATATTACACTCTAGGCTTCCAAAACGAATAGAGTCAGTTCGCGAACCAATGAAACATGTTTGATCACACTCTAGTTTAAGCTCGATTTTATTGAATCTTGCCGAACTCGATTTGAGTTCGAATTGCTAATGAATCTAACTTTAAAATTTTATTTTAGAGCAATCTGAAATCGAAGTCAAACTCAATCGAATTGAATCTCAAATCATTGATTCTTTGCTTTCCGAACTCGAACTTAACCTAGAAATGAACTTACTCTATTTTGAGTAGAACTCGAATATTGAAAAATACTCAAATATGATCTGTTTGCAACCCGAGTACAGTCATATCACAAAATGTTGAAGTATCGCTTTTTTATAATGTAGAATCCATTCACAATTGATCAATCCCACCCTAAACCCTAATCCAAATATTAAGTGTTAATTTTATGATAATATAGTCTATCAACATCTCCAATCTAGACGTTCAACTTCGACACCAAAGGATGAAAAGAAACAACAAGTGTAGAAATTAGCATTCAATGAAACGACTGAATCGATAGAGTGTCTTTTTTAGCTTAAGGGTATGTTCCTTGTGTGATATAAAAATTGTATATGCAATAGAATGTATTTACATAATAGATTTTTAGAATATATTTTCAAAATAAAAATGTATATACGTTCTATAGTGTAAAATAATGTGTTCTAAATTAAACAAAATGTTAGGTAGAAAATGATAATATTAATGTATTATAAATAATAAAATATATTTTTAACCTTTAAATCAAGTCATAGATATAATCATGTTGGATAAAATCCATATATATTATATTTAAAAAGTTTATTGATAATTATCTATTATTATATAATGGATAAAGTATGATATTTTCTAGTCTATACATAATTCTCTATTTTTTCTACTACTCTTTAGGTGATTAGGTAGTGGATAGATTATGTCTAAATCATTTATAAATAGAGTATTATTTTATGGGAAACAATAATCAATATTAGATACAATAACACTTTGATTTCTTGTTTTGAGATTTTTCTCTATGTTGATTCTGAATTTATCGACAACATCATCGTTTTTGAGCAAGTGAGCTTGCTGTTTGTGTAACCTGGAGGACACCGATTTTGTCAGAATTGTTCTTAAGTTTAGCGTCATAAGAACAAGCAGATTTGATACATGAGATCAAATCACTTTCTAATATTATTTTATATTTATTGTATTTAATACTAATGTTGTTTATTTCTTTGAATGAATGATCCAGATTTCCAACATGTTCTAGGTTTACAAGATTCAAAATAATATTGAACTAAAAAATTACAATATATAAAATTAATGAGGGAATTATTTAATAAAAAAACTGAAAAATCAGTAGCGACAAGAGATAATACCTAGTTAAGGTGGGAACATAGAAAAGTCTGAGTCTGGAATTGGTCAGAGTAGCAGGCTAAATTTGTTTTAAGAAATATAGTTTTTGTGTTAAAGGTTATTTTAGTAATTGAATATCATTTTAGAATTCAAATGATATAATTGTGACATTTTGGATTTGTAATGAAAAATAAAAAATGCATTATATATTTTACATTTGAAAGAGAGTGGAATATGATATATGTGTGTAACTTTATTAGTAATACATTAATATGACATGTAAATTTGGTCACCGTAGTTTCATGATTGTGTTAATTTGGATTTCTAAAGTGTTATAATTGTAACAATTGTAATACTCAAATTACGAAGACAAAATTGATGTTTATATTTTGTATGTTTTGACAAAAGCAATACTTAATGTTAAATTTGTATGACAAAATTGGTTATCAAAGTTTTTAATTTTTGGGAATGAGATCATTTGTCAAAATCTAATTTAGATGACCAATTTTACCATTTTGGGTATCTGATTTTCCAAATCAATGGGTGATCAAATAATTCGGAATACCGAATATCATATCGAAATTTTATTATTTTGGTAATTGACATTTGGTATTTAGTATTATTTGATTTGGTATATAATTTTATTATTTGGATAGGTATTCGGTAAGTGGATAAAAATTCGATATACTGGGAGACGCTCGATCAATAAAAGATCATCTTCAGGATCCATCTTCGGGGCCATCTCCCAACGATCATCTTCAGGATCCAGACTAAACTTACTAATCATTTGGTCCATCATGTAGTCCATATACTGGTAGACGCTCGGTCCATAAACGTTTGCCGCTAAGGCAAACATCAGGGGCGATCGGGCAAAACCCAAAAGGGCTTCCCGAACCGCACTTTTAGTTGATCCTTGGACCCTAACTAAGTCTTCCTTCAGTGCTTCCCGTTCTTCCTTCAATGCATTCTTTTCTTCCTGAGACTGCAGGAGAAGTCTGTTGCTCTCGTCAGATATCTCTTGAATCTGAGGCTCCAATTCCAAAACACGGGCCGTGGCGGAGTTAGCAGCTGCTTGGGCGTCTCCCGCCTTAGAAGCTGCTAGGGAGAGTTCAGTACCCACTCCAAGCAGCTCTCCATTCAGACGGTTCCAATCGGCTCTGACTGATTCCACCTCTTTCTGTTTGATCTCAACTTGCCGCTGAGCTAAGGCAAGTTGACCTTCCAGATCTTCAGACGCCGAGGAGATGCTTCGGCTGAGCTGGACGGCAGAAGCGAGGTCCAAAGCGCTTCTATGTGCCTGCAAGAAACAAATTGGAATAAGAACATATACCCGATCGGGGTAGCAAGAGCTGAAGACAGCTTACCACAACTTGGGACTCCAGATAGGCTAGCACCAAGTCGGGAAGCGCGCCATCAATACCGGGCGCGTTCTTCCTCCCTAGGAGCCGGTATCCTTCAAAGGCGGCATCCTTCCATGAAGGGGGGACCCTTTTCGATCCCCGAGCTTTGCAAACGGAGACCACCATCTACTAGATGGCCTCCCTAATGGCCTCGGGGTTAGACGAGGATAGAGCTGATTTCTCCCCGATTGTGACCCCTTTCGTCAGGATCGGGGCTGCAGGCCTGCTCACAGCTGACCGCAGCCTTTTGTACTGCTTCGGGGCTTCCTCTTCGGGGCCCCGCTTGCTCGTCGACGCGGAGACTGGAGGTCTCGGCGCTCTATCTCCTAAGCTGGATGATGGGCGGACGTCTTCTACCCGCATTGACCCCTGCAGCAACAACCGCACGACATTAAGATCCAGAGGGGAGTTATTCCCGATTCTGTACATGGCGGGAAGGCCTAACGAGCGCATCCTCTTAGAAATCACCTCATTCATCGATTGAGACTCTGGCCTGTGGCTACTGGAGCTCCCCGATGATCATGAAGGCTCAGCCGCAGCGCTGGGCTTAGGTTTGGACGCTTGCAACCGAGCCTCCCTCTTAGCTTTTGAAGCAGCAGCCACCGCAGTAAGTCGGTTTCCAGACATTGTATCAGTGGAAACTGCAAAAGAAAAATAATAAGGATCAGGAATTATGAACTAAAGGAAGTTAAGTCGTACCCGATTCTTCTGACTCCGATGAGTCGGAGCTAGAGAAGATACCCTTCGGGGCAGGGGCTCCAGTTCTTCCTGCAACTCCGATCTCTAACAGCTTCTTCTCCCGAAGGATGTCTATTCTTTTCAGACGTCTTTCGGAAGGAGGAAGCATTGCCAACGTGTTGGCAATATCCTGGTGGGATGGATTGAACCGGCTTCAGTCTAATTTCCCGATGTCAGGGTGGGTTATTAGGAAGGTAACTTTCAGCAGGTCCTCCCTCGAGATGTCTATCCATACGTAGCAAGATTCTCATTCATGATGGGAATCTTCATTGTCTACGATAATACAATCCTTCGTTCGGGTCGCTATATAATATAACCTGCGACCCCCGAAAAACCTCCTTCCCCTACGGGATCCCACCAGGAATAGATTGAAAAAGTGCCTGAGGGTTGGCTCTACCCTCTGTTTGTGGCAATAATAAATGAAGGCGATGATATAAACATAACTGCCCGGAAAAAGAGCAAAAGTCAGGCAGTGAATCTCCCGAAGAACGGCCGCGACAAAAGGGTGAAGGAGAAATCGCAGGCCTGATCTCAGGGAGGCATAGCTAACGGGTATGGCGTTAGCTGGAACGTTCATCTCGGCGGGAAGGAAGCAAGGAACGTCCTCCATCCCCCTCTAGATGGGATAATGGGCTGGAATTGAAAATTTGACCCGAAATGCTTCAAAATCCATTATTGATATATCTGGATACCTAGCCTTACGAGGTACCATGGATGGTTACTTTAGAGTTTACGAGAAAGTTGGAGTTGAGGAACGGTTGAGCAAAATCGCCAGAGAATTCTAAAGCTGGAATAGTTTGTCGCAAAGTGTGATAATGGCTGTACAGGGCAAAAACCCCGACCTTTATATAACGTATTACCCAATCACGGGGTGACACATCATTACTGCAGGCGGCTGCAGTCTGACAGTTTGTCCCTCTTTGGATTACGGAAAAACATTAGCTATTACAGAGCCTAGAATTACGCTTTTACCCTCAACCGCTATGGATTTCAAATTTGAAAATTCACGTCATAAAATTTCTAAGTGCAGGATCGGTCCCCAAGGACGCCGTTACAACCAGTTCGAGTACAGGTTTTGGTTGTTGCGATCGGCACTAATGCACAAACGATCTCAATCTGATGATCGAACTCCGATCACCACCACGGTGGCGACGGAGTCCGAGGGGCTAGTGATGAGATCCCCGGAACCCGGTACCTCGGACATGATCAGGACCAAGCTTGATCAGAGGAGCCCAAATAACGTAAGCCGAACTGGGAGGCCCAGATCCAGCCCACATGAATGAGTGGCCCATCCAGGCCAGGTGGCCCGATCGGCCATTCATAACGATCGGTCCCGATAGGTAGGGCCCTACTTCTCCCGCACGCCAAAACAGATCGGTCCACACCTTACAGGCCCTGCTTCGGACCATCCATATTCCTCACATGCAACGACAACCTTGTCAAAAACGTGGTCCAGCGAAGTCGTACGAGCCTCCCTTAGCCTGGGAATAGCTGGCTAGTAGCGCCGAAAGGTCTAGCACCGTGCAGCTCTATGAAGCAGTTCCCGGCGGCTGTTCCGCCTGACATTAGCCGACCTAGCCGCAAAGGACAAGCACAAAACGACACCCTACTGTACACATAGCACATTGAGAGTATAAAAAGGACACTTGGGGTGTGAATAAGATATCTTACGATTCTCCTTCAAGCTTTCATATAGAGAACCTCCTATCGATTTATTTTCGATAATTCTCTTCCCCTTTGTTGTCTAAAGAACAAACATGATCATTGTAATTATTACTTTGTTTATTGAACTGACTAAGGGCATTTTCTCTAACCCTTAGTCAAGTGGTTTTTTCCTCAACTTTGAGGTTTTCCACTCTAAAACTGCCGTGTCCCTTTACATTTGGTTTATAATCGTTCTTCACACATCAAATAAATTATAACCGAGTTCGTCTTGCAACGAACCGATCAACTGTTGATACCCCCGGTTTTCGAACCACAACACCGTAGTTTAATGATTGTGTTAAGTTGGATGTTTAAAGTGTTATGATTGTAACAAGTGTAATACTCAAACTATGAAGACAAATTGATGCTCATATTTTGTATGTTTTGATAAAAGAAATACTTAATGTAAATTTGTATGACATAATCGGTTATCAAACTTTTTAATTTTTGAGAATGAGATCCTTTGTCAAAATCTAATTTAGATGACCAATTTTACCATTTTGAGTATCTGATTTGCCAAATCAATGGGTGATCAAATAATTCGGAATACCGAATATCATATCGAAATTTTATTATTTTTGTAATTGACATTTGGTATTCAATATTATTTGATTTGGTATAGAATTTTATTATTTGGATTGGTATTCGGTAAGTGGATAAAAATTCGATAGAATACCGAATACCAATATTATTTTTGTATACATTTGTGATTAAATATGACTATATAATTACATTACAATTGTTTTTTAAATATACAAATATTTTTAACTATACAAAAATGATAAATATTTGGATTTGTTTACTACATTATGGTGATATTGAACGATATATATGAGTACAACAAAATTGTAAATAAATTTCTACATTATAAAATATTATTTTATACTAATTGTTTTCATGTTTAATTTCCAATTTTTAAGAATTTTTTACACACGTATTAAAATATGAGCTAATATAATTGAAGTTTTTTTATAACGGAGAGAAAAAAAGTGATCAATGTTTTAACTTTAAAATAATATTTAAATAAATTTATTTAAGACGAATAGATGATATTATGTTTTGTATTAATTTTTGTAATAAATCGTAGAAAAATTATTGTTTGTCTATATTTAAATTTAAAAATATAAATTAACAATTATATCATAATATAATCATACTAAAATATGAAATTTAAATCACTTATGATACCAAAATATCGAAGTAATTGTGGTATTTTAGTATCGGTACCGAAATTTTATTGAAATATAATCGATATAAAATTTTGTAACAAATTTAGTATTTTAGTATTTGGTATTGTACGGTATGCAGTACCGAATACTCATCCCTAGTGAAATGTTTAAAATTTGATGAACTAAATCTATCAAGACTTTATCATTTGAAAACTAAATATTACATTATAAATTATGAGAATAAAACTTGTCAAAACTAAAAAAATTATAGACTAAAAACGGCATTTTTCATTCCTAAAATGTGTTATTGTATAAATGCATTTAATAAGATACTAGATAAAAAATAATAGATTAAAATTATAAAAGTACATTTAAACAAGATAGAAAATACTAGATTAAACTAATTAGTTACTATCTCTAATTGCATTTAAGAAGATAAAGGAGTTCTTTGGTTTAGTTTTTCAAAATCACAGTAAGGTACGGTGATCGTATTGTACGTTGAGATGATCGTGACAATTATGATCGATATTTAAAAAACTGTTTGCAAAAACTACGGTGATTGTACCGTGATTTTAATAAAATGTATATTTTAACCTTTATGTTATTATGTTTATTATATAGGAGTATAAGCTAAATAAAAAACAACCGAACTCTGAAATTTTCAATCAAAATAAACAATCGGAAGAACAACCGAAAAAAAAAATCCGAAGAAAAACCGAAAAGAAATCCATACAATCGAATACGTACCTTGCAAGAAAAATCCTAAAAATGTAGAACCACAACTTTGGTTTGGTTTTAAATTTATTGATTGAATTTTGAAAAATAATTTTGGAATTTACCAAATCACGATGGGTTGGTCATACGTATCAAGATATGACCACATGACCTCTAAAAACTCTCGGTATGATCATCGTAATTATACAGACTGTTTGGTTATATAAAATAAATTTTGGTATAACAACGAGGGACACATAAAACCAAACAATCCAAAAGTGTGTGACTGTAAATGCATTTCATGTTATTGAATGAGCAAAGGAGAAAGTAATGGCCCTACTTGTCTGAAGAAGAACAGTGTAGAATTGGTAATCTGTCACGTGATCAGACAGCATTTAATGTGTTCTAATTGAGCAGAGACATTAACTAGCACTCTTTATGTCGTATGAAACATTCCCATTTCTACATTTTGTTTCATTTTAATGGCGTAACATTATCGCATCAAAATTATGATTAATTAATTAATTGAATGAGAGACGTCAAATTCGAGTCTTCATAGGATTTAATAATCCCCTTGTGATTTACAAAATCGACCACGACCGTATTTTCTTCAGTGGTTAAGACAGAGTCTCATAATTCCCCTCGTTGCGTTCTTCTAACCTCCTTGTTAATGATTTGATCCCAAATTTTATGGAATTTTAATTTGTCCACTTGACTGCTAATCATATCAACAGTTGTCTCTCAACTATCTGGTAGAGACCACCCGAGCAGCACGACTGTGTGCATCTCATCATCAATTTAAATCCAATCGATGAAAATTGTTTCAACCAACTGAATTCATTCAAATGCTCTGTTATAGAACTGTCTTCTGTCATCTTCAAGGTAAAAAATCTTCATACTAAATGCACTTTGTTAGTCGATGAAGGTTTTTCATACATGTTTGCAAGGACCTTCATTAAGCTGTGAGTGGTTTTCTCCCCAGCTACGTTAAACGCCACATTTCGTGACAGTGATAACAACACCACAACCAAAGCTTTCCGATCCAATTTACTCCATTCTAGATCTTTGATAGCTTATGGTTTGACATCGAATAAGATATCTCCTAGATCATTTTCATAGAGAATATTCTCTATTTGCATCATCTCGTATGCATAATCTTTTCTATCGAAAAGCTTCATTTGAATCTTGCCATCCGGCATTATTGCTAAACCACAATCACAAAATACACAACGATGTTTAAAGTATAACAATTGTACCGATAAGCACAGGAAAAAACTTTTCTGATGTGGTAGTTCAGCCTAGCTGCAACCACCTAGCATACTCAATGCAAACTTGCTCCGATACCAATTGTTAGGAAATTAAACCCAGAATCAGACTGATAATTCGAGGAAACTCCGGTACCGGATAAAACCCCGGCTACCAATATATATTCACTATTGAATATACACAAGATAATGCATATAATGGAAAAAGATATGAATAGATGTTGTGTTGGTATATTGAACAAATAAGATTATCACTCTTTTTATAGATCAAGAGAAATGATGAATCTTTCCTAAATCACAACTAATCTACTATAAATACATGGTTGGTATGATCGATGTTGACCACATATTATTAAACATGTGATCATTGACTTCATCTAACACGTCGTCTATCTTAGGTGGAAGATGTCCTTCTTGTGCCGAGTATGTCTTAGCCCGTTGTGGATCTCTGATGTGGCTTGATCAACGCCTTATGCCTTGGAAACTTGGTCAAGACTCTTATCGGAACCGCTTCACTACGTAGAGAGGTTTCTCTTTACCATCCATCTTGGGTTCGTTAGATTACCCGTAATGTATGTCCCGGTTCAATACAATAATAAATTAAATAACTTTAAGAATCACGAATCAAATTTAACAATATACTAACAAATAGTTATTGGGGGAGCCGGAGACAACACAAAAACATTCAAAAATAGCCCAAGTCGCATGTGGCCTTCATTCCATTCTCTCTCCCTTCTGCTATGCCTTGAAATTCCCGCACATTTGATCCCAGTACACCGTATTCTCCTTCAATCTCTGAAACAAACTCAAGGGTTTAAGATGGTTTTTGAAGCATGGGTTGAAACTGGAGCGATTTTGTTCGAGAAAACGAGGGGTTTAAGATGGTTTTTGAAGCATGGGTCAAGGCAATGTGTAACTGGGACGATTTTGTTCGAGAAAGAGGTGGTATTTTTTCTTTATTGTTGTTGTGGGATTTAGATTATTAGTTATTGTTGTGTTTGTTTGAGGCACACAGGATGAAGCCAGGCATTTGTTTCGTTTCTTTGTTCTAGTAAATTTATTTTGTGTTTAGTGAACAACGTATTTGATATTTGCTTTCCCATGGCTTTATCTGTTTCTCAAGAACAGCAAAATTGTTCATGATTTGAGTAGAGAAACAAGAAAGGAAACTGGCCTGAATTGCTGAAATACCCAATGCAAAACTGGGTATTTGCAAATATATCTGCAAATGTCCAGTTTTACCATGGGTATATCATATCTGCAAAATAGCCAAAGAAACTGAACTTTTTTACTTGGAACTATGTACTTTATACTCTACGAGAGTTTATCCTAATTTTTCTCAATTTTTGAGTATCTATACTAAATTGAATTGGGTATTATATTATTATTATTATTTATATTTTATTTTTTCGCATTAATTCGAAACGACTTCGTAGAAATGGATTCTACTCTATCGGGATAATTAGGAGTTTTTCGAAAGATAGCACGTGCATTTGGAGGTTTGAGAAAATGTGTGCATGTATATTAAACGGACTCTTCTCAGGGGACGACAAATTCTAGTCGGACACCGACTCTCCTCGGACACTTCTGGGATACATGTATGTTTTTTATATTTAAATTTATTATTATTTATTTTGAAATAGTTATTATTTAAATTTATTATTATTTATATATATTAATATAATTAGTTAATATTTAAAAAATTATTGATATATCGGTATTATTATGATATAATGTAATTTATACCAATTATTTCGATATTTTATCAATTTGAACATTAATTATTATATATATTTGTGATAGTAATTTATTATTTTTATAATATAATTAGATAAATATAATTTTATTTATTATTAATTATAAATAATGTTAACCAGAGATACGTTTTTTATTTTAAATTTTAATTAAAAGAATAATTTATAATATTAACGAGTCGGACTCTTTAACAAATCTGAGTCCCCGAGTCTGAATCCCCGTGACGATGTCCGTTTAATATAGGTGTGCATTTCATTCAAATATTGGAAATGTTATCTATTCATGATGGGGTAACGACATCACTCACACTTGTGATATTGTTCTATTTGAATTAGACTAATCATATTTACTCACCTAATCCTCACGTACTTTTTAGCTTTTACGTTGTCATAAAATTCTCAATAAATCATTCATCCTACTTCTACCCCATTGTGAATATGTTTAATTTTTTGATTCTATTGGAATCTTTACCATTTTTCAAGGAAAAATGTCTTCCGTAAGTGATGAATGAATTATTATATTTAAAATATGATCGATCCTCATCTAAAGGTGATGTTGAGATTTGTAGGGTCTTACAAATGGGCCGGTCCAATTAGTGTATAAACGAATCAATCCAAAATTTGATTTGTAAGAAAAACGTTACATGTTGGACCATGTTGTTTTTCCAAGTTTGAGTTTCCATACTAAATTTCGTTTCTTTTTATTTTTTCATTAGCTTTATTTTTATCGTATTAATTCGATTCGATTCGATCCCTATGAAAGGAAGTTCTCAACCAAGTATTTCCCAACAGATGTAGATAATCCATTACCACATTTTGTTAATGTATTCATAGACAAGAATGTGGTCCCTTTTGATTTCTTAAGCTTCATACAATTTTATTGGGGTATTTTGCAAATTATTATAAACTTGAAGGACTGCTTTGCAAGTGGTCCAAAAGTCTGGACCAATGCAAAAGAATCATTAACAGAACCAAATATATTAATAGTCTATTACTATTTAATAATTAAAATATATATATTAAGTGTTGAATATCTAGGTGCAATGTATATAAATTTTAAATAAAAAGCCAAATATTGTATCTATTTCATTTTATTTATGTGGTTTATTAACTATTTTCCAATTATTCATTTCCTATAACGTTATTGTTTCAATCAATGTTTTGGAAAAATATTTTATTTAAAATAAAACTATTAAATCCAGTAGATTAGTCCACCATGGCTTTTTGAAACTATTCAAAAATACATTTATTTTTGAAAAATCCAAGTCCTTTGCTTTTTTCAAAAATATCTTTATTTTTAAATATTCTTTTCAAAACTATATTCCTTTTAAAATCAATTTCAAAACTACATTTTCTAGTTTTTTTAATGGGTGACGTTTGCCGGTGATCCTCCAACTTTTGGATGGTGTAAAGGACATGCCATCCAAGTTACAAAATTGCAAATATGACACCTCAAGTTAACAAAAATATGCAAATATGACATCTCAAGTTAATAAAAATATTGACCATCTACGACATTGTTATTGTTTTACGTCCTGATGCACATTTCTCGAACTTGAAGTATCAATTTTGTATAACTTTTCATATAAAAGACTTATTTGCATAATTTGTGAACATTGAGAACGAATACTGCCAACGAAAAATGTTTGTAAACTTAACGGAAAATCATGTGCTAAATAACAGAGGTAAAAAACAAACGGTTTTGATAACTTGAGGGGTCATTCCTGCAATTTCATAAGTTGGAGGACATAGCCTTTACACAGCTCTTAAATTAGGGGACTATTTATGCAATTTTCTCTTTTTTTAATTATGATAAATTCACATTTATAATTAATCAAAGTTGTGGGTCTCTTTTTAATTATAACTAAACATCCATTAAATTTAAAATCTGATTGCAAAACCCTATCAATTCTGTATGCCTCATGAACGTAGTGACGGATTTTCAGTTATCGGTTTCTTTTTCTCCATTCCCAAGTAATCGTGGATCTTTAGTTATAATTCTCTGATTCGTTTAAGGGGAAACAGAATCGGAGAATGTAGCACCCCGAATTTGTTTCCCAAATGATCGTGGATGTTTATATTGTATTATATTTTTTTAAACAAAATTACATTAACTTATGAGTTGTAATGACGTATGACCCCTATATTATGAAATTGTACAAATAGCACCCCAAGTTATAGATATTGTTTGTTTTTAACTCTTATAATGTACCTCATATTTGCCATCAAATGCATAATATTGAATTTTAAGGGTTAAATTTTAATTATTCTTGAATTTCAAATGTCTAATTTGCACAATTTGTTTATTTTGAGAGACAAATGTACAAAATTTGAAATATTTTAGGTTTCATAAAAATAAATTTGGGTGTATGTACAAATAAACTGTTAAAACGAGTTAAAATCGGGTTTTAAAAATTTTTTGCTTAGAGTCGATTGTCTCAAAACAATTGTATATTATTGTTCAAGTAGGGTTACTATTTAATAGTTTAACATGAATAATTCTGCGAATAAAATATTAATAATATAAGTTCCTAAGTTTCTATTTTCTTGAAATTATATTTTTATTAATCGGATTCAAGTATATCTTATCATCCAATATACAAAAAATTATAAGATAATTCCATTATCTTATCCATTTTATTATAATTTATAATAATATATTTAATCATCAAATATTAAGATATTGATAAAATTGATCATAAATTTAAATTATAATATTTGACAAATGAGATCAACAAATAACAAAATTGTTTTCAAAATTGAAAAACGTGTGAAATTGATTATACCATATAAAGTAAACTTTGGAATTTGTTTTACTAAAATATACAAATATGTGGATTAGTTTTATTATTTTCATATTTTTGGATAATAATTAACATAATTATAAAACTTTGAGAATAAAAATTATTAATATGTGAAAAAGAGAAAATTGCGTAATTGATCCATAATTTTTAAAATAGTGTAAAATTTGTAAATTGCGTGAGAAGTCCCTGAAGTTTCAAAACCGTTCAAAAATGACCCTCGGGTGAATAGTAGTGGTTTTTGTCTTTTTTCGTATAAGTAGTTTTGATAATTTATGTGTTATTTTTAAAATTTTCAAAGTTTGGAGACATAGTCATAATATCTTTTCAAGGTTAATAAATCAAATATAAACTTTGGGGACGTTTAAAATATCAACGAGTATAAGGGTCAAATATAAACGGTTTTGGAAGTTCGGGGGCAAATCATGTAATTCTTAAATTTTCAGGGCACAATGTTTACTTAAAAGTTTAGGGGTCAATCGCGCATATTATATCAACTTCGGGAGTTTCGTATGCAATTTACAAACTTTAGGGACACCGTCTTTACACTATTATAAAGTTTATGGATCAATTATAAACATCATTATTATTAGAAATGCAATTTGTTACATTTAAATATGTAACAAATTTAAATGTAATTGTAATGTGGTCCTCTTATTTTTTGAAATATTAGAAAGCTTTTGTATAAACCTAATCGAGGTTGAGGAATCGGCGCAGCGACGACGGTGGCGATGAAGTTACTCGGATGTTGGTTGCTGCTGGTGGCTTCGCTTCGTTTAGCTTCCGTTTGGTTTGGATTCTTCGACATTTGGGCTCTTCGTCTTGCTGTCTATTCCCAAACAACTAGTATGTCTTATTTTCTTTTTGCTAGATCTGTGGTTAAGTTTTTCAACTTATTGTCAATTTATNTAAGCTTCATAAAATTTTATTGGGGTGATTTTGCAAATTATTATAAACTTGAAGGACTGCTTTGCAAGTGGTCCAAAAGTCTGGACCAATGCAAAAGAATCATTAACATAACCAAATATATTAATAGTCTATTACTATTTAATAATTAAAATATATATATTAAGTGTTGAATATCTAGGTGCAATGTATATAAATTTTAAATAAAAAGCCAAATATTGTATCTATTTCATTTTATTTATGTGGTTTATTAACTATTTTCCAATTATTCATTTCACATAACGTTATTGTTGCAATCAATGTTTTGGAAAAATATTTTATTTAAAATAAAACTATTAAATCCAGTAGATTAGTCCACGATGGCTTTTTGAAACAACAGGGCCAACCATGTAATTCTTAAATTTTGTGGGCACGATGTTTACTTAAAAGTTTAGGGATCAACCACGCACATTATATCAACTTCGAGGGTTTCGTATGCAATTTACAAACTTTAGAGACACTGTCTTTACACTATTATAAAGTTTATGGATCAATTATAAACATCACTATTATTAGAAATGCAATTTGTTACATTTAAATATGTAACAAATTTAAATGTAATTGTAATGTGGTCCTCTTATTTTTTGAAATATTAGAAAGCTTTTGTATAAACCTAATCGAGGTTGAGGAATCGGCGCAGCGACGACGGTGGCGATGAAGTTACTCGGATGTTGGTTGATGCTGGTGGCTTCGCTTCGTTTAGCTTCCGTTTGGTTTGGATTCTTCGACATTTGGGCTCTTCGTCTTGCTGTCTATTCCCAAACAACTAGTATGTCTTATTTTCTTTTTGCTAGATCTGTGGTTAAGTTTTTCAACTTATTGTCAATTTATGATGCGAACCGTTTTGTACGTTGATCGGCAAACTTTGTTTGAGATGAAGTTTTATGGTTGTGGATTCAGTGACGGAAGTTCACGGACGGACATTTGGTGTATGGACGCTGTTGACTTGCACTCTTTCTTCTCTCTGCGCGTTTAATCTTGAAAATAGAGCTTTGTATCTTGCGACTTTCCTGTCTTTCGTCTGTGCGTTAGGCCATTTTTTGACCGAGTATCTGATTTATGGTACCATGGCTCTTGGAAATCTGACAACTGTTGGCTTTTTTGCGGGTAATGCCAGTTCATTAACTTGACTGAATCTGCTATTTCCAAGGCCTTTTTTTGTGAGAAATCTGTGTATTTTTAGGCACGTCTGCTGTATGGATGCTTTTGCAATGGAACTCACATCAACCAATAAAGGAAAAGGATGTGTAAAAGATCAATCAGGCACCACAAATGTTCTCCTGAATTCTTGCTGGAACACGAATTGAGTTTTTCTGGGGTATTCTCTAATTGTGATTATCGAATTCAGTGCGTATTCTGTGAGGGGATCATCTAGGATTTGCCCTTGACTTTGAGTTGAAATCTCATTATCATTAGGTGGCTACATTTTCATCATAATGCTCCGTTTTGTGCAATAAAATTCCAATTTTTTATCGTGGAACCTAACTACGCTTATCTTTTTCTTGAATCAAATCCTTTAGCTGATCAGCTCTGCGTTATCACTGTTTTTTTATCTATTGTCTTACTCAGTTACCTATTCTTGTATTCATCTGCTGGCTCTAGTTCTGATATCCATTTTTCACTGAGAACTTTATAGCTTATTCTAACCAGAATATGACCAGTGGTTTTTTCAATGCCTGTGAATATAAGAAGACAAGTGCGGACAATATAGATAGGTCTTTATGCCTAGAAAAGTGATGAGGTAAATGAGTGTTGCACCAGTGAATTGAATATGAGGTTGAAACAAGAGAATTCCATTTTATTGAATGCCATGAAAGTTGATGATTATAGGGTGTTTTAGTACACCACTCTTTTGTTAGAAAACTTAAGCCAAAACAAGAGAAATGGGAATTTTGAATGTCCCAATTTTGACAAAACAGGTCTTATGAGGATTATAGAAGGGAGTTCAGATGGCATACATTTTACCAGGGGTTAAAGAAGAAGTCTCCACATTTACACTTCCAGCGCATGGGCTTGTAGTCAAGAATTTCATTTTTTGTCAGAATCTTGTTCTTGGAGGGAGTAATGGGAACCTGAACGGCCTCACAATGCCAACATGAAACACACTTTCTGTTGCATCTTGGAGGCCTTGATCCTATCAATCCACTTATTTTCATTGTTGTATCTGCCTTCACCTTCTGCAATAATTTGTTTGTTATTTTTTCAGGAGAACAGAACACAAAAGCTGAACGAGCCCTTTGTTTGCTTAACTTACCATTGTATCTTTGGTGAGTACTGGAAGCTCTGTACCTGTAAGAAAAAAAGAGTGTTATTGAACAAAAATTGAGGTCTTTTCATTTCTTTTTATGCTGGGAAAGTGCAAATTAACCTTCAGCTTCAGCCATGAAATGGGTTGTTGAATTTGACAGCAAATCCATTGCTAGCAAAAGGGAAAGATGAAGACAAAGTAGAATCAGGTGATCCACATTTGTTCTCAGAAGAATGGAGTTAAGTTTGATATATGCCATTGTAAGAATTCGTGCAGCAAAACTGAGCAAATAAAGAGTTCTGAATGGAAAAACACTTCACTGAAAAGGCAGACAATCAAGAAACTGTTATTACACAGGAACAAAAGATGCACAAAATATGAAAGAAACAAAGAGAGCAAGCAAAGTATGTTCTCTTTAAATATTTGATGTTGAATTGAAGTTGAAAGGTAAGAGCTGTAACTTCTGCAAAGAACAAAAACAGGGTCCAGGTTAGGTAGAGACTGTAGAAGAACAATCATTTGCCTCCAAACTCACGCAAAAGTTCTTCATCACTGTACAACAAGGTGCAAATCAACATCATCCATATCTCAAGAAAGAGTTTGCTAGCATAGCAAAAGAAGGTCATTTGCTTTCATTTTATGCAGTAGAGTGCAAAGTTTTTTCATATAATAAACCATGCTAGAGTTCAATATGCTTATGTAACATAAAATTGCGAAGTGGTAAAGATAATATTTATGTTAATTGCTCAGACCCCACCTGCAGAGTTATGGAGCCTTTAATAAAATCTGCTAAATATTCTTACATTGTGCCATGGATTGATCCATCATTTGTGTACCACTAACATCTAAAGCTTTTTTTGTATCAGTTTTAATCTTGATCTCTATTGAATGAAATATGTGAAGAATGAATATGTTGTAGCTACAGATATTGAAGCATTCAACTTTCTTTGCAGGAGTTTCTAGAACTCAAAATTGTCGATCATGTGTTGTATCACATCTGCCCCTTGAGCATCTAAACGAAGATTTTGGACCTGAAACACATTGTTCTTCAGAGACAGTTAACTATTTCATTAATGTTCATTCTACCTGAATCGTTGTGTGAGCCAAGAGTCTCTGGATAGCACCCTTGAAACTAATATCGACTCGGTGCCAACTCATCCCGGTTAGTCCTCTAATCATCATTTCTATCAAAGTTTGAAAGAATAATCGAATTGCGAATTGCTTGTTACCATTTATTCACTTAAGATTTATGAACATACACACCTTCCATTGAATCGATCTTGTCTTCAGGAACATGAACTTCGAAAGGAGCTTCTTCGGTGTTCGAAAACTCCTCATTGATCACATTTGGGTATTTAGTGTTTCTCTTGAGATTCCTCCTCTACAACAAGCATGAAATCACAATATTTTGCATGGAAAGAAGCCAGAGAGGGTTCCGTAATTCGATTATACCTTCGGGAGCTCATTCAGACGGCGTAAAGACGCTGAACTCCAGCCAACAATATCTTTATAAACAATCAGCTAAAGAGGTAACATTATGAACAGAACAGCCAAAGTAAAGCTATTTACAGCAAGAAGAGAAAAGACGGTGAAAAAAGATACGATCATAGCGTGCGTTCGAATAGAGAATCCGCTTCTTGAACATCCGTAAAGCCGATCTGCAATGCAATTCGATACTCATGACTATTTAGCAAAAGCTTTAAAGTGAAAGACTTACATGAACTTAAGATCAGAAGAGTCCCTGCTCATTCTCAGTAAAAGTGGAGATTCTTCATCACAAAGAAAAAGATGCTTCCCTGTCTTCCGAAATAATCCCGAAGCACGCAACGCTGCTCTCTCGACAGCATAACATCCGCAGAACATCGGAACCTAGTTTCAGTACGAGGATCAAAGCAAATTCGTAGCATAAGAAGTGCATTATTGAAGCAAATATACATACATGCTTATGTCCCCTTGAACCAAGATGAGGAGTTGCAGCAGTAATGAAGTTTACAGGCTCAAGCCCCGCAATGCTTCCATTTGGATTCTCTCGTAAAGATTCATCATCCTGCAGCAACTGTTATTAATCAGAAAGAAACCTTCCGAAAGACGACCAAAATCACCTGATCGACATTCTCGTGTCGATAAAGCACAGCAACTGCATATCTAGCTATCAATCCACCAAGAGAATGGCTTACGAAAGAAATTTTCCTAAGACTCGGATATCGACTGATAACCGAAATGACCTGAATATTGTGTAATGTAACAGGGAAATGATCTATGAGTGACTATAGAAAGGTTTGTATTTCATCACAAACACAAACCTCTTGTGCTAATCTATTTCCCATAACATCAATTCCATCAAATGTTAACCATGAACTATTAGCTTCACTACCTGAAAATTTCGTTAAAACTCAATGTATAAGAGTGTTGTTTTCCGATGTGCATTAATTGAACTATTCGTAAGTTTGGTTTTCATAGTTTCATGATTGTGCTACGAAGATGACAAAACCGATCCAGTAGTTTCCTAAGTTTCAGTCAAAATCAAATTTCGGGGATCGATTTTGTATTTTGAAGATTTGATTTGCCAAATATTACAAACTTAGAGGATCAAATCTACCAAAACTTTAAGGTTTAGGGACTAAATATGTCATTACCAACCAATTATGCCATTTTCTAGGATTAATTGTTTGGAACTCACGGTGAACTAGAACTTCATTAGGATGATGCTGTGCTTTGAGAAACTGTTTAGCAGCATATATCCAATCTTTAGCACTGCAATTTCAACAACACAAATCAAAGATCAAGAAACACACACAAGTCAATAAGCATTAAAAAAATAACCTTCCTATAATCCCATTGACCATAACAATCAAATGTGTAGGCAAATCATCATTCCCATCACCGCCTACTTCAAAACCTCCATCGTCAGCCGCCCGCTCCCCCGCCGCCGTATCTTCGCTTGAAATCATACACCCAAGTCGCCGGAAAATGTAAGATACCCTTATTCCCTTCTTCCTCTTTAAGCCCATTTCCTTTACTCGCGAGTTTGCTTCACCTTCAGCTTCTGTTCCTCCGTTAAACCCATGATTTGAAAATTCCGATTGTCCCATAAAAAACTAGAAAAGGCGACGACGAAAAGCAAAGACCCTTCACTGATTAATTCAGATACTTAGAAAGTTACTTCGCTACATTAAACAATATATACGAGTGAGGATTAGTTGGTTGATCCCATTCACTTACTATATTAGTTAAGGGATATTTGTGGAAGTAAATCATTTTCTTTGCATTTGTTTCTCTTACAACTTTTTTTGTGAGAGAATTAGAGAAATAAAGTTAATATTTAAGGGAATATTTTAGTTAAACTCAAGAATAAACAATTTGAGAATCAATTTGGTAGAAACAATGTTTTCATACCGGTCTGGAATTACGTACCGATCCTGACCGGTATGAGCGATACGACCGGTATACCGGATGTTATATCAGTTGGTATATCGGTCGGTATCTGCTGTGGTTCCTTTTTATGGGGTACCAACAGTTACCGGATTCTGAAAATCGGTTTTATTTGTTGTTTGTGGAGACAACTTGAAATAATAAAATGGAAAGAACGCAGACGATTTTAGCGTGGAAAAACTCCTTAAGAAATTGGGAAAAAACCACGTTGCCGAGAGGGGAACCTCCACGGCAAATTCATTAATAAATAAATGAAATATACAAAGGGAATAAGAGCAGCGGAAATGAAATTATAGCGGCTAGGGTTCTTCGAAATTGGCCTTCCTTAGGGTCCTCCTAAGCTTATCTTTTAGCTCTGTATTTAAAGAGTGGGAAACGCGTGTAATTAATGTCATGTCAGCGCCTCTGACAATGTTGTTTCCGCATGCTGGAAAGCGTGGTTGAGCCTGAAGCATGGAATGCATGCTGATGGATCCACATCCAATCTGTCAGGGCCTATGTAGTCTACTGGGGCCTACGCAGTCTGTCTGGACCGATCGGATCTGTATGGCCCTAAGCTGTCTGCTGGACCGATCGGTCTACTGCCCTAAGCAGTCTGCGGACCGATCGGATCTGCTTGGCCTTAAGCAATCTGCCGGACCGATTGGTGTGCTGCCCCTAAGCAAACTGTCTGAACCGATCGGTGTGCTGCCCCTAAGTTGTTTGTCTGGACCGATCGCCCTATGCTGTTTGCCTGGACCGATCGCCCTAAGCTGTTTTCCGGGACCGATCGGTCTGTTTGATAATTTCAGCTGTCGAATTATCGATTGGGCTTGACCACCTTCATTCTTGCTTAGGACTCCTCGTTGGTACCGGGTTTAATGGTTCTCAAAAAGAACACATCCTTGGTACCCGGTTNCGGACCGATCGGTGTGCTGCCCCTAAGCAAACTGTCTGGTCTGATCGGTGTGCTGCCCCTAAGTTGTTTGTCTGGACCGATCGCCCTATGCTGTTTGCCTGGACCGATCGCCCTAAGCTGTTTTCCGGGACCGATTGCGCTATGCTGTTTGCCTAGACCGATCGCCCTAAGCTGTTTTCCGGGACCGATCGCCCTATGCTGTTTTCCGGGACCGATCGATCTATGCTGTTTGCCTGGACCGATCGCCCTGAGCTGTTTTCCGGGACCGATCGCCCTATGCTGTTTGCCTGGACCGATCGGTCTGTTTGATAATTTCAGCTGTCGAATTATCGATTGGGCCTGACCACCTTCATTCTTGCTTAGGACTCCTCGTTGGTACCGGGTTTAATGGTTCTCAAAAAGAACACATCCTTGGTACCCGGTTTAAAGGTTGTCAACAGTATCAAATTTTATTTTATTTTATATTTAAAAAAATTAATATTTAATTATTTTTTTAGAATCCGACCCAAAAAACCCGGAAATCAACCATAATACATGATATCGGGTGGTACGAAAAAAAATACCGATACCGAGCGAAATTTGACATACCGGACGGTATACCACTGGTATACCGTCCGGTATGAAAACACTGGGTAGAATGAATATTTTAGTTAAACTCAAGAATAATATTGTTAGTAGAACTAATCTAATCTCACTTCTAGGGTTAATTCCTTATATGTATTAGGGATATAAATGAGCTGAGTTGGTTCACGAATTGAACCAAACCAATCAAGGTTTGAGTTCGACTTCGATTTCTAAGTAATCGAATATCAAATCTCAAAATTCTAACGATCCAAAATCAATCAGTTTGCAATCCAATAATATTTTAATATAATATATATTATTTTTAATTAATTTGAACTTTAAATTCAAACTCGAACCTACCCTAACCAAACCTCAAATCATAATTATTTTAGTTTTTGAACATGAATAGAACTGCAAACCGAACCTTGTCTATTTTACGTTGAGCCCAAATTTTTAAAAACACTTGAGAATTGATCATTTTTTTCTTATTCTAAACTTCTACCAAACTCAATCTGTAATTCTGCTGAATTTTGATTTTGTGTTCTTACAAAATTGTATCGAAACAATAGGGATAAAGCTTTGACTAAGTCTTCATAAAGAAATCAATTATTACTTGGTCTTAACTCTCTAAATTTATTAATTTCAACAAAATTGTAGATATCATTACACTTTTGATCTAATATACTCTCTGTTGAAGTGATGTCCATCAAATATACAAGTTTTTTCTAAAGAATTCAAACTGAATAATTGCTAATATATAAGTTCAATTCAGTTTGTTTACACCCTTAACATGGATGATGCACATGTTATATTTATAAAGTCGGTCTAATTTCACATGAGGAATATATCCAGATATAACGTGTAAGAATATAAGATCATACCATAAAAGACTGTAATAAATCATTTACTATATTCCATAATCCTTCTTATAAACTAATCCAAATTTCTTTCAAATTATAATGTGATACATTATTCATATTTCAATAGTATCCTTTAATGGGACCATTCTAAACACAAAGTTGACATAAATGGTGCAAAATCAAAGCTTCTAAGGTTACAAGCAAAATCTACATCACTTAGAATTCAATGTTCAATAACATTAACTTCAATATGAATGTATCGAAAGGCAAAACCAACTCGGATCACTTGTTCGATACGATCGGTTCAAAGATATGGCTTGAGATGAAACATTTGACATTTTGGATTGAAGTAAGTTTTAGCTGCAGCTTGTTCAAACTTCTTTACTGCACCTTCATTTTCCTCTAATCCCATTTGGAGTATGTATCTAATCCACCATGTTCCACTTCTAAGCTTCACCTGCAACAACCAAAATCAGCTTGTTTTCGAGTCGACTATACTTTCATTAGCTCGAAAACAAATTCTATGGCATGTCGTATTCAAACGAAGAAATCGTATTTATCCATTTCTAGCTATGTTCGAGATACTTTCAATCCTCGAACTTTGCATTTTTTGGAGTACTAGTACTCAAAGGTTACAAAATCCGGACAAATTGATCCCCTAAGTTCAAAACTCGTTCCCAAAGTTCGAGGATTGCTTTTGGCAAAACTTTGCATTTTTTAGAATACGGGGTCATCAAAGGTTACAAAATCACGAAAAATTGATCCCGAGTTCAAAACTAGTTCCCAAAGGTTCGAGGGGTGCTTTTGTCAAAACTTTGCATTTTTTGGAATACTGGTCCTCAAAGGCTACAAAATCAGGAAAAATTGATCTCCAAAGTTCAAACCAGTTCCGAATGTTCAAGGACTACTTTCGCCAAAACTTTGCATTTTTTGGAATACTGGTCCTCAAAGGTTACAAAATCACGAAATATTGATCCCGAGTTCAATATTCGTTCCCAAAGTTCGAGAACTGTTTTGCCAAAACTTTGCATTTTTTGGAATATTGGTCATCAAAGGCTACAAAATCACGAAAAAAATGATCCCCGAAGTTCAAAACTAGTTCTCAAAGTTCGAGAACTGCTTTTGCCTAAATATAAAACATTAGGGACCGACCGTTTTGATACACACGATGAATTTCAACTACTGATTTTGCCACTATGTGCAAATAAATGAAAGTTTGAGGATCATTCTTACGTCTCACTCAAATGTAAATTCATACCACAAGAAGCTTTTAACGACTTACCGAGCTCCCGAATTTCGCTTTATCCACGGCTTTAAGCTTATGGTGTCGTGGATAACCTAAAAACAAGTCACAATATTAGCAAAAGAGAAGCATTGAGCATTTATCAAGAAATAGAATGGCTTGGATTACCAGTAAAAATGACAAGACCATCAGATGAAACTCTAGCTAATTCAGGAAGTGTCTTATTCAGATACTTTGGAGACAAATAATCAAAAGCATCCGAAATTATGACAACGGAGAACGATTTTGTCTTGTAAGGAAGAGGGAATTTAATATCAACAACACGAACGAGGCCTCGACGTATAAGTTTCTTGCATTTTGGATCTGCATCTTCAATATCATATGGTTCTATACCCCATGCTTCAGTTTCTTCTTCTTTCATTAATCTTGAAATAATTGAACAAGTACTTGGACCAATATGTAATACTTTTCGCATCGAATCACCATACGTCTTTTTTAGAATCGGAATCGCACGTTCCACCTCAGATGTACATAAAAATTCACCTACAAGAGATAAAAATCCTAGTTAATACACCTAAGAATCATATCGTATATTGGCCTTTGTTGGAATTATAGATTCTGTCCGAAATTACGACGGGAGAGCGTGAACGAAGAGGAAGCCACACATTAAAGAGACTGAGCAAGTCAATATGTGATTGCATTCCTCACATAATTCCAGACTATAACCAATGTTAGACAAATTCAACAGCTTTCAATTACTGCAAGAATTTTATACATATTCGTGTATTCAGACAATAAATAAAGACTGAAAACTTCTGCAACAAAATAAGCAAGAACATTTTTCATGATGATCCCTATTACCTGTTGTTGCAGTTTATGCTGATAACTAAGTTACATTAGTGGATAACTTTGCTAAGTAATGAAAACTACGTTAAATTCGATGGAAAAATCGGGTACGAAAACAGATACTACGTTAAGGGAAACGTGCAAGAATTCAGAAAAAAAAACAATACCTTCAGCATGACTAAAAGCTTCTCGGACTCCAAAAGTACCTAAAGAAATCAAATGAGAAATTACACAAGATATGTCACAATACATGATTGAAGCAACTCTGAGTTCATTCATAAAAAAGTTATAACATTGTTGAAATTATAGAGTCTAACTGTTGGAAAATAGAGTTTGGCCAAAATTACGATGGAAGAGCATGAACAAACGGGATAAGGGGAGGAAGCCACACATTTAAAAGACTTGATCAAGCCATTATGTTATGGAATTCCTCACCTTTATAAACTTAATCAATCCCACTTCTATAACCAATGTGGGACAAATTCAACATTCCCCCAAGTCCAACATAAGGTTTGGATTTGCGAATTGAAATGAACCAAACCAGCTCCGATACCATGTTGGAAAATAGAGTCGGGCCGAAATTACTATGGGTGAGTGTAAACGAACGGAATAAGTGGAGGAAACCACACATTTAAAAGACTTGATCAAACCATTATGTGGTGGAATTTCTCACCTTTATAAACCTAATCAATCCTACTTCAATTATAACCAATGTGGGACAAATTCAATACTGACCGAAATTACGACAGGAAAGCGTGAACAAATGGGATTAAGGGAGATGTCAAACGTTTAAAAGACTTGATCAAATCATTATGTGATGAACAATACTCACTTTATAAACCTAATCAATCTCACTTTTCTAACAAATGTTACACAAATTCAACACATTCGAATACAAAAACATATGTAAAGAGTAAATTAACATCAATCTACAGAAGAAAAATGAAACCTTGGCCACGAAGGAAATAGCCCACAACGAAAATGGCTCCCTGCGAGACGAAAAATGAAATTTGCCATCAGTTAACATAAATGCAACTCAAAAAGCACTATATTCCCTACAAATCATACGCATCTAATACCAGAACAATGAGCGTGACAGACAAATAAGATGGAGAGCCGGATCTTGAATTAAGCGATGAAGAAAATGGGGCTTTTCCTATATCCGTTACGCGGCGGGATGGATTTACTGGCCTTCTTGTCGCCATTGCTATACGCAAAAACAGATTATTTTGCGCGTTTCAATTATCACTCCATCTTAAAAACTGATGAAATGTACAAGCAAAAAACTAGACTTGTGGGGATCCCAAGAAGACACAATGAGAAACCAAATTACAAAATAAATCAAAGATCTAACTTCAAATCATTCTTGTACTCCATTGAAGAAAATTTGTCCAAATGAAGACAATACAAATTCGCTTGTCCGTACATCAAATTTCCAAAAATGATTGTTTGGGCCGTGTGTTCCCAATTATTGCTTTTTTGGCCCAGACACAATATTACACATAATATTTGTTTGGGCCGTATGTTCCCAATTATTGCTTTTTTGGCCCAGACACAATATTACACATAATATATGTTTGGGCCGTATGTTCCCAATTATTGCTTTTTTGGCCCAGACACAATATTACACATAATATATGTTTGGGCCGTATGTTCCCAATTATTGCTTTTTTGGCCCAGACACAATATTACACATAATATATGTTTGGGCCGTATGTTCCCAATTATTGCTTTTTTGGCCCAGACACAATATTACACATAATATATGTTTGGGCCGTATGTTCCCAATTATTGCTTTTTTGGCCCAGACACAATATTACACATAATATATGTTTGGGCCGTATGTTCCCAATTATTGCTTTTTTGGCCCAGACACAATATTACACATAATATATGTTTGGGCCGTATGTTCCCAATTATTGCTTTTTTGGCCCAGACACAATATTACACATAATATATGTTTGGGCCGTATGTTCCCAATTATTGCTTTTTTGGCCCAGACACAATATTACACATAATATATGTTTGGGCCGTATGTTCCCAATTATTGCTTTTTTGGCCCAGACACAATATTACACATAATATATGTTTGGGCCGTATGTTCCCAATTATTGCTTTTTTGGCCCAGACACAATATTACACATAATATATGTTTGGGCCGTATGTTCCCAATTATTTCTTTTTTGGCCCAGACCTAATATTACACCATTACAAATAATATATCGGTGCTTGAATATTTCGGTGTTGTCATATTCTTGAAGAAAAAAATTATATTTACTAATATGCGTATCTTTAACTAGCATGTATAAAAGCAATCTAAATGGGTTGTAGGAACTAAGAGTAATAGTATAAAATTAAAAGACAACAGAAATGTAACATGGTTAAATTCATTATCAAAAAATTATAATTTCTTCGCAGATTCTTCAATTTTTCACATTCTCCCATATCGGATCGAGTCTGACTTTTCGACTTGCTCTAACTATTGACACTTGACACAAAACGACGTCTTTTTTATTTCTTCCTTAATTTAATTTTTTTCTTCTTCGGAAACGTATCTTATGTGCTTTCACGACTTTCTTATGTTGTCGACCTACTTGTGAATTCTTAGTGCAAGCGATAATGAACCGAAAAGTTGTTGTTTTTTGGGAGATGGTAGAATCGATTGACGATATTCATTTTTTATAAGTTAAATTTTCTTATATAATAAATTGATAAATATTTGTAGTTTTAAACTTGGAGTTTATGCAATTTTCTACAAATTCTAACATTTACTTTTTAAATTTATTTTTATTTAATAATTCGAGCCGAGTCGAAAATCCGATTCTTATACTCTTATCGAATCGAGTCGTACCGAGTTGGTCTGACGAGTCGGTGCCGCATAGATTATAACTCAGACACACAAGCTCTCTTAGGTTGATGACAAAAATCAATGAAGCTCACACGTATTCTCACTTTATACAAATTACAAACACACGCACTCCTGTAATAACACACAAACACTCAAATATATCGATCGTCATTCATGTTCGATCGTCATCCGATCTCACTTATCGACACCAATGTCGGTCATCACCCCAAGTGTCACCACTCACCAGTCGTCATCTAGTGTAGTTTATCGTCATCCAAATGTAGCTGATCATTCTCTAATATACCCGAGTATCATATGATCTCAACACTTAACATAGGTCTACGAAATTAGGCCTCGTGTAGGACTATTAGAAAGTGAAAAGTTATTGAAGATACATTGTTGGACTCATTCTTCTTCATATTTATTCTTTTAAATTAAAATATGAATACAACTCGTACAACAAAACGATGTCGAATAAAAATTCAAAATTGCGAATGTTCAAATTTGAGTATTTTTATACCATTTCTGCATGAACATATCCAAACACAAAACGAGATTCAAATGAAGATGAATATAAACACGAACAAACAACAAATAAAATGTTTTATCTACTATATTATAACACATTAATTATTGTTTTGTGAAATTAAAATTCAATTGTTTCTTTTTAACAATTAAAAATTCTTACTTTCTTTATGTGTATGCATTTCTGATTTGAGGACCGTTTGGTCGCATTTTGCCTTTTAGTTTTTAAAAATAATTATTTAAATTTATGTAATAAATATTTAATCATATAAAAATTAATAATTTTACTTTTAGTCAAATTAAGTATTATATAAAAAAATCAATGAAACAATGATAATAGAACACAAATTCAACATTATAGTTACATGATTTATTCACATATTTATCGCTTTGTGAGTTGTGATAAATTAAAGTAGTCAATAAGAGTGTTATATAAAATTGGATCGTTGATAATTTTGTCTAAATAAGACCTATTTATTTATTTAATATTTATATTACAAATATATTTTCAAAAGTTGAACTTGAAACTTAAGACATCAGTCAACTTTAAGGACATGACAGCTTACAATAATATTATTTTATATAATAATAATAATAGTAATAGTAATAATAATAATAGTTGAAATTCAATTTGGAAGCTACCGCATAAGAATGGAATATTCTCAGACATGGACCCCACATATTTAACGCTCCATCACATGGAATCCTCTGGTCTATTTACAATAGTACCCCTGATTAATTAAATTAATAATAATAATAAATTTTAAAAATAATACGTTTTTATTACATCGGTCTCATGCGCGTGTCTTTAGACAAATGTCTAACGTCAAGGCGCATGTGACTGACACATGATTCAAATTGCATGACGTGACGTACAACAATAAGTCAGCCGCCTGAGTAATTTTCTGTCCAAACAAATTTACTAGTAATAGATAGGAGTTTCAAGTTATTTAATTTAATCGTATTTAAGTTATTTTCCGAAAATCTAAACTCTAAATATTTTATGGGGCACGATTTTCTACACATTTTTCGATATGATATTATATATATATTATTATTTGATATATTATTTATTATGTTATTTTAACATTTTAAAGCCCAATTTATTGTTTGTCACCATTTATCAGTGGAGTAAAATAGTTTTACATAACCAGATCGAATATGATTAAAAGTAAATTATATCCTATACGGCACCGACTCGACACGACTCGACAAAAATATAAGAGTCGGATTTTCGACTCAACTCGAATTATTAAATAAAAACAAATTAAAAAAATAATTGTTAGAATTTGTACAAAATTGCATAAACTCAAAGTTTAAAATTACAAATATTTATCAATTTATTATATAAGAAAATTTAACTTATAAAAAATGAATATCGTCCATCGATTCTACTATATCCTAAAAAACAACAACTTTTCGGTCCATCATCGCTTGCACTAAGAATTCACAAGTAAATCGATAACATAAGAAAGTCGTGAAAGCACATAAGATATGTTTCCGAAGAAGAAAAAAATCAAATTAAGGAAGAAATCAAAACGACGTCGTTTTGTGTCAAGTGTCAAGAGTCGTAGAGTCCAACTCGATCCGTCACGGGAGAATGTGAAAAATTGAAGAATCGGTGTCGCATAGATTATATCTAAATAAATTGTGTATGATTTTTGCAAATTTAATCCATTTTATTAAATTATAATTCATTATATTTTAATCCATATAGAATGTTTAAATGTTTTAATTTATGAGAACTTAAAAGTGAGGAATATACGTGTTTGTTATTTTATAATTTGTAACGTAACTTTACCAACATTTTTTTTATGAGTGATAATGTTTGCTTNACAAATATTTATCAATTTATTATATAAGAAGATTTAACTTATAAAAAATGAATATCGTCCATCGATTCTACCATCTCCCAAAAAACAACTACTTTTCGATCTATTATCACTTGCACTAAGAATTCACAAGTAGATCGACAACATAAGAAAGTCGTGAAAGTACATAAGATACGTTTCCAAAGAAGAAAAAAATCAAATTAAGGAAGAAATCAAAACGACATCGTTTTGTGTCAAGTGTCAAGAGTCGGAGCGAGTTCGATTCGATCCGACATGAGAGAATGTGAAAAATTGAAGAGTCTGCCGCATAGATTATATCTAAATAAATTGTGTATGATTTTTGCAAATTTAATCCATTTTATTAAATTATAATTAATTATATTTTAATCCATATAGAATGTTTAAATGTTTTAATTTATGAGAACTTAAAAATGAGGAATATACGTGTTCGTTATTTTATAATTTGTAATGTAACTTTACCAACATTTTTTTTATGAGTGATAATGTTTGCTTTAAATTAAAATTCAAAAATAAAATTTATGTTTCCATAAATCGATCCATAAATCACTCTGCAATCAGATATATTATTACATATATGTTTCAAATCATAATTTTGTTGATCCATATCTATCATAGCGGATCGAGAAAATGGGCCAAAGATCGAAAAGATACATATTTGGTAAATTCATGTAAAATAGATTACTTTGAGATAAATCCTATAAATGTATAAAACCTAGAATATATATATTTATAATATAGTTTTACATATTACAATTGTTGTATTTCTAAAATTACAATTTGTGATCATTTACACTATTCATACAGATCGCTAGCCAAATACTAGACAATATTGATATTTTTTTATATATCCGATATCGAGTTTTATGGTCGAATTTTATGTTTTTTCGGCTCAGATCCTAAAAAATAATTTATTTGATACCTACTAGTATATCACCGTACCGATATGGGATTTTGAATCGGTACAATATTTCAAACCGATTTAAAACATTGATTTACAAATTAAGAATTAATATTTAAATAAATTATATAATCCTAAAATATTTCTATAAAAATGGTGAAAATTGTTTTTTTCTTATCCCTGCATGAATGAAGACTCTGTTTTTCGTTCATTTACATTTGAATCGTCAAGGAAGAGAACAACCCTCAAGGTTTATGTTTAATTTGTGCATTAATCAATGTTTTCATATCGGTCTGGAATTTCGTACCGATATGACCAGTATAAAAAAAAAATTTTAAAATATTTTTTATATTTTTTCGGGTCGACCAGGGAAACCTGGGTTTCGACCCGGATACTCGGTACCGGGTGTTACCGATCAAAATACCAGTATCATCCGGTATTTTGCGTATCGGCCGGTATAAAAACATGGACATTATTCGGAATCTAGAGGCTGAAAGTAAATGACGCTTTCATCCTCTTAGTTTTTTTCATTGTGCCTATTTGTTTAGGTGAACTATTAATGGGTTTGGTGCAAAACTCATTTTGGGAATTGTTTTCTATTTAAAAGTGCTTATTCAAACTAGAATAGGGTCACAAGAATTACCCACAAATTGCTTAAAATTGTCATTCTTCCGCTCAATTTCAAATGAAATGTAAATTTTGAAGGTGTATTGAATTTTGCAATTATTTGGTTACTATCCCAAGCTATATTCAAAAACCAGATCGGATAAGCGAATTATTTTTCCAAGTTCGATTCAAACTGATTTGAACATTTTTTGTTGTGTTGCACGGATTCGTGGGGTGCGTCCTTGCAACGCACCCGGTGTGGGGTGCGCGAATCGAACCGATGCATTTTTTTTTTAATTCTAACGTGTTCGTTAAATTATTTCTAGTACATTTACTTTGGGATATTTCATTAAATACAAACATTAATTGCATATTGGGTTATACAGTCATTCTTTTAATCCATTAAATACAGAACAAATGATATTGTTCGAATGTTACCTTTTGAAATTTTGTGTGTCGTATTCTATAAAGTTTTGTATAGTTTTATACATGATGTAAATGTTCAAGTTTTGACGATATTTGTAGATTACATATACACATGTGTCACCAGAAATTGAGTTTACCGAATAATTTAATATATATTTTAATTAATTTAAATTAATGCACCCTCAACACACCCTTAATTGGATTCGTAAAATTTTATGCACCCCGTATCCTTTCACCCGTGCAACCTAGATTTTTTGTTTTTTTTGTGTTTTTAAATATTTGAAATGTGTGTATTATATTTTTGTTTATTTTTTTAAAGTTTTTATCTAATAACAAATTAATAATAAGAATAAATATCAATTTAATTTTAAAATATAATAAATATATAAATAAACTATATTATAATATCACGTTTTCCTTTTAATGATGATTAAGAATTAGTTTTTTAGTCTTTATATATAAAACAATGTTTTATACAAGACGGTATACAAAATACCGGGTAGTATCGGTATTTTTTGTGGTACCATCGATACCGGATATTAGGATTAGTTTTCAGATTTTTCGGATCTAACCATAAAAAATTAATTAAATACTGTTTTTTCAAAATAAAATAAAATTTGGCATCGGATGGTATACCGATCGTACCAGTACGATATTCCGGATCGATATGAAAACATTGATATAAACTAAATATTACTATAATTTATATTATTTTTTAAAAGTATAATAATCGATAAACATATCATATCGATCTATATGAAAATAAAATTTGAAGTCTATATTAAAATTTACCAAATTAAGAGAATCAGGTATAAAAAGAATCGGGTTTAGTACAGGGTCTGATTCGAACGAGATGAACTAGGTAAAATTGATTCGATTATAGAACATAGAGCCCAAGTGGGATTAGTATAAGATTGATGTCAAAATCATTGTTTTTTTTCTTTCTCTGAGTTCTTATAATAGAAAATTTGTACATTATTCTTGATTTTAGAGCAATGTTTTAAAAAACGTAGCGATCGGTATATCAGACAACCTCATTGAATCCGATATATCAGATATGTATTAGATCTGTGCATGAATTTTAAAATAAATAAATTATAAAATATTCATATTTTATTTTTTAAAATAAAAGACAACGGCATCAGGAAAAAACCATTATCAAAATTCCGGTCAGGTATTTAAAGTACTTTTGAAAGAAAAATATTATTATGTACATAAACAAGATAAGAATCATGAAGTTTTATCTACTTTTTCATCATTTTCTTAATCTCTCTACTTCTGAGAACTGTAAATTTATGTAGGGCCTGTTTGTACTTTTCTTGTGCTAAGCAATAACCTTCCCCATAATCTATCTGTATTACATTTTATAATACTAATAGATTTTTCTTTAATCTCTTCGAAGCTTCATTATTATTCTTATAAGGGTCTGTGAACTCTGTGATCGGAGGTTCTTTTATGGCTTCTCATATCTCCTGCGAAATGAAGTTTTTGCAGGTTTTTTGAAGATCTAGTTTTGAGTTCACATTTTCTCCGGCGTGTTCTTCTTGGGATTCTTTTCTTTGAAGATGGGTCCAAATTTGCACTGGTGGGCTAAAGAATCTCACAGAGGAACTCCTGTTGTTGTAAAAATGGATAATCCGAACAACTGGTCCATGGTGGAGCTTGAATCACCGTCGGAGCAAGATTTTCTTTACTCAAACGACGGCGTTTCTAAAGGCGGCCGGAACAAAAACGCCAAGCAATTAACATGGGTCATTCTGTTAAAAGCCCATAAAGCCGCCGGTTGTCTCACTTCCATCGGAGCAGCATTCTTATCTCTCGCCGCCGTAGTCCGCCACCGTGTCACAACCGGAAAAACTGATTCCACCGACATATCTTCAACCGAAAACCTTACTGTAAAATCACGTTTCTATGGCTGCATCAAAGCTTTTCTATGGCTATCTCTTGTTCTTCTTGGCTTCGAAATCATTGCTTATTTTAAAGGGTGGCATTTTGGAGCTTCAGATCTTAAAATTCAACATATTTATACGTTAACCAGCAGCTTTACTGTTACAGATATCTTTGATTTGATCTATTCAAAGTGGGTTTTCATTAGAACTCAATATCTTGCTCCACCGCTTCAGTTTTTATCAAATGTATGCATTTTGTTCTTCCTCATTCAAAGCTTAGACAGGCTAATTCTTTGCTTGGGATGCTTATGGATAAAGCTAAGGAAAATTAAACCAGTTCCAAAAACAGGGGTTTTTGATCTTGAATCTGGACATCAAAATGCTTATTTTCCCATGGTTTTAGTCCAGATTCCAATGTGCAATGAAAAAGAGGTAAAAATACGTCTTCATTCACTGTTTCTGAATATGAATGTGGCTTTGGAATAATTGCAGGTATATAAGCAATCAATTGGTGCTGTTTGTAATCTGGATTGGCCTAAAGAGAGATTGCTTATTCAAGTTTTGGACGACTCAGATGATCCCACGACGCAGTTTCTAATACGAGATGAAGTTAACAAATGGCATCAAAATGGATCAAACATTATATACAGGCATAGAGTGATTAGAGATGGTTATAAAGCTGGGAAT
The DNA here is from genome assembly GCA_009725065.1 of Utricularia reniformis. Classification (NCBI taxonomy): domain Eukaryota; kingdom Viridiplantae; phylum Streptophyta; class Magnoliopsida; order Lamiales; family Lentibulariaceae; genus Utricularia; species Utricularia reniformis. The sequence continues at coordinate 117,664 of RWGZ01001323.1, read as the reverse complement.
CTAAAGTCTGCTATGAATTGTAGTTATGTTAAAGATTACGAGTTTGTCGCTATTTTCGACGCAGATTTTCAACCGAATCCCGATTTCTTGAACCAAACTGTCCCTCATTTTAAGGTATGATCAAATTCTTAGCGAGAAATATCATGAGTAATTGTTTGGTCTACTTTGAAATATATCCTAGAGTAAAATGTGATTCATGGGCTACACCGATACTCTTCGGGTTCATTGAATCATGAATTTCTACAAGGTAGGTTTCGGTTGGTACATACCGGTTTAGACAAAAAAACTTTGGTAAAAAAGTGCATCGGACTTAGGCGACAAAAATAGATCGACCTATGATTCGAGCACTATCGAGTATGTTGAAACAAGTTTGAACAAAACCAATACCAGTTCAACTTGAGAGGAAAAAAGAAAATTGGTTCTCTTCCAATCCTTCTTTCATACTTTTAGATAGTATCAGAGTTGCAGGGTGGGTTTCAGGCTAGTAAAAGTGTATCAGAGTTAGGCGACAAAAATAGATCGAACTATGATTCGAGCACTACCGAATCTATTGAAACAAGTCTGAACCGGATCAAGACTAGTTCGACTTGAGGGGGAGTGTTGAATAAAAGGGAAGATGTGGAATAAAAATCGGATGTGGAATAAAAATCTTCTAGTTTATAAGGGAAGTGATATCATAAATAATCGATTTAACCTCGTCTTTTCAATATGATTCACTTCACTTATGGATTGGGTTACACCGACACACTTCTGGTTCATTGAATCATGAATTTCTAAAACCTTCACTGTCATGATACTGCATCAAGCCTGGATTTGTGATTCGATTCGATTCGTTTGTGATTCGATTTGTTTGTCGTAGGATAATGAGGAGCTTGGATTGGTTCAGGCAAGATGGTCATTTGTAAATAAAGATGAAAATCTTCTAACAAGGCTGCAACTAATCAATCTAGCATTTCATTTCGAAGTCGAGCAGCAAGTAAATGGACATTTCCTCAACTTTTTCGGGTTTAACGGGACTGCCGGAGTATGGAGGATTAAGGCATTGGAAGAATCAGGTGGATGGTTAGAGCGAACTACCGTCGAAGACATGGATATCGCTGTTCGAGCTCATCTTCATGGATGGAAATTCGTATTCCTTAGCGATGTCGAGGTATAATAATAATATCACAATCATATGAATATTTCATCGAATCATTGAAGTCTTATGATTTTAGTGTCAATGCGAATTACCGGAGTCTTACGAAGCTTATAGGAAGCAACAACATAGATGGCATTCGGGACCGATGCAATTGTTTCGTCTCTGTTTGCCTTCGATTATCACTGCAAAGGTATTTTATTTCATTTTATTGGGATTTTTTTAAATATGACATTATCACTTAATGTTGTTTAGATTGGTTTATAAGAGGGAATGGTGCTATATTAAATGATTTATTCAAGCTTTTTAATGTGTGTTATAATCCTTTTATATATCATATACTTAAATTAGTTTATAAGAGGGGAAGGGTATCATAGTAAATGACTATTTCAAGTTTTTTAAGGTGTGGTATCCTCCTCTTATACTATATACTTAAATTAGTTTATAAGAGTAAATGATACCATAGTAAATGACTTTTTCAAATTTTTAAAGTTGTGGCCCCCTCTTATACATCGTATTCTCTTATACCTTATACAAGGAAAAGGGTACCATAATAAATGATTTAATCAAATTTTTTAAGGTCTTATACGTCATATCCTTCTCTTATACGTTATAATTTCAACATGATTTGCTTTATATTACTTGAACTTGTTATTCAATGCAGATAAGCTTATGGAAGAAATCTAACCTGATATTCCTCTTCTTCCTACTTAGAAAACTCATATTGCCATTCTATTCGTTTACACTCTTCTGTATAATTCTCCCGATGACAATGTTTATTCCGGAGGCGACTCTTCCGTCATGGGTCGTTTGTTACATTCCGGCGACTATGTCGTTTCTCAATATACTCCCTGCTCCAAAGTCATTCCCTTTCATTGTTCCATACCTTCTATTCGAAAACACAATGTCAGTTACCAAGTTCAATGCGATGATCTCAGGTCTTTTTCAACTCGGGAGTGCCTACGAATGGGTCGTTACGAAGAAAACTGGGCGTTCTTCGGAGGGTGATCTTGCTTCATTAGTAGAGAAAACTCCACAGCAACAGGAGCTGGAAAATGTAGAGAAAGTTAACAAGGGTTCAAAGAAGAAGAAGCATAATAGGATTTATACAAAAGAATTGGCTTTAGCTTTTCTTTTACTTATTGCTGCAGCAAGAAGTTTACTTTCAGCACAAGGTGTTCATTTCTATTTTCTTCTATTTCAAGGGATTACCTTCTTGCTCGTCGGCCTCGACTTGATCGGCGAACAAGTAGTGTAATGAAAGAAAAGCTCTGCAAAAAAGTGTTAGTTTATGAGAGAGCTTGAAATGGATGGAGGAGGCAACAATATAAAATATTATTTGTTCTTTGAGATTCTTTCTTTTGTTCTTTGTAAGAAAAAAATGTGTTGTAAGAATCCTCTCTTGTCTCTAAATTTGTAAACATTGAAAGCCAAGACACTTACATTTACATCTTCTCCATAGTTTGGTAATAAATCTTAAAACACATGTTAAATATTTTTGTTTATAATAAAATGATATTATAAATTGATTTAGTATAATATTTTTAATGTGATTCATTTTTCTTATGTATTGATTATATGAATATTCTTCCAATTCATTAATTCAAACAGTACTGAGTTTATTAAAACAAATCTGAATCAAACTAATGGTCGCTTAATTTGAGAATGAATGTTTAAATACTATTTCATATCGACGGTGGAAATATAAATGTTTTAGATTGTGGGAATTGGTTTCACCTAATTTTTTCAATATGATTCACTTTTATTATACATTGATTTTTTTCATACCTTCTTCTATTGAACATTACCTAATCTATTGAACATATGAACTGAATCAATGCGAGTTTAATTTGAGAGAGAATGTCGTAATACTATCCCAAGTCAATTGTTGAAATAAAAATACTCTAATACATAATAAGGATGATATAATAATTAATTAATTCCACTTAACATTTTCAATATGATCTACTTCTCTTACCTACTTCTCTTAACATTGAATCCGAATGAAAATATCAACTAAACTTCAAGAATGGAAAAAAATAAGTAAATTGAACAGCAGTAAGTGGTTACAAAGTTGCAATAAGTAAATGAACATAAGGTTATGGGAACTCAGTTTTCCTCTAAAGTTCCCTTTGACGAATATATAAGCAAGCAAGCAATCAATCAATCAAGCCATTTTTCTTCTGATAAAACTCGAAGAAGAGTTGCGATAAAAAAAACATGAATCTGAACTTAAAATTGTTGAATCTTCAATGAAAACACAGGATTATGAAGGTCCTGTGAAGTAACAGAATAATGTAAAAATCATGCAAAAACTTAGAGTGTTTAGTTGAAACATTCACCGTTTGGTTTCAAACTGAAGCCAAATCCTGTCTTACAAATACTTTGAAGTTCGTTGTTCCATAAGTTCTGAGCCACAACACATCACATTACTTCAAAACTCAAGCCAAAAAAGAGATACAAGTTACCGGTGCTGCTAAGTGATGAAAATTTGGATTTGTTGTAATTTGAGCAAGTCCATGAAATAATTGAGGGAAACTTAATTCTGGATCATCATGGAAAACCTACATCATACAGCAATAATTTTATTACCTCAAAAAAACTAGAAAATGACGTCTTGGTTCTCAAAACTTTCATAGCGTTTCCCAATTTGGTTCTCATAATTTGTAATAACAACAAATTTGATCCTCTGAATTTATAACATTTGACAAATATGATAACCATAATAATCACAGTTGCCAAAATTGAAAACTTTGGGGATCATTTATACCTCGTAAACTTACTTAGTATTGGGGCCGAATGTGCGGGTGACCCAAAACTATGGAGACCAAATGTGCGGGTGACCCAAAACAATAAAAAACTCATAGTTTAATCAATTTAAGTAGATTTAGAAACTCATACTTCATTTGATAAAATCCGCTCTAAATCAACATTCATCTCTGAATTCACCGTAGCCAGCTTCATAGACAAGAACTGCATTTTCAAGTACTTTCATGGTTCACATAAAAATCATGCTTTAAAGTTGAATAACAAAAATAATAGATAAACTTCATTGCTCGTACCTCAACTTGTTGTTGCAGTGATTGAACATAGTTGATAATCTCATCAAGCATCACAGCTTTGCTACTAATCTAATAAAATTTTGTTAAACAGTACAAATAATGAAGACACAATAATGGAATAAGAGAAAAGCCAAAGAGTGTGTCATTCTCTCTTTACCTTATTACATCCAGGCACAAGCTCTTGAAGCATTTTCATTCTCTCACTGATTTTCTCTCTACGTACCTGTAAATCCAGTTTACAGTCAAGCTCACTGTTCCTTTATTTGCATCATAATGAAACTAAATTACCCTTTCAGCAAGGCTGTGGCTATTTGTTGCTTGGCCTCTTTTAGCTCTCACATGAACGTAATTTTCTCTTGTCTTTTCACCAANAGTTCCAAAAACAGGGGTTTTTGATCTTGAATTTGGACATCAAAATGCTTATTTTCCCATGGTTTTAGTCCAGATTCCAATGTGCAATGAAAAAGAGGTAAAAATACGTCTTCATTCACTGTTTCTGAATATGAATGTGGCTTTGGAATAATTGCAGGTATATAAGCAATCAATTGGTGCTGTTTGTAATCTGGATTGGCCTAAAGAGAGATTGCTTATTCAAGTTTTGGACGACTCAGATGATCCCACGACGCAGTTTCTAATACGAGATGAAGTTAATAAATGGCATCAAAATGGATCAAACATTATATACAGGCATAGAGTGATTAGAGATGGTTATAAAGCTGGGAATCTAAAGTCTGCTATGAATTGTAGTTATGTTAAAGATTACGAGTTTGTCGCTATTTTCGACGCAGATTTTCAACCGAATCCCGATTTCTTGAACCGAACTGTCCCTCATTTTAAGGTATGATCAAATCCTTATATTATGAGTAATTGGTTTGGTGTACTTTGAAATATATCCTAAAGTAATCGGTTTGGCCTAATCTTTTCAATATGATTCATCGGCTACACCAACACTCTTCCGACCCATTGACTTATGAATTTCTACAGGGTGGTTTTCGAGCTAGTACGTATCGGTTTAGAAAAAAAGCTCGGGTAAAAAAGTGCATTGGACTTAGGCGACAAAAATAGATCAACCTATGATTCGAGCACTACCGAGTCTGTTGAAACAAGTATGAACCAAACAAATACCCGTTCGACTTGAGAGGAAAAAAGAAAACTGATTTTCTCTTCCAATCTTTCTTTCATATTTTTACATGGTATAGGAGTTGGGTCGGTTTCAGCTGGTACGAACCGGTTTGGACAAAAAAACTCTGGTAGAAAAGTGCATCGGACTTATGCGACAAAAATAGATCGATCTATGATTCGAGCACTATCGAGTCCATTGAAACAAGTATGAACCGGATCAAGATCAATTTGACTTGTTGAAATATATCCCACATCGATTGTTGAAATAAAAATGTTCTAGTTTATAAGGGAAGGGATATCGTAAGTAATCGGCTTAACCTATCATTTTCAATGTGATTCACTTCTCTTATGTACTGGGCTACATCGACACCCTTCCGACTCATTGAATCATGAATTTCTAAAACCTTCACTGTCATGATACTGCGTCGAGCCTGGATTCGTGATTAGATTCGATTTGTTTGTCGTAGGATAATGAGGAGCTTGGATTGGTTCAGGCAAGATGGTCATTTGTAAACAAGGATGAAAATCTTCTAACAAGGCTACAGTTAATCAATCTAGCATTTCATTTCGAAGTCGAGCAGCAAGTAAATGGACATTTCCTCAATTTTTTCGGGTTTAACGGGACTGCCGGAGTATGGAGGATTAAGGCATTGGAAGAATCGGGTGGATGGTTAGAGCGAACTACTGTCGAGGACATGGATATCGCTGTTCGAGCTCATCTTCATGGATGGAAATTCGTATTCCTTAGCGATGTCGAGGTATAATAATAATATCACAATCATATGAATATTTCATCGAATCATTGAAGTCTTATGATTTTAGTGTCAATGCGAATTACCGGAGTCTTACGAAGCTTATAGGAAGCAACAACATAGATGGCATTCAGGACCGATGCAATTGTTTCGTCTCTGTTTGCCTTCGATTATCACTGCAAAGGTATTTTATTTCATGTTAATGGGATTTTTTTAAATATGACATTATCACTTAATGTTGTTTAGATTGGTTTATAGGAGGGACGGGTGCTATATTAAATGATTTATTCAAGTTTTTTAATGTGTGTTATAATCCTTTTATGTATCATATACTTAAATTAGTTTATAAGACGGGAAGGGTATCATAGTAAATGACTATTTCAGGTTTTTTAAGGTGTGGTATCCTTCTCTTATACCGTATACTTAAATTAGTTTATAAGAGGAAATGATACCATAGTAAATGATTTTTTCAAGTTTTTTAAGTTGTGATCCACTCTTATACATCGTATCCTCTTATACCTTATACAAGGAAAAGGGTACCATAATAAATGATTTAATCAAATTTTTTAAGGTCTTATACGTGATATCTTCTTATACGTTATAATTTCAACATGATTTGCTTTATATTACTTGAACTTGTTTTTCAATGCAGATAAGCTTATGGAAGAAATTTAACCTGATATTCCTCTTCTTCCTACTTAGAAAACTCATCTTGCCATTCTATTCGTTCACACTCTTCTGTATAATTCTCCCGATGACGATGTTTATCCCGGAGGCGACTCTTCCATCGTGGGTCGTTTGTTACATTCCGGCGACTATGTCGTTTCTCAATATACTCCCTGCTCCAAAGTCATTCCCTTTCATTGTTCCATACCTTCTATTTGAAAACACAATGTCAGTTACCAAGTTCAATGCTATGATCTCGGGTCTTTTTCAACTCGGGAGCGCTTACGAATGGGTCGTTACAAAGAAAACTGGGCGTTCTTCGGAGGGTGATCTTGCTTCATTAGTAGAGAAAACTCCACAACAAAAGGAGCTGGAAAATGTAGAGAAAGTTAACAAGGGTACAAAGATGAAGAAGAAGAAGCATAATAGGATTTATACAAAAGAATTGGCTTTAGCATTTCTTTTACTTATTGCTGCAGCAAGAAGTTTACTTTCAGCACAAGGTGTTCATTTCTATTTTCTTCTATTTCAAGGGATTACATTCTTGCTCGTCGGCCTCGACTTGATCGGCGAACAAGTAGTGTAATGAAAGAAAAGCTCTGCAAAAAAGTGTTAGTTTATGAGAGAGCTTGAAATGGATGGAGGAGGCAACAAGACAAAATATTATTTGTTCTTTGAGATTCTTTCTTTTGTTCTTTGTAAGAAAAAAATGTGTTGTAAGAATCCTCTCTTGTCTCTAAATTTGTTAACATTGAAAGCCAAGACACTTATATTTACATCTCCATAGTTTGGTAATAATTCTTAAAACACATGTTAAATATTTTTGTTTATAATAAAGTGACATTATAAATTGATTTAGTATAACATTTTTAATGTGATTCATTTTTTTTATGTATTGATTATATGAATATTCTTACAATTCATTGATTCAAACACTACTGAGTTTATTAAAACAAATCTGAATCGAACTAATGGTCGCTTAATTTGAGAATGAATGTTTAAATACTATTTCATATCGACTGTGGAAATATAAATGTTTTAGATTGTGAGAATTGGTTTCACCTAATCTTTTCAATATGATTCACTTTTATTATACATTGATTTTTTTCATACCTTCTTCCGACCCATTGAGTTGTTTTCGGGTTGATTCATTCCTATTTAGACAAAATAACTCTGAAAAAAACACATCAAAACTATTGAAACAGATTGACGTAGACTCAAGTATTACCTAATCTATTGAACATCTGAACTGAATCAATGCAAGTTTAATTTGAGAGAGAATATCGTAATACTATCCCAAGTCAATTGTTGAAATAAAAATACTCTAATATATAATAAAAGTGATATAATAATTAATTAATTCATCTTGACATTTTCAATATGATCTACTTCTCTTACATACTTCTCTTAACATTGAATCCGAATGAAATATCAACTAAACTTCAAGAATGGAAAAAAATAAGTAAATTGAACAGCAGTAAGTGGTTACAAAGTTGCAATAAGTAAATGAACATAAGGTTATGGGAACTCAGTTTTCCTCTAAAGTTCCCTTTGACGAATATATAAGCAAGCAATCAATCAAGCCATTTTTCTTCTGATAAAACTCGAAGAAGAGTTGCGATAAAAAAAACATGAATCTGAACTTAAAATTGTTGAATCTTCAATGAAAACACAGGATTATGACGGTCCTGTAAAGTAACAAGATAGCGTAAGAATCGCTCAAAAACTTGGAGTGTTTAGTTCAAAACATTCACCGTTGGGTTTCAAACTGAAGCCAAATCCTGTCTTATAAATACTTTGAAGTTCGTTGTTCCATAAGTTCTGAGCCACAACACATCACATTACTTCAAAACTCAAGCCAAAAAAGAGATAAAAGTTACCGGTGCTGCTAAGTGATGAAAATTTGGATTTGTTGTAATTTGAGCAAGTCCATGAAATAATTGAGGGAAACTTAATTCTGGATCATCATGGAAAACCTACATCATACAGCAATAATTTTATTACCTCAAAAAAACTAGAAAATGACGTCTTGGTTCTCAAAACTTTCATAGCATTTCCCAATTTGGTTCTCATAATTTGTAATAACAACAAATTTGATCCTATGAATTTATAACATCTGACAAATCTGATAATCATAGTAATCACAGTTGCCAAAATTGAAAACTTTGGGGATCATTTATACCTCGTAAACTTACATAGTATTGGGGCCGAATGTGCGGGTGACCCAAAACTATGGAGACCAAATGTGCGGGTGACCCAAAACAATAAAAAATTCATAGTTTAATCAATTTAAGTAGATTTAGAAACTCATACTTCATTTGATAAAATCCGCTCTAAATCAACATTCATCTCTGAATTCACCGTAGCCAGCTTCATAGACAAGAACTGCATTTTCAAGTACTTTCATGGTTCACATAAAAATCATGCTTTAACAAAAATAATGAAGAATTGTGTGAGTTTTCACTGAAAATAGACAAACTTCATTGCTCGTACCTCAACTTGTTGTTGCAGTGATTGAACATAGTTGATAATCTCATCAAGCATCACAGCTTTGCTACTAATCTAATAAAATTTTGTTAAACAGTACAAATAATGAAGACACAATAATGGAATAAGAGAAAAGCCAAAGAGTGTGTCATTCTCTCTTTACCTTATTACATCCAGGCACAAGCTCTTGAAGCATTTTCATTCTCTCACTGATTTTCTCTCTACGTACCTGTAAATCCAGTTTACAGTCAAGCTCACTGTTCCTTTATTTGCATCATAATGAAACTAAATTACCCTTTCAGCAAGGCTGTGGCTATTTGTTGCTTGGCCTCTTTTAGCTCTCACATGAACGTAATTTTCTCTTGTCTTTTCACCAACCTGTTTACCTCGTGAAATAATAAGCTGGGCTTTTTTTTCTTGATCCATTGTTGAGTTTCTAAGTTTCTCTATCTCACAAGCCTATAAAATGCACTGAAATGAATTATGAAAAAATGTAAGCTAAGATAGCCTGCTTATTACCTTTTGCTTCCCTTTTGAACTTGCTCCTAAATCTTCTGTAATTTTGCAAGCATTTGCTGCTGTTCTCTGTTTTTGGTCATTCAAATGAACAAATGAAGGAATTTGTTGATTTTGTAACACAACTGGGAGATGTAGATCAAAAAACTGATCTTGATTAAAAGAAACAACTGGATCCCAACCAGAACTGTAAGAAGATTCAATCCCATTTGACATTTTAGCCAAATTGTTGCTGAGTTTAGTAGCCTTAACTGAAGTAGAAAAATTCAACATTTTCGTGTCATCTTTTTGCTGAAGTAATTCACTATAACAAATCTTATCAGACCCCATAATGAAAACGAAGATTAAGAAGCCAACACCTTCCAAAATCTAGCTTTAACCTGTTCAAATGAAGATAAAAGACAAAGATGAAGATGCCCCCCTTGACCAGTTTACAAGCTCGAGAAGTAAAAAATGCAGTAGATTGATTGATGACTTTATAGTACTAGTAAAGAAATTGCTAAGAAAAAGGTAAAAGAAAAACCATTAATGAAGCACAGCACAGCAGCATAGCATCTTAGAGCGAGTTCAGAGAAAAAGGTTAAATACAGTCATTAAAAACAATGCTAAACACTGCCACGCCAGCTATTCATATACATAACTCTAGGATCAATCATAGTCTGTGTAAAAAAGCCCAAAATTCCTTCTCAAAGGACAAGAAACTCAGAATCTTTCAGTCCCGGAGAAATCAGAAACTGACTGTAGGTAGCCATTGGCTATAAGGCTACGGGCTTAACAAAAATGTAGTGAAAGGAAAGTAGATTACCTTTATTTTCCCAATTGTTTTTCCTTTTCTTCTTCATTCCCCTTACGTCATATTATGTCATCCCATCACAATCTTAACAAAAAACAACGCGCTAAATGATCATTTTATGTGTGAAAATGAAACAAGCTCTTGCTGGATTAAACAAAAGGAGCCAGCAGTTCTGGTTGCACGTTTTGACACCTTTTTTCTAAGCTAAAACAATCCACAAGAACCAAAATTTGGTCCATCTATTTTTGTATTCAAAATTCGTCTCAAACATAATACGAGCACAATCACATTTATAGATGTTGAATTTATCGCAGATTGCTTAAAGAAGTGAGATTGATTAAATTTATAAGAGGTGGAATTCCATAACATAATGATTTGTTCAAATCTTTTAAATGTATAAATTCTTTCCCTTAATTCCGTTCATTCACGTTCTCCCATCGTTATTTCGATCAGACTCTATAATTATAATATGATATTAGAGCTGGTTCAGTTCATTTCAAGTTGAAACCTTATGATTGGACTTGAGTGTAGTGTTGAATTTGTCTCACATTGCTAAAAGAATTGAGATTGATTAGGTTTATAAAGATGTGAATTCCATCACATAATGACTTCTTTATGTCTTTTAAATGAGTGGATTACTTCACTTAATCTCGTTCGTTCACGCTATTCCGTCATAATTTCGGCCACTCTATAATTTCAACATGGTATCGGAGCTTATACGATTCATTTCAAATCGAAACCTTATGGTTGAAATTGTGAGGAGTGTTGAATTTGTCCCACATTATTAAAAGAAGTGTGATTAATTTGATTTATAAAAATGTGAATTTTATCACATAATTGTTTGTTCGATTCTTTTAAATGTATTGATTCATTCTCTTAATCTTATTCATTCACTCTCTATCATCGTTATTTCGATCACAGTCTATGATTTCAAAAATACACAAATAAAGCGAATTCACCAGCTATCTTTCAACAGACAATGTGAATCAAAGTTCATAATACACATATCCATGAAAGTAGAAGACTGTACAGAAAAAGCCATACTTACTTTTTTACCTTCACAAGTTAGCAAACGACATACATTTGACAGATTCAAACAATCCTTACTGTTCTTGCAGGTTAACTAAGATTTTAACATATAAAACTTCACTTTTTAATTAATCCCAACAAATTACATAACCCCATCATTCACTTTTACTTTTTCTTGTTCCTCTCTTCGAACCCAAGATTTCTTAAATACCTTTCATTCTCTTTACAGTAACAGACATTCATAATTCTCCATTACCCCACCCCCTCAATACAAAAAACCCTAAACCCTAAACACATATCATTAATCCCATCAAAACCCATACTGTAAAACATGTCCTTGAGTAGTACAATGATCAATGTTAAAAAAAAGCTGTGTTTTGCTGTAAAACCGCGTAGCAACATTTTACCTGATTGTCCATCCATCAAAAGTCCAGAAACTCTTACACCTTACAGCTGTAATTGTCCATTTCGTATTCAATACATACACACCCATCTTCTACAATATATCCTGTTCCTGATAAACATTTTCGGTCAAACACAGATTTTCTTCGCATTTGTATAATTGTAGGGATGCGCTGTGATCTAGCTGGAATCCCTCAACCCAATTTCTTCATTAGCTGTCTTCACAGCCAAAGTCCAGAAAAAAATTCTAGAAACAAGGAACGAATTAGGTATCCAATTAGGGTTTTGGAGCTAGCAATTTTCCTATAATTATCGTAATTATAATGGGTTTCTTTGGTTTAGTTTTTTAAAATTTGGGTGTAATGAGATATGGTGAGATATGATGATTATAAATTTTTAAGTATGTTTGGTAAAATTACGGTATTATGATCGTGATTTATGTAAAAATACTAATATATCTTATATGTATAACGATTATCACATTGCAATTAAGCTTGTGTTTTGCGTGCATTAAAAAAATCACGATTGAATCATCTCACCGCACTTTTAATCGTGGTATCAAACAAACCCAATGTTTACAGCTACATTAAAACTGTGGGTGTTCGGTAAAAACCGAATACCGAACAGTTTACCGAATTTTTTTTAATGAATTATGAAATCGATTCGGTATTCGATTTTTAAATTTCGACCATTTCGGTATTCACTTTCGGTTCGGTAAAAAAAATTGGTATTCGATAATCTACTGAATTTTACTTTTGTTTAATTTAAAATCAATATTTTTGTATTTAATTATATAATTATATATATTATTATGATTAATTTGATTAAATTTTGAAAAATTCGGTATTTCAGTGAATACCGAAATCGAACCAAAAAAATTTGGTATTTACCGAACCAAACCGACCAAATTTGGTATTCAGTAATTGATTTATTCGGTATTCGTTAATTGAAATTCGGTTCGGTATTTACCGAATGAACATTCCTAATTACCACTATACTGGACACCATATAATTCGTAGTACGTAATTTTTTAAAGAATACTCGTAGATTCATTAAGAATCTGTAAATTTTATTATTAAAATAATTAATAAGTTATATAATTTATAATTTTTTATAAGTTAAAATAATCAATGTTCTAATCAAGTTTCTACATCAAGAAAATATTCTAAATTAATAAAAATCACATAACTAATCAAGTTTCTAACAAATGTTTTCATATCGATTCGGACCGGTATAAGCGGTACCATCGGTATACCGGACGGTACCAAATTTTATTTTGTTTTATATTTTAAAAAATTAATATTTAATTAGTTTTTTAGGATCAAACCTGAAAAAACCCGAAAATCAACCATAATACCCGATACCGGGCGGTACGAAAAACAATACCGGTGTCGAGCAAAATTTGACGTATCGGGTGGTATACCATTCGATATGAAAACACTATTTCTATCACAAAATTTACATATGAAAATATTTAACTTTTTAGAATTTGTATTTGTCTTTTGATTTTTTTTAAATTTTAACTTCTTATTTAATAATCGGAAGAGAATATGAAGAATTGGAAGAAAATCGTGAATCTATATAATCTGAATTATATGTTAGTGGAAGAATTTAGAATATATAAAATTATCTGAATTATAATAAAAATTAAAAATTAAATTAAAAAGAATCATTTCAAATCTTAATATCAATAAATAATATTCTTTTATTTTAAAAATATTTTAATTATAAATTAACAATATTTATAATATCTTGATTATCAAATTCTATATCCTATAGTTTGAAATATTTTTAACAATTGATGATTATATAGGAATTCATAGTCTGATAAACAAAGTATCAATATGGATATCCGTGAATCGTGTAATCGAACAAATATAAAGAGTCCGTAGTAGAATTCCATTCCTATATTGATTTACGACTCATGTGCTAAATATCTCCGGAAAATATCACATATACATGAGAATATATGGATGAAATTATGTATATATACTAATTAATATTTTTTTAAATTTTTTAAAAAAATCGATAAAATCTCTGATTCAATCAGATAATGAAAAATGACAAGCTAAAAATATCTGTTTTGTTATATAATTTTGTATATTTATAAGTATTTTGTGGTATTTTTAAAAAAAATAACTAGATAAATAGTATTATAAATGAGCGACGCGAAAATTTGGTTATCGTAGTTTCATATTTTGGCAATTTTCGAGGACAATTGTGGAAGATTAAATCTCTTAATTTTATTTGTGGGAAAATTAGTTCTTATACTTTGCCACATTTGACAAATTAGGTTATCCAAGTTTTATGTATATGACAAATTTGATTCCTGAAGTTTGTAATTTGTAATTTTAATTTTTATATAATACGGAGACTAATTTTGCCACTACAATCAAACTACAGAGACCGATTTTGTTCAATTTCATTTGAAGGACTAAATATGAAATTTGATTACCGATTTTGCCAAATATTCCAAAATAGAAGGACCGATTTTATCATATGTCTAAAATTTAAAGAACTGAAAATACCAAAATAAACTTGAATGACTAAATTTAACAAAATGATCAAACTACTACTAACAAAGACATTATTTTCTCATTATAAATATTAATTTTAAAATTAAAGTATAAATATTAATTTACCAGTCGGCTATGGGCTCAGAATTGAACAATCTTTACCCATACCACTTTATACGGAAATGTGGGCTCGGAATGAATAATCTTTTTCTATTTATTCTATATTAATAATTATTTATTGAGAAATGTATAATTTAAAATTTATTATAAATGATCAAATTAATTGAATTTATTATAAAATCATCTTTATTACGCAAATACTTTTTAGTTTTTATTTTATATGGAAGTGATCTCTAAATAATATGTATTCCAATCAACATATTAATTCGCTAAAAATTATCTACAAAATACATATTGATTAAGAAGATCGAAATTTATAAGATCTATGAATTCTTATTTTAATTATAATAATTCTAAAAATTGGGATGTGAATAAACCCGAACAAGTAGAGATTTTGAATATTTATATTTTATTTAGATGGCATTAATTTTATATTTTATTTGACTTTCAATTTAAATGTATTATTTGTTGATTCAAATATTGGCCATTAAAATACACTTAAATTAAACTAGTTGATGTACAAGTTTTATCATTTGTTCCATTAATATTAGTCGATACAATGAAGAATAATATTCGATTGAATTGTATATAAAGTTATGTAATGTTAATTATTGAATCATTGTAAAAAATCCATATCACAATAATTCATTCGTAACCATCAACGGCTTTTATACAATTATTTTGTTTACCTCGATCAAATTATATTATTTGTTAATCCCGTTCAAACAGATTTTACCGAGAAAATTATTGAACTCAATTTTAAATTGTATAGATGCGATTCCCAAAATCTAGAAATACATCAAATGTTTCATAAATATCAAGAATGACCATGAATTTAATAAAAATGATTTTTTCGTTCATTCATCTCGGAGTTTTTTTAACATTTATATGTTATTTTTGAATTTTTTTTAAGTTTAGATGCATAATAATTACATCGTTTTAAGTTTAAAATGTCAAATATAAATTAATGATACAATTTTGAATGGAGTTAATTATGTAATTAAAAGACTTAAATGACATGACATAGTTTAAAAGATTAGAAATCAATTATAATAAATTTATGTGTTTTTTTATAATTTTCAAACTTTTATAAAATAATATTTATATTTGATTTGTTTGTTACCCCGATTAAAACAGCGGTGAGATGTTGAAATCGTGATTTTTTTAATGCGTACAAAACATAAGGTTAATTGCGATGTGATAATCGTGAAAAAATCACGATATCATCACAGCTGTTAAAACCAACTGTGGCCTCATCGTGATTTTGGAAAAAACTCATTTACCCTTACTTCTATTAATTATAATATAATTATATTTATTATTTTATATATATAAGGGTATATTAGTATTTTTACATAAATCACGATCATAATATCGCAATTTTACCAAACATACTTAAAAATTCACGATCATCATATCTTACCACATCTCACTACACCTCACCACATCTCACCACACCTCACCACACCGCAATTTTAAAAAAACTGAACCAAACAAATCCACTATTTTAAAGTTGATATACATTCTACAAACACATATTCACTTTATTTTAAATAATGGGGTCACTATTTATGATCTATTTAATTTGGTCAAGGTGGCACGTGACACATGATATCATAAAATGGAAATAATGTTTTTTAGGGTAACTTGTCCATGTGCAAGATTGGCTATTATTTTTGTTTGATTAGGACATGTTTGCCTTGTCCATTTAATTCAAATTGACACCTTATCTTATACATGTTATATGCAAAATAAATAAATTGGCTATTTTTTTTTAGTTTAAAAAATATTTTTAATAAATATATTCATAATATTTGAAAAAATTATCTAAAATATCTCACATACTACATAAAACCTTAATAAATACCACCATTGTAATTAGATATCATTTTTGTCATATTTATTTATACACTAATTACTTTTCATCAGATATCATTAATTCAAATATCACTATTTAACTCTTCTAATTGAATTTTAAATAATAATTCAAGTCAATGAACATCAAGAAGACTTTTTATTTATGGTATAACGTGAATGCTAACGTTTTTTCCGTAATCATACTAGCAACATGGATAATAAAAATGTACTTTATTATAAACATATTAATATTAAACACATTTATTTTTATATTGGTCAAATATGAAATTCTATGTATTTTTTTTTCATTTTAATTAAAAATATTTATCTTGATTTTACAAGAGATAACTAGTGAAAACAAGAGAAGGTGAACTAATAAGTATTTTCGTTAGTATTTTTTATTGGTAGATTGTAAATATATATATACTTGAAATATTTAGATAAATAATGTAATTGAATTTGGAATTGATGTGTTTATTGATTTGATACTTCTTAGATTATAAATTATTATTTATTTTTATTATAAACACTTCGAAACAGCTTCAGAAACCTGATTCTTTTAAGTTTGTCGATTCGTCGTTTCCGTTTCCCACTTCGACGAATCCGGTTCAGAGCTCCTAAACATCATTGCTTGACATTCCAACATCTTAGCTTTTTAGTAAGAAGTTATATGATGTCACATATCATTTATGAATATTTTTTGTCTATTTGTTATTTTATAACAATATATTTACTATATATATAATTGTAGTTTTGTAAAAAATAATATTTATTTATTAATAGAAAAGTGAAATTATTTAATAGAAAAGTGAAGTGATGGCCATAGGTTATTGGATAACTTGGTAGAGTATCAATTGGTAGGGTTTATTGGATGACTTGACCTAACTAGAGATGGTCATAGGTTAGCCCAACCCGTTAGGTTGATACAATCCATTATCATGGGCTGGTTCGTGGGTCAATCCAACTAAAAAATGGTTACGAGTTGGATCGACTAAATAAACCTACGACCCGCATCGGGTCAACCCGTTATGGGCCGCGGGTTAGAATGGGTCGAATGTTATTTAACCCGTTGGGTTGGCCCGTGGGTTGGCCCATCGGTCCATAGAATAAATATACATTTTTTGTCTTTTTTTCAGTTTCGTTTTTCTCACCCAATCCGCAATAGATTTGTGTCTTCTATTTATTTTATGTTGAAAACATAAAATCCTCAAATACCATCAATTTCTCACACTTGTAGCTTCGTAATCAGTTATTCTAGTTTTATACTTCATGTTAAGTTTAGTAGTATATATTATATTTGGTTGCACAATTGGTATTCTAAACTATCATTTGAATTACTTCATTTATTCATATTTTGATTTAAAATTAAATTTTTAGAATTTTTATTAAGAATAACCCGTAGATATAATTAATATATATAAGTCTACCCATGGGCCGGGTCGGGTCAATGCTTCCACCCACAAGGTTGACCCATTAGCATATTTAAATTTTTAACAACCCGTTGGGTTTAACGGGTTGGACCCGCAACCCGTTGGACCTGATCCACGGCCACCTCTAGACCCAACCTATTCAAACATTTCGTATTTGGTTTAAAAAATTTGCGTTTGGTTTGGATTTAGTTCGAGACTATATAATTCGGAATGCGTTAGGGCTGTTTTGGGTTGAAAGTCTCACATCCAAAACCATCAATTTGAACCAAAATAAAATATATTAATATTTATTCAAATATTTAATATATTTAGAATTATTTTTTCCTATGAGTAATTATTTTATTATAAATTGTTTATATTAGTATTATTGAACTAAAAAAATAAAAGCAAAAAACATAATTCAATTGTAATTAAGTTTCTAAATACATATAAATTAAAATTTACCTAATTTTGTACGGTTACAGTTTATTTTATTATTGTGTAGAATTTTTCTTTAATTATTGAATGAATACCACTTAAGATATTATAATCATATAAATAGAACGAAATTAGGATTTGCATCTAAAGATTGATGTAAATATTTTTGTAAGAGCGACTTTAATTTATTTATTTTGGTTGTTATCAAATATTATCTTTTAAACCAAAAATAATAATTAATTTTTTATTACAATATAATAAAACTCAGAAAATATATTTTTAATAAACCACCTTGTTTATATCGGACTGAATTGGATTGGATATGAGTTTGAGTTTTAATTTCTTTTGGATTCGGGTTGGTTTAGATTGTATATTTTATTTTGGTTCGGGTTTCGATTTTTTTTAATTGAACCATATCAATCCAATTAACATCCTTAAAGTAATGAGACATAATCGAAAAATTGCACTTCACATTTATTTAATCGCCAATAGTCAAAGACATTGAACATATCTATGTTATAATATTGTAGATGTACCAAATAATTAATGAATATTATATTTATGTACCTGATTTTTTTATATTTTAAAAATATATTTTAATGTCTATTGAAATCGACAATGCAAAATAAATATGTCCATGTCTACTAAATATCAAAGTAGGAAACTTTCAAAATATATTTAATATTTTAAGATTTTAGTATTTATATCGTATGACTTTTGTACCCAAAGATAGTGATTTATTTGTTCCAAGAAATACTATTTAATAATATTTTCCTCCTATTAGCTCCAATATTTTAAAAATCGATAACAATAGATATATGGGATTTTAAGTGGATATATATTCAATTAATAAAATAAATTATTAATTTATAGAAATTAAATAATTTTTGTTAACTCATTCTCAATTCATATTATCTTAATTTAAAAAAATAAAAATAACAAATTCTAGAAACTTTATTTTACTTTTTTATATGACATTGTTTAAAAACGACTAAAATTGTTACGTCCGAAATATTTGATATACCATAAATTTAAAAGATTGATGGGCAATCTTGTGTTTCTTTAGAGTATTTGTGTTTTCTACGTAATAAATCTTCATAAACTTTGATTTTTTTCTATGAGCTAGCCATTTTCACATAGCTGAAGTTACGAGATTTAACTATCACAATAGATAGAGGTGGGATTTTTAAGATCAACCCGTAGAACTTAACCAGTCCGAACCTAAAAAGATCGACCCAAGACCAACCATTCGTAATTAGAGTTGGTCTTTTGGAACCTAACTTTGCAATTAGGTTTAGGGTTGGTCTCAATATTCATAGGACCTAAACCCGTAGGTCTTTTGATGGTTTGGTCACGATCTTCACTTTACGGGCTTAGGACCAAGACTAAGTTTAAATATGTTAAATATAAATTTATTAAATTTTAAAATTATTTTTATATTCAAATATTTATTATTTTCAATTTAAATATAATCATACATAAGTTATTTATAAGTATTATTACACTTTATATTTCAAATTTTAGAATCTTTTAAATATAATTGAACCGAATATTTTTGAATTATTAACTTTTATACGAGTAAATTAATAATGAAAATAAAAATAATCATTTAATAAATTTTTAAATGACCATTTTGTTATTATTTATAATTTTTATAAACTATATATTTTGTAAAATATTATTTTATTATTATTATTTTGATATAAAATAAATATAGGGCTAAAAAATGGATTAACACCTAACCAAGACTGAACCGAAAACTTGGTCTATAGTCCTGGGTTGATCTCGCTTGTAAAAATCTAAAAACCGGACCAATAGGGTTTTTATATAAAAATAGGACCGTGGTCAGATCCTTTATAAATGCCAAAGATCGAAAAAGACCAGTCCGAACAGTACGGATTGGTCTTTTGCCCACCTTTAACAATAAAATAAATGTTTTAGATCATTTATTTTAGATTTATTATCGATTTATACAATATAAAAAAATTTAATATTATGGTATTTTCATGTTAAGAGTTTATTCTAAGCTAAAAATGTTATCAAAAAATTAAATAGAATAAATGTGGGGAGAAGTGCAGAATTGGAGAAATAAATCAGCCACGTCATTAATAATTTGTCCTTACCATAATAAATATACTGCAGATTAAATTAATGTATCACGGACCTTTCTGTTCGCCTACACTGTACCTATGTGTCTTTTACCCGATTTTTAATTATAATTTTAATTAATAAAAACCAATAACTACTTGTTTTATTCCATTTAGCGGTCAATTCTACAATTTATTTAGAAAATGGAATATATTATTTTTAGAGAAAAATGGGTAGATGACCCATAATGTTTAAAATAGTGTAAAGACGATACCCCAAAGTTTGTAAATTGCGTGAGAAGCTCCCAAAGTTTCAAAACCGTTCGAAAATGACCCTCAATTGAATAGTAACGGTTTTCGTTTTTTTTGTATAAATGGTTTTGATAATTTATGCGTTATTTTTAAAATTTTTAAAGTTTGGAGACATAGTCATAACATCTTTTCAATGTTAATGAGTCAAATATAAACTATCGGACGATTAAAATATTAACGAGTATAAGGGTTAAATATAAACAGTTTCGGAAGTTCATGGGTCAACCACACAATTTTCAAACTTTGAGAGCACGGTGTTTACAACATTTAAAAGTTTGGGGGCCAACCGTGCACATTATATCAATTTCGAAGGTTTTGTATGCAATTTACAAACATTTGGGGCACCGCCTTTACACTATTTTAAACATTATGAGTTAATTACAAAGAACACACATTATTTTTAACTAATTAATTAAAATTCAATAATATTTCACTATCGATAAAATTATAAAAAATGATGGCTACAACTCTCCATATTATAAAAAATAATTATCACAATTTTTTTAAATATAATAATATATATTTTTATAAGAAATGATATGTTATGTTATTCTCTTTAAGACTTATTCTTTGTTATTATTCAGAGAATTTGAAAGTACTCACTCACCATTTGAATTATGGTTTTGTATTTTATATTTATATAAAAAATATAGTTTATTTTATTTTTTAAAATATTCATAATATGTTTTTGCAAATATTTGATAAAATGATTCGACCGTTTAACAGGTTTATGTAAAGTAATAAGTGATAGAAATCGAAAAAGAAAGCAATTAACCTTAATAGAAATGATAAAAACCAATGAGTTATTTTCTAGTCTAAATATTTAAAAGACATAAATATACTAAGGGTGTCTTCTGTACAAATTATATAAAGTAATTTATGTAAAAAAAGAAATAGGAACACAAATATAAATTATGAAGTGTTATGTAATATTTTTAGAATGTATAAAAATAGACGAGTGTTATGTTGTATAAATAGAATGATAATTTATGTGTTAATTAAATTATTTTTCTACCATTAAATTTAGTGAAGAATAAATTATTAATTGAAACTTTATTTGATTGACACAAAATATGATATACAACAAGATTAGCATTGAAATGATGACGATCGTTGTATTTTCTTTATTTTTTTAAAAATAATATTTAATTAATTTTTTAGAATCAAACCCGAAAAAACCGGATATCGGCCCTAATACCCAGTACCCAACGATACCAAAAAAATACCGATGAACCCCAATATTTAACGGTATACCATCCGGTATGAAAACATTGAGATTTATAATGAATCTCGTATACCTTGCGTAGAGGTGCCTTCAAACTTCAAATGTCGAAAATTGTATAAAAAGGTAAATAATGACATTTTAGTCATTTCAAAAACTAGAAATAGAAATTGAAATAAAAAATAAAATTTATATTTTTTATTTATAATTATAAAATTGAGAAGTTGAAATTTTACTTATACAAAAATAGAATGAAAAATAAGACATATTCTGAAACTTCCTTAATTTATACTTCCTATAATGAAAAATTAAAAATAAAAGTTGTACAGAACATAGACTAAATATATTTCGGCATGTTACACTACATGAATTATAATTGTGATACAAAAATATTTAAATTAATTGTTAATAAATCAGTATCATTGTAATACTTTTTATAAGTCAATCTTCAACCATATACGTCTGAAAAATTTATTCTATCATTCACATCAGTTTTCTATATATACACATAATCATTCTTTAATTTTATAAATAGTTTTCATATCATCCATACAATAATGTATGGACACTTATTATTTTTATTTTTTATATATCATTATAATTATGTAAATACTAATTATTTGTAATGATATTTTTATTATATAAATCAGATTTATACGTTAAATTGATAGTTGTGATTTTTCGAATGTGCAACATTTTAAAATTTTGGCTAATTTGTTATTGTATTTCTAAACTAAAAGTGTAATATATCGTTAAAAATTAAAACTTATCAACTAAAACCACTTACCCAATAACCTAAACCGAATAAAATCGATGACGAATTGATATGATTTTTGTTACGTGAAATTATAATTAAAAATTAATTAATCGAACCGATTAAAACTAATTTATAGGTAAATCGATTATTTTCACACACATTGTACCGAACAATCGAATAATTAATATATTTTATAATAATTGAATAATTATAAATTGTTTCAATTTTTTTAAAAATCTGGAGGAAAGCGAAGGTGGGTGGGCG
Organism: Utricularia reniformis; assembly: GCA_009725065.1. Classification (NCBI taxonomy): domain Eukaryota; kingdom Viridiplantae; phylum Streptophyta; class Magnoliopsida; order Lamiales; family Lentibulariaceae; genus Utricularia; species Utricularia reniformis. The sequence goes on along the minus strand of RWGZ01001323.1, from coordinate 94,718 downwards.
CCAAGTCCGTGGAGATAGCCTAAAAAAAGTTGTGCTTGTCCAATGTCGGTATACTAGTAATACTATCGGATTGGTATTGATTAATTTGATTATGGTTTAATGAACTACCCAATTTATCTAAATATATATTACAGAAACCTGACTCTTACCCGATTAAAATTTTTAGGGTTTGAGTCGATCGTGTCTTCGAAAGTATAGTTCTTAAACGAGTACTGAAATCTTTAGTTCTACACTATTTTATTAGCTGAATGGTTGTACCAATAATTCATGTTTATTCAAATAACTAGGAATATATGATAAGAGAAAATTGCATAATTAGCTCCCAATTTATGAGCTGTATAAAGGGCATGTCATTTAACTTACGAAATTGCAAGAATGATACCTAAAGTTATCAATATCATTTGTTTTGGACCCTTGACATTTAGCATTCGGTTTTCCGTAAGTTGAAATCGTTTGAAAACTCATCACAAAGTACACAAATAGGACCCGTTTGAAAAATAATATAAAAATTACCCTTCATATTCGACAATTGTGTATGAAATATTAAAAATTTACGAGTTTTTTAAAATGTCAGTTATAAATGGTATTGGAAACTTGATGTGTCTTATTTGCATTTAATTGAAGTTGAATGGCTATAATTGCATATTTTTTATCAAAAAATTTACAATATTTGCAATTTTGTAACTTGGAGGATATGACATTTACACAACCCGTAAATTGGGGTCCGTGGGCAAACATCACCCTATATGATAAAGAATTATTTTAGTAGAGAAGATATATAATTTTCTATGATTAATTGAATCTGTTTATTCATAAACACATATTTAATTCAAATAATATCGAATTTAAAATATTAAATTAATATTCAGAATCCATAAATGTAAACAGTTATATAATTAGTTTTGTTAGATTTATTTGGTTTATTACTATATTAACTAAGATTCGAATAAATTTTTCCGTCATTGAAAAAATTCGAAATCATCACAATTTCGTGTTCTTTTCTATTGATCGATTATTGGGTTTGTTTTATACCCTGATTAAAACAGTGGTGAAGTACGGTGAGATGTTGAAATCGTGATTTTTTTTAATGCGCACAAAATTTAAGGTTAATTGTGATGTGATAATCGTTAAAAAATCACGATATCATCACAGCTGTTAAAACCAGCTGTGGTCTCATCGTGATTTTGGAAAAGACTCATTTACCCTTACTTCTATTAATTATAATATAATTATATTTATTATTATATATATATATAAGGATATATTAGTATTTTTACATAAATCGCGATCATAATATCGCAATTTTACCAAACATACTTAAAAATTCACGATCATCATATATCACCACACTTCACCACATTTCACCACACCGCAATTTTAAAAAGCTAAACCAAACAAACCAATTACACCATTTGAATTGAAGATCTCGATTATCCAATATTAATTGATCAAAATTTAATTTGAATTTGAAAATTTGAAAAATTCAAAATAAATAATTCTTACAAGGATGTGGGGACCACACATTGACATGTCGCTGTCATTGATTTTGGTTCCTTAATCCGTACGCCTCTCCCTCAATCAAATTCTTATCCGCTCCTGTCTTTTATTTCTGTTACCACATTAATAATTTAACCAATTAATACTCATATAATAAAATTACGGGTATTAAAACCATTAAATATAAATAAATAAATAAATAATTTTAAACTTAAATTACTTTTTGTCATTAGATTTAACATACATTTAAAAATTTTATGAAATCATCAAATTGTTATTAAATCATTCAATAAATTCTAATTAAATAAATGAGAAATTTACGGTTAAATTTGTAATTTAGTTGGAAACCTACACCTCAAACGATAAATAAGAAAAATATTAATTGATAAAATTAATGGTAATTTTTTAATTATTAACCTAAAAATATTAATATTTAATTTTAATAATAATAACTTTCAACAAGTGTTCATCATCAAACCAACTATGAAAGGAACTCGGGTTGAAATTTGCAAATATTGTCTTATATTGAAAGGGAGATGTAATTTGAATTTATTTATAAAAATATTATATATCATAATAAATAATTTTTCCAAGTTATTTATAATATTTTTAATCCTCGTATGTATTATATATGTTAACACACTCTTCATATGAAATTTAAAACGACTCTAAAAATTAAAAATCAGAATGAGTTCGAATAAATCATGAATGATCGTACTGGCGTTAATCCTCTTTAATAAATCGACAATCTACCGATTTGAATAATCAAGTCTGATTCAATATGCAATAATTGTCCTGACTTTGAAAGTGAGATGTAATTTGAATTAATTTATAAGAACAATTGTCGACAATAAATGATTTGTTCAAATATTTTATAGTGCGATATAATCATATTACACATTAAATTAACGTGCCTATAAAAATTAAAGAGTAGTTAATTATGAAAAGATTGGTTCATTGCACCAAAGTTCTAAATGCATGTGCTTATCAAATATTATATTATTTATATATTAAATTGGATAAAAGTTTAAAAGTCTTAGCTTCTCAGAGAAATCACGTGGTGGGGGTGGGTCAAATAAATATTGTTCACACCTTAGGCGACAAATTAATATACAACTTGCAATTAGTTACTCTCCAGGAATTAATATAATAAAAAATTAACGTTCAAATATACATAAAAATGTTATAATAACTATGTGTTGATTTTATCTTTGGCTATTTATTTATGATCTTCTAACTATATATTATACTTATTAATAATCAGATAATGAGTTTGTTTAGTATAGTTTTTTAAAATTGCGGTGAGGTGTGGTGAGGTATGGTGAGATATGATTATCGTGAATTTTTAAATATATTTGGTAAAATTGTGATATTATGATCGCGATTTACGTAAAAATAATAATATACCCTTATATATATGAAATAATAAATATAATTATATTATAATGAATAGGATTAAGGGTAAATTAGTCTTTTCCAAAATCACGATGAGGCCACATCTGGTTTTAACAGCTGTGATGATATTGTGATTTTTTAACGATTATCACATCGTAATTAAGCTTGTATTTTGTGCAACATAAGAAAATCACAATCTAGACATTATACTACACCTCACCACAGTTTTAATTTGAGTACCAAATAAACATAATTGATGAGACCATCGGAACCACTGGGCTGTCCAATGGACGGTGCCGTCCATTAAAACCATTTATTTTTAAAACAACATAATATAATAATAATAAATTATTTTTAAAAATAGTTAAAACAAACTCTCATTTATTTGTTACAAGGTTCTATTTTTTATGTAAAATGTTCTATTTTTTAAAATGTGATTCATTTTTTTAAAAATATTTTAATATTAATTGTTTTTAAAACCGCTAAAAGAACGAATGTCGTTTTTTATCGTTTTTTAGAGATTTCGATCAAGAATATCGTTTTTTAAAAGATTGGTTTGTTGAGCCAAATTCACTCAAAAATATGTGCCATTTGATGATTTTTTAGACTTAAATCAATTTAGAGAATCTTAACCGATAAAGCTGGTATACCGGTTGTGTGGATAAAGTTGGTATATCGATCGTACCAATTACGATTAGTATGATTCCTTTTGGCTACTTATCTATAGTTATGTCACAATGCATCTAGATCATAAATATCGATCATAAATGTATCGATAGTGAGATTGTTTGGTTTCTTTTTAAAATTGAGATGTGATGAATTTATGAAATATGATAATCGTGAATTTTTAAATATGTTTGATAAATACTAATATATCATTATATATACAAAAATTATATTATAATTGTTACAAGTAAATGTAAATTAGTTTTTTCAAATTACGATAATGTCACAGTTGGTTTTAACAGATATGATGAAATCGTGATTTTTTAGCGATACACGTATCGCAAATTTGCTTTTGTTTCGTATGTATTAAAAAAATAACGATTAGAGGAATTTTAATTTGAGAACCAAATAAATCGAGTAATTTATACACCACTATTATAATATATGACCAATATAACAATAATATATTGAAAAAATCACTTCTACTAAGTACTAATCAACCCGGTTGTGCAAATTTGCGTTCCCCAAACATGAAACACAACATGAACCCGGTTTTGTATACTTCCCTTTTCAACTCCTCTGAACCAAACACAGGGACCAGTTGCAGCAATTCTTGTTAAAAAAATGGTGCTACTAACCACTACTTATTTCTCTCAATAACCCTTCTTCTTCTTCTTCTTCTTCTTCTTCGTTTCAACTCTCTGTAATCTTCTCTTCTTCTTCTTCGTTATGGATTTCGACTTGGACAGTTTCGTTTGCTGCTCAACTTCTGTAACTCCATCTTCCAACAATGGCGGATCTGGTTTTATAAAGCAAGAAAGGGGATTAAATGAGGTAACTTAACCAACTCACCACGCCTTCTTCACTCTGCTAAAAAACGTTCATTTGCAGAGAACCCATTGCAGCAACAATGTCTACGAAGGGTTTCCGCAAATGTTAAGCTTCTCTTCTCTTCCGCAGAGAAACCCAGGTTTGCGTATTCTTTAATGACCCGACCCGACCCGACCCATATCGCTTTACTGGTTCTTCACTTCATCTCTGTAAAATGGGGTTTTTTGTTTCAGGGCTTATAACTTCAAGTCCTTTCACTCCTTATCAATGGATGGAGCTGGAATATCAAGCTTTGCTTTACAAATACATTACTTCAAATACGCCTATTCCTTTGTATCTTCTAAACCCTATCAATAAGCCTTTACAATCTCCTGGTTTTCCCGCTTTCTCTGGCTTGAGATCTAATCCATGTAAGTTGTTTTCTTTACTGGTTTCTTCTTCTTCTTCTTCTGTTCTCTAATTTGCCATTTTTGTATTGTTCAGTGGGATGGAGAGGATTCTCAAGCTCCGATCCAGAACCAGGCCGGTGCCGGAGAACCGATGGAAAGAAGTGGAGGTGCTCTAAAGACGCCGTCGTTGATCAGAAATACTGCGACCGACATATTAACCGAGGTCGTCATCGTTCAAGAAAGCCTGTGGAACCCCAATCTGCAACTAGAACCACCACCGTCGCCGGCGCCGGCAATGCTTTACCCAATTTCAAGAGGTGAAAACAAGCTTAAATTCATAAAAACTTGACATTTTCAGTGCTGATCATAGCTTATTCATTTACAGAAGCTTACCGGAGAAGGAATACGGGTTATTCAGCTCCGAATCTCTCCTAAACCCCATGGATCAAAGCTCGGGTTCCATCAATGTTGGAGATCCAGACAATAAAGCAGGGAATCATTACCTTAAGGAGTTCATGAATGTTTTGTCTGAAAACAACTCAAAGAACACTCAGTTATCTATCTCAATCCCCATGGATGCAAACTCAAGCTTCATACCATCTATAAGAAGTTCAGTCGCCGGAACACAGAACAAAAGACAGGCTACAAACTGGATCCCCATGGCTGGACCTTTAGGAGAAGTTATACACAACACAAGCAATGCAAATGGCGAGGATTCATTGAACTTCAGTATAGGCTCTTCTCACATGGCGTCACCTTCTCCGACCGGAGTTCTTTCGAGAGGCGGCGGCGCCTTTGGTTCTGTATCAAATAGCAGTGCCGGTAGTAGCCCATCAAGAAATCATCCTTGAAATCCCATCAAGAAAAATTATGTCTTTGAGCTTTTTCTAATTACATAATCTGCAGACCTTTGATCTCCATAGTTAAACTAAACTTGAGTTGAAACTTTTTCTCTGGACAACTTAAACTTATTCAAAGTTACACACCATTTTCACTTGAATATTTCATAACTGTTCATATGGAACACAATTTTTGTCATTCAATTTCACATGACTTCACTTTCCTCAATTTTGGTATATAATAACCAAAGTATCCCTTAGACATTTTTCCAAGGAACTTAAATCGATCGGTACTGTTCGTACCAGTCATGATCGATACGAGCGATTTTTCCTATATATCGGTGGTATATTGATGATATATATGAATATCGGTGTACCGATCATAACCGATATACCGGGCGATATACCATGGTAGTCACCATCGGTATGACTACCATGCATTTTTCTTAATCAATTATATCATCACTTTCTATCTTTGAGTGTAGCTAATACCTCCCACACATTCAATTATTTATCTTTGGACCAATACTACGGTAAACTCATCTTTAATCGTAATGTCAACCCTCACTGTATCGATCGTACCATACAAATGGTTCATAACAATTGACATGTTACTGAAAATTTTTGTATCATTGAAAACATAAAGAAAACTTCAATGATAAAATTTGAAGTAAAGAATGTTTTATTGATAAAATGTGCATGTTAATGATGTGTTACGTAGAATTTCCAATGCTTCTAATTGAATTCTGTAATGATCCAAATAAACTCTAAAGTGAATTCTTGAATGCCCAAAAAAATCAGAATCTTATGTTACTAGATCTTTCATGTATGATATCAAAGAATAATTATAATAATGCAATCCGAATTTCATCGTCTTATATTGATCATTATGTACCAAAATTGATATAGATTGGTTAATTGAAAGATGTCTAATATATTATTCGAAATTGAGGGACAAAATTGTCACTAAGTGTAATTTGGAGGACAAAAAGTGAATTTAACCCCTTTCATAATAGATATATTTGTTCTAAATTATTGATATATAACCACTCACATCCTCATTCTCTAATCCACATCAAGAAAGCAAAAATGGGAATGAGATGATACATTTTTCCTAGTCACATACCGGAATCGGCTGTAACGGAGATTTCATCACCTTCTTCAGCTTCTCTACGATCTCGTCCATCGAAGGCCGTTTTGAGGGAATGCTACAACAACGAAAGTTTACGAATATAACTCACAAGAAGAAGAGTATATATAAAGAATTCTTACTCTTCCCAACAAGACTCCATTAAGGAGACTAATACAGAGTATGTGTTATCTGGAATTGTAAGTCTCCTATTTTGAAAAGCAACTGCTCCCACAACCTTTATGTTCATCACAATCAACACCAAATTTCAACGTATAAAAATACCGACTTTCGTATAATAATTGGTATCGAATCTGAGCTCAAAAGGGCTTGAAAAAACTTACTTGGGCGGGGCTGAGTCCACTCCAAGGCTGTTGCATTGTTACAAGCTCCCAAAGGATCACTCCGAAGCTGAAAACATCCGATTTCTCATTGCTTGGATCCCCGCGAAGAAATTCCGGGGCCATCCATTCTGGCTGTACAATAATACGTATTGTGTTTAATTTGTCTCATATTGGTTAAACAAGTGTGATGGATTAGGTTCATAAGGGTGATGAATGTTATCACATAATGACTTGAACAAGTCTTTTAAATGTGACTTCATTTCTTTAAACTTGTTCGTTCTTGCCCATTCGTCGTAATTTCGATCAGATTCTATAATTTCAACATGGTATTTATTGGGGCTGGTTCGATTTATTTAAATTCGCAAGTCCAAACCTTATTATTGGAATTGAGGGGAGTGTTGAAATTGTCCCACATTGGTTAGAGAAATGGGATAGATTAGATTTATAAGGGTGAGGAATGTCATCGTATAATGACTTGATCAAGTCTTTTAAATATGTGACATTCTCCCCTTAATCTCGTTCATTCATGCAACTTCGTCGTAATTTCGATTAGATTCTATAATTTCAACATGGTATTAAAGCTGGTTCGATTTATTTAAATTCGCAACTCCAAACCTTATGGTTGGACTTGAGGGAGAGTATTGAATTTGTCCCACGTTGGTTAGAGGAATGAGATAGATTAGGTTTATAAGGTTGAGAAATGTCATCACATAATGATTTGATTAAGTCTTTTAAATGTGTGTTTTTTCTCTCTTTAATAGCATTCGTTCACACTACTCCTTCGTAATTTCGATCAGATTCTATAATTTAAACATAATGCTTCCAACTCATTATTTTGATGTCTATTTGTAAGTTTAAAGGCTTACCGTTCCCGTGGCCGATTTCAATGATATAAACGTGCTTTCCTTGAACCTCGATAAGCCGAAATCACCTACCTAAACACATTTTGTTGATCTAACATTCTCTTATATATTCATTATGCATCAAATTCTAACCTTAACACTCAAGTTTTTGTCTACTAGTAAATTAGGCGATTTCAGGTCCCAATGAACAATAGGTGGTGAAAGATGATGAAGATAATTGATCCCCTTTGCCTGAAAACAACACAATTGTTAGAAAACAAGCAAAAAAATAAATAAACGACAAAATACAACGACGAAACACACCACATCCAATGCCATTCTTAATCGTCGTCTCTTGTCTAATATTTCTTTGGATGCCGGAGAATGTAATAATCGGAATAAACTACCTCTGCTCCACAGACATACCACAAGGTTATATATAGATGTAAGAGTCATGAAAATGTTACGAATGATGTTTAGTTTTACTCACCGTGGCAAATACTCCGTTACGATGGAAAGGTGCGGGCGTTTCGTGACAGATCCCATGAAAAGAACCACATTTGGATGACGAATCCGTTTCATAATGGCAACCTTGAGAAACATAATGTGAAAATGAATCAAGTGTAGTGAACATGGAAAAATTATAATTTATAAGGGGATTGATATTATGAGTAATTGACTTGGTCTATCCTTTTCAACTTGATTCACTTTTCTTATGTATCATGCTACACCGACACTCTTCCAACCCATTGAATCCTACATTTCTACATGGTATCTGAGCTGTAGATTGAGTTTCGAGCTGTTTTGTACCGATTTAGATAAAAAAACCGGTAGAAAAGCACATCGAGCTTAGTCGCTTAGATGACAAAAATAGATCGACCTATGATTTGAACACTATCGAACATATTGAAGCAAATCTGAACCAGACTAAGGCCGGTTCAACTTGAGGGAAAGTGTTGAAATATTGTCCCGTATTGGTTGTGAGTAGAAAAATTCTAGTTTATAAGGAAAGTGATATTATGATTAATTGACTTGATTTAGCCTTTTCACTGTGATTCACTTTCTCTTATAGATCGGGCTACATCGACAATTTTCCGACCATTAAATCCTAAATTTATATAGGAATAACGACCAACCAGACTCGGATGAGAACAGTACCTCCCTTAAGAATTCCTTCATTTGATCATCATGAAAATCCTGGAGATTCAAAACTTTAACGGCTACTTCCTACAAGATACAACATTATATAGTGAATGTTCTTGCTGAAGCAGTTCATGAAAATCTACGAAAATGAAGGCGATTACATAACGTTAACCAAATCATCTAACTTTCATTTATGGAACAGTAAAAAAAATAATGTACTTACACAGCCATGCCATTCGGCTCTGTGTACTGTGCCGAAGGATCCTAACAAAGAGAACCACATATATAATGGCTCAATATTCCGAGTGGAATAATAGAGAAGAAAATACAGTGTAAAAATATATATAAATACCAGCTCCAACGCGTTCCTTGATATTTAACTCTTCCCATGAGATCTCAAGCCAATCCATTGCTAGAGAAGGCTCAAGATTTACATATCTTGGTACAGTGGCTCCAGAATACTTCTTGTGAGTCTTCCTGTTCCCTTTGTTATCGGATGTGGTTAATTTTCCGTCACCTTGGCTCAAGACTATGTCTCCTACAAAATGTTCTTTTTAGTTTTGTCTTACTACACTCACATTGGTTGAAATTATAGAATATAGCTGAAATTATGACGAGATTGTGCACGAATATGACGTATAAGGGAATGAAACCACACCTTAAAAAACTTGTACAAGTAAATTAATATGGTACTACTTCCCTCTTGTAAATCATTTCAAATTATATCTCAATTCCAATATAGAACATTTTAACATTTCAACAGCCTTCGTCGCAAAACTAAAAAAAGCATCGAATTCAAGCATTAAACATCATAATAACTTAGCACTCAACTTGGATCAAGCTTGTTATATTGGCAGATAAATATAAAGTTTAACGATAAGCAGATTTCGAACATGATTTATAAATAACGATTTTTTACGAGCGGTGATAAAAAATCGGGTAGATAGAACATGTATTATTTAAGACAAGCAAAGTAGGAACTAAATACCTGGTTGTATCACTTTGGAACTTCTAATCAAATTTAACTGTTGATTATCAGTTTTCTTAACTGCATCTAGCTGAAACTCCGTTAAGTGTGATACTCGCAGAGGAGAAGGCACAAACAAATCTGAACTACCGTTGATCGATGAATCGGGACAGTAGATTTTTCCTGGTTCCCCAATAAAATCAACTACTAATTCCCTGTCAAAGTCATTATGTCAGCTGATCAAGCATTTTCTACACTATAGAGTTCACAAATGGAACCTTTGGCTTTGCCGGGCTATCGGTGAATAATGACGAGTACTGTAAAACTTGAAGATCAATTAAAATGAAGGCATCCAACCTGAAATGCTTCCCATCATCGTTAACTTTGATGAGGCATGAAGAACGATGGTCTAATGCACAGTATTTGCATCCTCGAGCTATTCGACAAGGCAATCCCACATTGTCTGCTAGTCTCTGAAAAAATAAGCTTTCTATTAAGATACGATCGATTGACTAGTTGATTGATCCGCATTTGATCCGAAATGCAAATGAATAAGCTGTTTTAGTCATTTACAAAGAACATAAAAGACTAGATATCTTTTCACCTTGAAAAGTATAGCACGGTGTCTGCAAAGTCCGGCGGAGAGGCTACCGATCGGAAACACGACACATTTGTGCATATCTTTCAATCTCTGAACAACCAGTTTCCAGCACAAATTAAGTTCACCTTGTTCTTCAGGAAACGAACCCCTTAAATATAAATCAAAAGTATAATAAATATATAAATTCAAGATTCACTGAGTTAAACCAATTACTTATAATATCATTTTTATAAACTAGAAGATTTATTTTTCCACAACTGATATGAGATATATTTCAACACTCCTACTCAAGTTGAACTGACATTGGTCCGGTTCAAACTTGCTTCAATACCATATAGAAATTCAGGATTCAATGGGTCGAAAGAATCTATAAGAGAAGTGAATTATATTGAAAAGGCTAGGCCAAACCAATTACTTATGATATCACTTCCCTTATAAACTGGTACATTTCTATTTCCACAACCAATGTGGAACAATATTTCAACAATAACAAATCACACAAAGCATTTCAATTCATGTTTAGTGTATATATATGTACCCCATAGAAACAGCAACAAGTTTGGAGAGTTTCTCAGCTAAATCAAGTGTGCCTTTCGAGGATGAGTGTATCTCCTGAGCTTTACATTCAAGCTGTTTAAGTTTCATGTCTTCATGTCGATCGACTAGAGTCACCTCCATTGACGAATCACCCGATTCGATTTCCCTTAATGCAGTTAAAGGAGGCATTTTTTTACCTTCCTCCAAGCTACTAGACATCAACCAGAGATGTGGATTCATGCCTAAAATACTATAGAAACCATCTGAAATTCTGTCGGAGTATGACAAACAGCCGCTTGCCTGCTCGAAAAACATATAATTCTTAATGAATGTATAGGAATCGTATTTAAACAAGGCGAAAATTCATACCCAGAGATTATACAATGCAGTATCAGCATCAGAGGATTCATCAACTTGTGAAGAAATGACTCCATTCACATTTTTATGAACAAACAGAGGCTCTAAAGCAAAGGTTACTTGTTCTGTTAAGCGTTTGGCAAGCATTATTTGTAAACGGTAGCTTTCGATGTAGTTCTGGCTTGCACCATAGCTTTCAGTGCATATTTGGCTAACACCATTTTCATTACCTTGTTTAGAGACACTGCTTTTATCCCTTGTTTCCACTGAAGCAATCTCCGACGAATTCTTCTGTAAACCGCTGCTATCAGATGAACAATTTGGGTCACCGGTTGATTCAGAGAACAAACTCCCTCCATAACTTGTGCTTCCCTCGCTCGGTACTCTCCACAACGAAACCTGGCCTTCAACGCCCCTTTCCTGTTTCAGATCCAGAATGTAATCACTAGCATTACTCAACCGCTTGATCGGAGAATCTTGCCATCGATCACAGTTAACTGATTCCGACGGCGGAGCCCGCCATAGCCGCTTCTTTATATCTTCATCATCAGTATCAAACAGTCTGATTTTGGAAGGATCATCCATGGCCGGTGGCTTTACTTTCTTGTTCTTGGAAAGCCATTTCGAATAATAAGTCAACTGTTTCTGCTCAATCTTGTTTCTCGTGACTTCATTAGAGAAACCGCCGCAATAACGATCGGTTTTCGACACAGAAGTCGTTGCGAATCCGCCTCTATCGATTTGACGCTCATCATCTAAAGATTTTACATCGTCGAAACAAAACTTCTTCTCGTGATCTTCAACTAACTCAGAGAATTTGTGGTCCTGAAATTCGCCAGGGAAATAGTAGGCAGTTCGGTGCGGCATACTTTTTGTCACACAATACACGCAAACACAAGTTCAGGCACGTCCTTCACGCTTTAAACAAACGCATAGAACCCATAATCCACCGAAAGCTCCATCGCTCTACAGAAATGCCATAAAAATATAAACCCAGAATGCACTTTCGCTTCCCAAAGCTTGAAACGCCAAAGAAACAAATTTCATTCAACAAATACCCAATCCCCACAACAAAGAAAAGAAGAAAAAAACGAACCCAGTTTAGTTCTCACCACCTGAATACAACCCTATCAACTCAAAACAGAGAAGACAACGGAATAAAGCTTCATCCTAAAAAACAGCGCTCCCCGCGTAAAGAAGGCAGAAAGATAACGATGTATCTATTGTTAAATAGAGTCCTGGTGAACAGAGCATGGGAAAGAGATTGTATTGAAGCCATGTTTGTGTGTGTATGCGTCTGCGTGGAGGAAGCACAGGGTCAGAGAAACGGTGAGCGAAAGATTGAATTTTTAAGTATATCCGGCTGATCTCCGCTAACGTGCGCTGGAGCTGACATCGATGGTGTTACTGTTAACGTCCACTGTTACTACGTTGACTTATAATTGTTAAATTTGAAATTTAATTTATAATTATTTTATTTATTAAAAATTCAACTTTTAAAAATAAAATACATTCAAAAAGTTAACTGCTACAAAATGTTTAAAAAGGTAGCCGACAATACTTTAATGTATACAGATATTCATCAACTAATGAAATATATACCGAAATAATAATTTATTAACCAATAGTAAATACATAATTTTTTAACTTATTCTCAAATTCTATGTTTATTATTTCAACAAAATAAGAGTAAAAATTATACAAATTTCATATCTTTTTTTCCTAAATCAAATAGATCTCACTCAACCCGCTCAAAACTCATACAAACCAATATCTTTTAAAAAATCGATCTAAACGGATACTCCTAAAATTTCTGGTATATAGGAAAGATAAACCGGAAATTTAAATCACTTAATACTGTTCACATTATCACTAAATCAATATTTTTATATCGGTTTGTATACGGTAGATATATCAAATTTTCAACTGGTATTAGTCTTAATTCATTATCGTGCATATCGAATTTTAGGGTCGGATTTCGGTTTTCTTAGATTCAATCCTAAATTTTAAATATTTTTTAAATGTAAGAAAAATGGTATCGACCCATACCAATTACACTAGTACGTACTGTAATGGAATTTTATACTAATATGAAAATGTTGTATTCATAACGTAGGTCCTCCCAACCAAAAATTATCGATGTCACTATAGCTCCAAAATGCGTAGTTCATGGTCGATCCCATATCGATCCCAAACGACAATTATCGATCTCATATCGAGAGCAAAAACCAACATAATTTCAAGGAATATGAATTAATCTTGTCATTAAAAATACTATAATTAAAATGTCTACTTTAATAAAAATATTGGATTGATTCGGAGTCAATAATCATGAGGCATAATTAAAATTAAAATATTTAAATAACTATTTTAATCACTTATCACCATCATCATGACATGAGCAAGTTGTCCCCTACACCTTGTATTATGAATACAAATCTTATGTATTAAAAAACATATAGCAAGACTCTCAGGTAAATTATTGTCGATATTATTTTTCTCATTTTATTTTGTTTTCGGTTATTTTAGTGACTAATAATTAGTCGTGCTAAATTAATTTTAACATATAAGCCCTAAATTTAAATTGTGAGACCTGAGAGAGACTAAAACTGGTTGAAATAAAAAATAAAAAATAAATGATATATATATTGTTCCTTTTATTTAAACATAAGTCTCATAAAGGATTATGATAATAATTATAATTTTTATTTTATTTTTCACGTTAAAAAAATAACAGAAAACAAAATTCGACCCAAACCATTTTTTGATATGTCTTGGTTGATATTTTAAAAAATATCGGGTTCGACTGATGTTTCCGAAATTTCGGTTATGATGAAAAACTTGGTACTAAGACTATAAAATATGAAACTAAATAATTTGTATGGTTTATTTTAATTATAGTAAATTAAAATAAATCAAATTTGTCATCTAGAAAAAATATATATATACATATTTAATGAAATTGTTCATTTATTAAAACATAATCTCCTTAAGGATTATGATATTAATTATACTTTTTTGTTATTTTCACGTTAAAAAATAACAGAAAATAAAATAGAATGAGAAAAATAATATATATAAATACCCTAAACCCTAAATTCATATATATATACGTGTTGGGTATGCGAAATTCGATCCAAACCATTTTTTTATATGTATCGGCTGATATTTTTAAAAAATAGTTCGATCGAAATTTTCCAAATTTCGGTTCAGATGAAAAACTTGGGTACTAGGACTATAAAAGATGAAAATATATAATTTGTATAGTTTATTTTAATTATAGTAAATTAAAATAAATCCAATTTGTCATCTAGAAAGAATATTATTTAACCGACCCAACCATAAAGGAAGTGGGCCCCAATTTGCTGGAGGTTTTTGCATGAAGTCGCCGGTTTTAACAAATCGGGTGCTGTCCAAAACAATACACAAAACAGTTTTTTTTCAAAACAATATTTTTATTAGAAATTTAATACTATAGTGTGATTTCATGGGGCATTGTGTAAAATTGGGTAGATTTTAAACTCATTCGGTAATTTGTAGTAAATCGTGTTTGGGAAACGTGAGCGTTGAATATTACGTTGACTAGTGTTTCCCAAACTCGATTTCTAATTTTGGGGAAAATTGGTCATTCGTGTTTGCCAAACACAAGTGGTTAATTTTATATTTTTTAATCTTTTTTTATCTATGTTGTAGTCCGAAAACCGGGGTGTCAACAGTCGTCCGGTTCGTTATGAGACGAACTCGGTTTTAATTTATTTAATATGTGGAAGACGATTATGAATCAAATATAGAAGGGACAATGCAATTTTAGAGTGGAAAACCTAAAAAAGATGAGGAAGAAACCACTTGACTAGGGGCTAGAAATGCCCTTAGTCGATTCAATAAGCAAGTTATTAATTACAAATACCATATTTGTTATTCAGACAATAAGGGGAACAAAATTTATCGAAAATAAATCTATAGCTGGCCAATAAGAAGAGAAAAAAGAGAATCCTCTCATTTGCTTCCCAAGTGTCCCTTTTATACGCCTTTCCTGCTGTGTGAACAGTAGAATGTCGTTTTGTGTTTGTCCCATGCGGTTAGGTCGGCTCTGTCTGGCGGGATAGCCGCCGGACATGGTTTTATACGGCTGCGTAGCGCTAGACCTTTCGGCGCTACTAGTCGGTTGCCTTCAAACCAAAAGGATGCTCGTACGACTCTGTCAGGCACACATCTAACATGATTATCAGAGGCTATTGTCATATGTTGGGGAGTGTGGATGGCCAGAAGCATAGTCTGTGCGTCTTGGACCGATCTGTCCCGATGAGGTCCCTCAATCGAGAAGAACGCCCCACCCTATCGATCGGTCCCGGTCAGTAGGAACGGCTCTTCGGGCCCAACTGTTCTCGCTGAACCGTCCATTCTCTTGAGCTGGATCTGGCCTCCAAATTCGGCTTATCTCACTTGGGCTGACCTATCTAAGCTTTGGCCTAACCAGGTTCGGGGTACCGGGTTCCGAAGATCTAATTTATCTAATTTAAATTATATTTATACATTCAATTCAATACTCACGGTATTATATATGAGTGTAAATAATATAGATATTCCAAACATATTACTATTACATAACACATTATTGCGTCATTGACATCACTCGTATTTTCAAATAAATAATGACATACAAAAAATTGTTAAACTTTTGTCGTATATTTTTGTAGTATATTTTACAAACTCAATACATATCATATTAAATTTGCACGTCAATTAATCTACTTCGTCGTTCTCACATTTTTTTAAGTATTTTATTTTATATTTTTTTGGTTACATTATTTTTAGTTTTTAACATTTTTTTGTATTTCATTATTTGTTTAGATATTTGGGTTATGTATGAAGGAATATTATATTTGATGAGGACTTCGGGCCCTGTACCCAGAACGGGCGGAAGCCCAATGCATATTGGGTTGATTCATGTGACAAAAAACGAACTTACGTAAGCCAAGAACTATAACTTGGCGATAATCAATTCTTGGATGAGATCAACTGGGCTTGATGGGCGCGGAGCTAACCGGACCAAAGGAAGAAAGCTATGATTGGTCCTGTAAGAAGTGAAGGATCGATCACCCGATCAATTAGTTTGTTACGAGCGGTTACCAGTGGGCAGCAAGCAGAACATCGGTTACGAGTGGGCAGCGGGATAGCGGTTATTTTGTTACATCAGTTATATGACGATTTCTTTTCATCTCTATAAAAAGGAGGTGAGTCCATGAGCTAAAAGGGACTTTTTGATCGCGCGCTAGCCTATTGGTGCATCGTCCTTTTCATTCGTTATTGTCTTTTCTTAGTTATTTTATAACACGTTCAGATTTGTAATCGCATTATTTTCATAATAAATTGGCTAATAGTATTCATACTTTAGTCTTATGGTTTTTTCCGGTTCTTAAGGGTTTTTCCATGTTAAACCACATTGTTCTTGCTTCGATTATGTTTACACAATTGTACCTCAATCGATATATAAAACATGTTCCGATAACCTCGGACATGCGACTGTTGATACCCGATCTTTTAGACCACAACAATATTATATAATAGAAATATGTTTATTGCGAAATTATATGCATCTACATTATTACATTCGTATAAAATACAATGAATTATGAGTTGAATGTGAAAATATGATATAAACTAAAAATCACTTAAATAAATTATTAAAAATATGAAAAATAGCCAATCATGTTTGACAAAAGCGACTCACTTTTGCCAAACGCAAATGGTCAATATTTTCCCAAAAATTATTAATCGTATTTGGCAAACGCGAGTCAACGCACTATTCAACATTTCCGTTTCTCAAATGCGATTCACTATCAATTATCGAATAAGTTCAAAATCCACCTCATTTCACACATTATCCTATGATTTCATTGTTATTTCAATCTTATTGGTAAAAATTTGATCGATTTCAAAACAATTATATCATTATAAAATTCTAATGTATATTTCCCTTACCACTTTTTTCACTTTGTAAGTGATTGTCAAATGTCATATGTGTATTGGTTTTTTTTAAGTTGTATTAACACTCATAGGAGTAATTACCATTTACAAAATCAAATTTTATAATAAGACAGACACACAATAAATTCATGGAAAAACCAAAGAAATGAGGGAAAAAACACGATGACAGAGACACCATTATTTGTAATATTTGATAAAATGAATACTCAAAATTTAATTTGTATGATAAAGTTTATTTTCATTGACAATAAAAGTCATCAACCAAAATCAAACTTTGTAACCTTTTTTGCCCTTTTGGCATTCGAATTTTGATGATTAATTTTATCAAAAATGCAAATTCGAGATTGAAGATGCATTTTCTCATTTGTTTTGTTAATCAAAATTTCTAGATTTGTAATTTATTATTTTATTAAAATTTATAATTAATTGCATCAATTTAATATCAAATACACAATTTAGTGTGAATACACCAGCTTAGTTTCTATGTTTCACCGGCATGGGTTCGAGGTACGAGATTTGGGGTGCGATGGTGTGAGATTAGTTATTTTTTACGAATCCGATTAGAGTGCGTTAATGATGCGTTGATTAAAATAATATAAATATACTATTTTTTACAATTTACTCAATAATTCAATAATATTTCAAATTATTTCAATTATTAATATGATGGATTATATACAATTTTATGTAAATTAATAAAAATATATTTTTTTCGTTTTTTTTAAATTTTTGAATTTTTACGCACCTGGTACACACCCTGTACACCCTACACCAAATGCGCACCGGTGCGCTAGGTTGTACGAATTCGAGCGAATCGTGCAACCTAGCTTAGTTTTATCGACAATAATAATTAACTATATTTTATAAAATCCATATTTAATCTTTCAAAATTTTGAAAATTTGTAATAATATAAATGAATATTGTTTATTTAATCATTATAAAATGAATATTATTACATTATTTTATCTATATTGTATATTGTAATACTATATTGTATATTGAATATAGTATTTATATCAAATGAATATTGTTTATTTAATCATTATAAAATAAATTATACATAATAATAAAAATGTTAAAATAATTGGTTCATCATAAATTGAAAAATACTATAAAATATTAATATTTAAAATAACCATTATAAAAATTAATTATGTTCATAGTTTTAATAATTCGAGTTACACATAAGTTAAAAAATAATTTAATATAATCAATCATTAATTGAAAAGTTGAATGATTCCGATTATAGTCATTAATACTTTCACAACTAAGGCAAAGTGTTGTTTTGTAATCGATTAATATTGCTCATAAACACGTCACAAATACGTAAATAAAAATAATTATTCTAAATTAATAAAAATATTTTTATGTGGTGATGATGAATCCACGTTGATGCTCTTTGATTACTTTCCCGGAATTTGACTTTATTTTTAAAAATGGTAGTGGACATTATTTTAATATAATTGAACATTTTCATAATTTAATATTCCTATTAAATATTTTTTTATTAAAATATTAATCATCAAATCAAATTTTAAAATATAAATAAAATATTCAATATACAATATAGTATTACTTGATAAAAAATTATCAAGTTTAAAAATATAAATCATTGTAACATAATATCTTATCATAATGAATTCATATTAATCATAGGGTTACCTTTGCCTACGAACCTTCTAACTTAATGAATGTGTACATGTCATGTATTTTAAGTTACGAATTTGCTAATATGATATACTATTTGAACAAAAATATGAATTTATAGCCCTCAAACTCCAATCAAATGCACGTAACACACCCTACGTTATTAATATCGTTTATCATTGACATTATAACGAGATCGAATTTTTTTATATTCTTATGCATAATTCTCGAACTTCAATGGTGAGTTTTGTATAATTTTTCAAATAATAAGAGTTATACTTGTGTTTTTTTATGAACTTTAAGGATCAGTCATGCTAACAGAAAAATATTCGTTAACTTAATAGAAAACTTAATGCTATAGTGTTAGGGTTAAAAATTTTATTTTTACAATGTAGCCCTAATTACCATCCGGTATACATTGGTATACCGATCTAAATCGGTACGAAATTTCGAAACTCATATGAAAACATTGGTATGCTCATCGCATTAGGTTTTGTTAGATCCTGATATTTATTTAATTTCATTGTGAAATGATAATATATATAGTTTCAGCTCGTGTGATATTACTCTATATTAAAATTAATAAGTAAAAATGACGATCCACATTCTTGCCGAGATATTCATATTGACATTAATTGGAGTATTTCATTACTATTACGTTCCCTAGGAGGACCTATGTTCCAAATCAGGGGTGAGCAAAAACTTTGGAATTTCAAATATCATATCGAAATTTTGTTATTTCAGTATTTGGTATTTGGTAATAAGAATAAAAATTCGAAATATACCGAATTACCAAATTAGTTTATATAATATTTATATATTTTAAAATTTTTAATTGAGTTATGAGTTTTTCAATTATTGATATCGAATTTTGATATATTGACCTATTAAGATGTCATTAGTATGAGGTTTTTCGTAAACTCATTGATTTTTATAGAAGTTTTTTGAGTTCGAAAAGTATCGAGACATTTATATGCATTAAAGATTGGCTCCGTAGACTACATTCTTATGATATTGATTAAGATTAATACGAGCAACATAAGTTTGAGAAAGATAATTTAGATTCCATATAAATAAATTGTTAATTTCTCACTTATTTTATAATAATTATTTTAGTATTTTATTTCAAAACATTCTACACTTATATTAAAGTATAAACTTGAAGAATTGAAATTTGTTCTATTATATGGATATAATAATATGATCAATGAGTCAATCATTGTATTTTGAATATATTTTTCTATGTATAAGACATACATGAGATATTCATGATTTTTAGGTGTTTTAATTTTGGTATTTTGGTACCAAAACGAAATACCGAAATAATTTGGTATATTGAATTGGAATTAATATTTGATTTTGTTGATAATTTGATATTCGGTATTTCAATATTTTGTTTGGTTTGGTAATCGGTACCGAATGCTCACCCCTATTCCAAATTGATATTCTTTAGGGGTATTTTCGTAACTATATGTTAAGTGTGAAGATCGGTATTGATATCGATCGGTCACACTTGGATGACGATCGGCAATGTGGTCGATCGAGGCACACATGGAAGACGGGATGGTCGGTATTGGTACCGATCGGTTTATGACTGAAGTATGCAATACCGAATGAGACAAAGAGTCCGAAGCAATCGGTAGAGGACCGAAACATGTGATCCGAAGATATGAGATGGAGGCAATCGGTGGAGAACCGAACTGAGATATGGTGGGGCCCACTGGTCAAAGATATCGGCAATTAAGGAATGAGATATTAAAGGAAATAATATCATATCAAATATATATATATATACGCATATATATGATTTGATTATGAATAATCATATATGGAGATATGATCAAATATTAGGAATATTTGTTTGTTACCTTAATATCTCAACCACCTCATCTATATAAATGGGTCTTAAGGTTCATTGTCATGTACTTCAATACTCTTGTATTCCGAGTTTTCCTCTTCGTGTGTGTGTTGTAATCTTCTCAAGTGATAGCGAATTTGACCGTTTCCGCCGATCACGTGGTTTTTCCCTTTCCGGGTTTCCACGTTAATTTCTTGTGTCGTTGTTTTCTCTTTGCTTTAATTCTCGGGTTCTATTTAATCTATCGAGATTGTTTGCACACGTGTTCAATCCCCAACACTATAATATGCCCAGAATGACCCGATACTTTCCTAAACATTTTTGTAATTGGTATCAACCATAGTTATTTTTGTACTTTATGTCGTGACAAACCGACATGCTTCGTAAGGTGTTCCACGTTAATGTCGCTTTGAGCATAGTTTTGAAGTATGGATATAAAAATTTGAGGGATCAATTCACATCAAAATCACAAAAATTTGAAGACTCTACATAAAAAATTAAAGTTTGAGTAATTTGATAAAATTACATAATTAACCCTTCAACTTACCAGCTTTTTAAATATTATGCCATCAACTTATGAAAATTTATCAAAATAATGAAATATTCGAAACGAAAGTCATAATTTTCTCAAATAAAATGGAAATAATTGTTAAAAAAATCAATTAAAGCGAATATTCAATTTTATCATTCATTTTGAAAATGAGCCCAACCCGTTAATCCTAGCGGGTCAGAATGAAATCATGTTGTTTTTTTTTCTCTAGTATTTTTAGTCATGGCTAAGCCCAGTGGTCTTTCCACAAGGGAACTTCTCACATTGCCGTTGTAGTAGAAGCTCTTTTTCTCTCCAGCTCTTCTGATTACGCTATCATCGATCATATCTGTTCGGAAACTTCATTCTCTCATCCACATCAGTTTTCTCTCTGTATACATCATCATTTTTTAATTTTATATATAACTTTCATCTCATCCCTACAACAATGTATGAACACTTATAATTTTAAAATTTTATTTTTTTACACATCAAATACCTTAGAATTATAATATTATCGATAAAATCATTATATAAATCTATTATAAATATTTATATTTTACAATTATTTTAAAATTAATTAATTTAATAAAAATAGAGGAAAGAAAGTATTCCAAATATAACACTCTATTTCCTCACCAGTTTTCGGAAAGTCCAAATGGACTCCAGCTGGGTGCCCAGTGAAGGTTATAGACCATCTTCAAATATGTCTGTTCGAAAACTTCATTCTCTTCTGCACATCAGCTTTCTCTCCGTACACATAATTATTCTTTAATTTTATAAATAAATTTCATCTCATCCATACAACAATGTCCGGATACTTATAATTTTTAAATTTTATTTTTTTACACATAGGATATATTATAATCATAATATTATAGATAAAATCATTATCATTATGTAAATATATTATAAATATTTATATTTTATAATTATTTTAAAATTAATTAAATTTTTTTTTTAATATAAATGGAGGAATGCGGGACTCTCTTTCCTTCCTATGGTCTTATTCCTGAAATGGTCGATTATTCAAGAAACGTACTGTTTCCTTGAATCTCATTCCTGAAATGTGAAATTGTAAAAATGGAGCTTGAAGATGGTGTACAAAGATGGATCATTAATATATCTAACTGGAATCCTTCATCCCACGATTTCGCCATGGCTATGGCTTTGCTACCCAGCCATGAGCATCACAGCATCAGCAGGTTACTTCACAAATTTCACGCATCTTGTTTCTTTGGTATATCGTTCTTATTCTTTATGGCATAAATTAGGTTTTTCAAATTGGAGGATCGAAAGCGGGCAATCATCAGTCGAATGCTTCAGTATTCTCTGGTGCATCAAATATTCAGTTTACCACATGAACAAATTGATATCAGGCGAACCCCACAAGGGAAACCCTTTTTGGTATTACTGGCATCATTTAACCTTATTTTTAGCATAACAGAGCCTTAACTTGTACTGTCCTATTTGTATATACATTACACTTTCTCTGAATGAAGACTTGTTGTCTCCTCATAGGTATTTGATTACATGAAACTGGGGCTCCCAAACTTTAATAATTTTTCCCATCATGGCGATTATGTTGGAATAGCATCTGAACCGTTATGTATCGTTGGTTTGGACATTGTTTCTTATTCCCTTCCAGTGAATGAAACAGCTGATAAGTTTATTCAGAATTTCTCAACGTTTATTCAGAATTTTTCGACATACTTTTCTAGTTTAGAATGGTTCAATATATTGAATGCTGGTTCGTCTGATGAAAATGCTGAAAACCTTCTTTAGGTACTTAAATCTTTGAATGAATTTTCATGCTTATTAACACATGCTCTATTAGTTCAAGTGTCACTAGCAGAAAGTAGATAATTGATCAAAATTTTACTTTGCTTCACAGTGTTGGTTATTACTGAACTTGTACTGTTCTATTTGCATATACATTACATTCTCTTTGAATGAAGACTCGTTTTCTCCTCGTAGGTATGTGATTACATGAAATTGGGGCTCCCAAACTTTAATTTTAATGTTTCTCATCATGGTGATTATGTCGGAATAGCATCTGAACCCTTATGTATCGTGGGTTTGGACATTGTTTCTTATTCCCTTCCAGTGAATGAAACAACTTATAAGTTTATTCAGAATTTCTCCGCATGCTTTTCTAGTTTAGAATGGTGCAATATATTGAATGCTGGTTCTTCTGATGAAATGCTGAAAACCTTCTACAGGTACTTAAATCTTTGAATGACTTATTAAACATGCTTGTGCTAGCAGAAAGTAGATAATTGATCAAAGTTTTACGGTTAAATTTCTAGAATCTGGTTAATTTCACATGGGGAGTGTGTTTGGATATAATGTATAAGAGGATAAGACTATATCGTAAAAGACTTGAACGAGTTATTTACTATGGTCCACAATGCCTCTTATAAACTAATCCAAACAACTTTCCACTTTCGATGTGGATAATCTTCATTATTTCAACACACCCCTTAAGTCCAACCATATGTTAAGTTGGAATTGATAATTCAAATCGGTGAATTACCAACTGATTAATTTCGTTAAACCGGACTAACCTTGGTAAGGTCGCTCATGACTTTCCAAACCCGCTCTAATACCATGTTAAATTCATAGAGTCGGATCAATTTCATGTGGGGAGTGTGCTTGGACATAGCTTATAAGAGGGAGGAGACCACACAGTAAAAGACTTGAAAAAGTCATTTACTATGGTCCATATTTCCTCTTATAAACCAATCCAATCGAATCTACATCTAAATTCCAATGTGGGACAATTCCTTCATATTCAATACATCCCCTCAAATCCAACCACCTAACAATTCAAATCGGTGGATTATCAACCGATCAATTTTATTAAATCGGACTAATCACCGACAACATCATTCATGATTTTCCAAATCCACTCCAGAATCTGGTTAAATTTCTAGAATCGGGTCAATTTCATGTGAGGAGTATGCTCGGATATAACATATTAGAGGATGAGACCATACCGCAAAAAGACTTGAACAAGTCATTTACTATGTGGTCCACAATGCCTCTTAAAAACTAATCCAAACAACTTTCCATTATGGGATAATTTTCATTATTTCAACATTTACTTTATTTGGTTATAACTGAACTGAGGTACTGGAGCTTAAAGGAAGCATTTGTGAAGGCAATTGGTACCGGAATTGACTACAAGTTAGATTCGATTGAATTTCGTCACACGCATTGGGATAACATATATGTAAAAGTTGGTGGTGAAAATCTGAGGGATTGGAAGTTTTGGATATTTGAATTGGATCAAAATCATGCTGTTAGTTCTTATGATCAGTTTCTAGTGCTTCTGATGTTTACATTCCTCTAAAGCTGTGGCTTTTTTTGCTTCAGATGTGTGTTGCTCGTGGGAACCCGAAGCTTGCTATATCGGATATCTCGAGACGTGCAGAATTCGATGTGAATGAGTACAACGCAAACGTGAATCTTCCTTATGGGAACTTGAAATTTCTGGATGTAGAGGAAGTTATTGAACTAATGCCTCGTAGAACGAAATGCTGATCGAAGAACCCTTAAAGATTTTTAGTGTTTTTTTACATGTTCTAATGGTTAAAATGTATATGGAAGTCATACCGGTGGTATACCGCTCAGTATACCGGTCATACCGGTAAATATCGGTCGTGACGGGTACACCGGTATTTCGATATATCGCCGGTATACCAATGGTATATCGTAAAAGACACTCGTACCGTTTGAGACCGGTACGAGCGGTACCGACCGGTATGACTTCATTGAAAATGTATGATTCAAAAGTTTAGGAACTATGTCTTTTGCATATGAAGTTTGAAAACTAGTTAAGAATGAACATTAGTGAATAGTAGAAGTTTTTTATCCATTGTGTACATTTTTTATAACTTGAGATTTGATTTTTTGTAATTTTAAAAGCTTGTATTTGAGAAAATTGCATAAATATATCCTAACTTATGAGCAGTGTAAAGTTTATATCTCTCAACTTACGAAATTGTAAGAATAATATATAAATTTATCAATATTGTAGTATCATGTTTTCCATTAAGTTGAAAAATGTTTTTTCGTTAGTATGATTGACCTTCAAGTACCCAAATAAGATTCTTATAGTTTGAAAAATTATATAAAATTGACCATTAAAGTTCGAAAATTATGTATAAGAATATAAAATATTAACAATGTTATTATAAATGATAAACAATATTTATAACTTGAAATTTCTTAAGCACATTAATTGAAATTAGAAGATTACAAATGCATATTTTTGTTCAAATAGTGTATTATATATATAATTTTATAACTTATAGGACATATCATTTATAGTTATTACACAACCCTTAAGTTGTAGAGTTGTAGAGAAACATCCCCACTTTTTATAGAGTATAATAAGATAGTTATCTATATTAATTATAATTTTAAATGAGAAAATAATATTTTAAATAAAACAAACTAATAATATTTTATTATATTAAAAACAGATTTATTTTATACCAAATAATCATTCTCATGAAATCAAAAACATTTATTGTATAAAAAAGTTATATATGTACATTTATCTAAAAGAATATAGAATTCATTTCAAAATACACTTAGGTTATGTTTTGCATAAATTTTGAAAATTAGAATGCAGTTTGAGAATATGTTTTCAAAATGTGATTATAAATCAAGAATGCATTGAGTGTTCTATAATTGATAAATTGAATTGTAGAACAAGAATAATGTTCTATATAAAATTGAATTTATCCAAATTAGACTTATCTACATGATAAAAGAAATTATGTATGATTATAGTTACACGTTAAAGATACATAAGAATAGACAACTTCCAAATATGTATAACGACATTGTAAATGTGAGATTGTTGAAGGTGAAAGAAAATATAATTTTTTAGATGATATATTTATAATTTGAATAACAATAATGCATTGTAATTTCCAAATCCAACCTCCTACCACATTCTGCATTCAAATAACAATTTGAAAATACATTCTGTTTATAATCATAATGTAAATGCTGTAGTGTTCTGTAAAAACTGTAATAATGCATTATAACATCAAAATGAATTTTGAGAATGTATAGACAACATCGCCATAATTTTACTTTAGTTGAAAATATCAATCTTTATAATTTATAAATAAAAGTAAATTATCTATTTTCATAATTCTTACAAATTAAAACGCACTCAAATAAAATAATAGTTGTGCTATTTCTCCCTAAAAGTAAAAACCATGGAAATTTGTACTGTACAGCGGTGCCAGCAGATCGGAACTGGATGTTGTTAGTTGCTGTCGTTGCTCGAACTCCATTTTTAATCGACTCCTTAACACTAACCTCTTGTTTATACATACATATGTATGTATATACGCATTAATTTTCTTTCTAACATTACTTCCGTCCCTGACCGTTGAGCTTTCGCTTTTAATATCCCACTGATAAATTTTACTTTGTGATCCTTTTGTTTTCTGGGATTCATGAAGGGTTTGATTTTTTTTCTCCAATTGGGACTATGGACGAAAGCACCCGTGCCCAAATACGCTAAGGGTGTGATGACAATATCTGGGGGATCTTAACTTGATTTATTTCAAGAATGGGGCCTTCTCCGGCAAAGTTCTTGTCTGGGTTCCTTCTTGTTTCAATCGCACTATGGTTTATGTTCATGTAAGCTATTTAAAATAATATGGGTTTTGGTGTTTTCTCAATATATTAGATGGAATGTTTTGGATTTGAGCATGCTGAGTATTTCATGTGATTTTTATCATTTTTTATACGTGCTCCGGTTTGTGTTATGATCAGTGAATTATATAGGAAAGGGGCAATATTTGTGTGCCTAACACAGTTTTTTATGATGTTTTTGTTAAATGGAGTGGTCAATATTGCAATTTGAAGTTACACAGGCTAAATTACTGTTTCTTTCAGGTTTGCATCCAGGTTACTTGCTTGGTTTCTCAGCCGGGTTCTTGGGGCTTCGGTTGGATTTAGAGTTGGTGGTTGGAAATGTTTGAGGGACATTGTTATAAAGTTCAACAAGGTTATTTAACTGGTTTATCTGTGAGGGGATATTAAACCTGTTACTTTTGATTATGTAGATTTGGTCCTTTCAATTGCTTAAAGCTCCATTTGAGTATCTCGTGACACACATTTCATTTGATTTGTAGTGTTACAGTCCATAAAAAATTACTTGTCATCTTTTTGGTTACTCCATTGCAGGGTGCTGTTGAATCTGTATCTGTTGGGGAAATCAGACTAAGTTTACGGCAATCCTTGGTCATGCTTGGAGTAGGATTCATTTCGAAAGAGCCTAAGTTGCAGATTTTAATTTGTGACTTAGAAGTTGTAATCAGGTCTACAAAGAAAACAACTCAGAAAACTAAACAAAAAAAGAGCCGTGGCCCAGGGAGAGGAAAGTGGATGGTATTGGGCAACATGGCAAGGTTCTTGTCTATTTCTGTAGGCGATTTGCTTATAAAGGTAATATTTTGGCTTGCATTCACGGTATCAGCTGTATATCCATGATATATTTGCTCACGTGTCTTTTTTACCTTAGTTTTTCTTTAACCGAAATATTAGGATATTTTGGCATGTCATTGAAATATGCAGTAATATTTAGTACATTGCCATTGACGCTTTAGGGGGTTCATCTTCAATGTAAATGTCGAGAATAAAAGCTCACATCCAGCTTTGTGATCCCCATTTTTAATTATTCTTACATTTATGCATAGTTTAGATGTATGATGAATACAACTTGAAAAAAAACTACAACCATATAGAGGTTCCAACGATCTTTAGCTTTGTTTAACATGATCTGAAATAGTATTCATAAAGGTGGCAATTGAATGGATGACGTCTTCCTTTGAATGATATTATATTTCTTCAAAATGCATGAGTTAAATTAAATGCAAGATCGATTGAAATATATGTATAACTACGTTGTATATTACGACTCAATATATGTGAAATATCATGTGATACCGATATTTTATTTGGTGATACATGTTACCGGGTTATAGAATGGGAATGGAAGATTTTATATTTGCTAAATGGTAAAATATATATTGATATTGACAGAGTGACGAGGCCAAATGAATCAAATTATTTAACCTAAGCAGTGAGGGAATCAAGGAAATGCTTTCTTGTTTTGTTTTTTAATGAAACATTCCCTTGACTTTTTTTATTCCTGATTACATCATTACTGACAATATTCACAGCTTTCTCTATATAGCTAAGTAAATCATTGACTAATTCGGATGATATTTTTGTTACTTCAGACACCAAAAGCTACCGTTGATATCAAAGAACTGAGAGTGGACATATCAAAAAATGTTGGATCCGAGTCCGGCTTATTCATAAAGCTGCAGCTTTTTCCAATTAATGTGTACCCACGGTCAATTTGTGATCAATTAGTAAACTCTGGTGGATCTCCTTGCCTGTTAGCAGATGGAGCTTGTTCTCCTTTCAGCTGTGAAGAATTCTCTATGTTATGTGAACTTGCTCATAATAGGTAATTCTTATTTTTTATTTACTCTCATTTTTAAAAATGATCTGCAAAATGTGATTAGGCGTCTCTTCTTTAAGTTGGTCTAGCCCAGGAACTTTGAAATTGAACGTGTTTTTCTGTAAATGATTTCATTTTTATTTGGTATTCTGCTGTTTGAATAGTTTACTAGCTGATTAATTGTTCAGTTTTTCGGAGAACATGTGGCAAGGTAATTCCTACGTCTCATGAGAACTAAGTAGTTGCTGGAGATTATTATTGCTGTCATTTTTTTTGAAACAAGGTTTCTAAGCGCCTGTATCACTAGAATAGATTAAGTATTTTTATTCCATTTTTGAGTTTTTCGACGGTTTGTTTTTTTTAACGCAAAAATATTACGTAGCCATTTTTGAGTTGTCTAAGATATAATGTATCTAATTGTTGAGCTTCAAGATTTTTCTTTATCTTATACTTGGGTCCAAAAAATGTCTTCATTTGCGTTATCACCCGTCAGAATATTCAATTGATCCAAAATTTTCTTCATACTATGTAATATCATCTCATGTGATGCATATGTCTTACATAGATATTTCTGGGAAATTCTCCTCCCCCTCAATGAAATTGCCTATAGGATGCACACTACCACACAATTAATCAAAATTTGATGCTAACAAGTTTTTTTATATATATGATGAAGGTTTTTAGTTAGAGCAACAATATTTTGTTTTATATTTACTCCACCCTATGATTTTTTAGGGAAACAGGAGTAGTCATTCAGAATTTGGACGTTACAAGTGGAGATGTTGTCGTTAATTTAAATGAAGATCTGCTGCACAAGGAAAATGGCTCGTCTGATTCATCTTCTCTTAGTTCTTCAAGAGGTCCATCTAGAAAAAATGAATCTGTATCTTCTGAAAATGTGAAGGGGAAAGGTGCATTCTCTGGTCTATTGAAGCTCACTTCCCTGCTTCCTGAAAAGGTTCACTTAATTTAGAATGCATTACTAGTTCTTTTGTTTCATTTAGGGATAATGTATGATCACATTGATGCATATTTATAATTTATATTAGTGGTTTTTTTTATTTGGTCAGTCTCATTGTATGCTACCATGGACATAAAAGATTTGTTTTTGAACTGAAATGGGATTTTTATATTTTTTACCTTATGAATAAGGTATTATTAAGGTACTAAAAGAAGAAAAACGCATGCTTGTACGATATTTATACAACTGTGTTTTCCATTGTATCAAAAGGGGCTCTAGCCCATTCAACTATTTTAAGTCTATGTAACTTTCCTCGTTCTTTGATCCAATGGTACACCAATGATTGTATCTTTGTTACCACTTGATATATTGGAAAATTGTTTTGGTTGAAAAGCAGTTGGTTCCTTCGATAGCAAAGCATCCATAGGGTGATTATAGCACTGAGTCTCCATGTTTGTTTCATCTTTTTTTTCGATGATTTCTTCCGTACATCCTGGATAAACGATTTAAAACATCAATTTGGATGTTAAATTTGGTTTTGTCTTTGTGAGGTATGGTATATCCCTTGCCTGATTTTTTTCATGAGCCGTGTTTCTTTCCATTGTTTTTTCATGAGTTCTTTGTTTTGTATTTATCAGTATTCATTACCTTAAGTAATTTCGAATGCAGAAAATGACATTTTTAATTTGATTTCTTCAAGGCATCCTTCACCCTGCCGAAGTTTGATGTAAAATTTTTGCATCGGGAATGTGGACTCGAGGTAGAGAATAAAATTATGGGTATTCAACTGAGATGCATGAAATCTCGATCAGTTGAAGATGTGGGTGAAAGCACAAGGCTTGATGTGCATATGGAATTTAGTGAGATTTATGTAAGTGAATGCCAATAGAACTTTAATTATTTTTTTCTGCGATAGGCTCCTTTCTTCGCTTATACAATATTTTATACTATAGTTGCTGAAAGAAGCTGGCATCTCTATTGTGGAAATTCAGAAACTTGATGTTGTATCCTCAGTTATTGTACCATTACAGGTATGAACTCTTCGACATCGTACATTACTGCTTTTTCTGATTATTTCGCAGCAGATGGATGTGCAAGTTGACTGATTTGATCACGCTATTTTCTTTGCAGCCTAATTCTCATATCAGATCTGAAATTGATGTTAAACTCGGAGGCACACAATGCAACTTAATGTTAAACAGGTTAGAGCCATGGATGAGATTGCGCCTTCAGCCCAAACCCAAAAAGGATCCACCCGAAGAAATTCCTCATAAAGAGAAATTGAAACCAATCGAACAAAAAACAATCTTGT
Source organism: Utricularia reniformis (assembly GCA_009725065.1). Classification (NCBI taxonomy): domain Eukaryota; kingdom Viridiplantae; phylum Streptophyta; class Magnoliopsida; order Lamiales; family Lentibulariaceae; genus Utricularia; species Utricularia reniformis. The sequence continues at coordinate 63,381 of RWGZ01001323.1, read as the reverse complement.
GGGCTTGCACTGTTTCTGCTCCAGAGACGACAGTCGTGCTTTACAGCTTGACTGGTTTTCCACTCTACCACGTAAGGTTCTGAACTTGTTTTGATATTGAACTCATATCTCTACGGGATTTCTATTGAATTATTTTGATTAGAATGTTTATATTATTACAACCTCACGTGTTCTTCTTGCAAGGTTCCAATATGAGAGACATGAATGCCTTTAGTTCACTGAATATACGTTTATTTGCTGTCATTACGAAATCTCTTCCTTAATGTCTAATTTGGTTTTTTCAGGGATGCTCACAATCATCACATTTATTTTCTAATAACATTTCAAGCACCGGTGCGACATTACATATGGAGCTTGGTGAACTAAGCCTACATATGTCTGATGAGTACCATGAGTGTGTAAAGGACAATTTGTTTGCTGTGGAATCAAACAGTGGTTCATTAATGCACATTCCAAAAATTAGCTTTGACTTGAGAAAGAAGGGTGCTGGTTCAGCTGAAGAAATCTCTAAGGCCAAGGCTGTACTTAGCGCTGATGTAACAGGCATGGCTGTATGCTTGAGCATCAGGCGCATTGAATCATTGATATCAACTGCCTTATCCATCAAGGCCTTCATGAAAAAATTATCAGCTTCTAGTAATAAACCAGCTCAAAGGAAAGGAATGGGATCATCAAGAAAATCTGGAAAAGGAATTCAACTTTTAAAGCTCAATTTGGAAAAATGTTCTGTGAATTTCAATGGAGATGTAGGGTTGGATAACATAGTTATTCCAGATCCGAAACGTGTTAATTATGGATCCCAAGGTGGTAGAATTTTGGTCACGGATTCTGCAGATGGGACACCACGTACTGCACAGATAATGTCGACAATTTCAGATGAATATAGGATTCTTAAATATTCTTTATCTCTTGATATCTTCCACTTTAGTTTTTGCTTGAACAAGGATAAACAATCTTTGCAGCTGGAACTTGAAAGGGCTAGATCTATGTATCAAGAATATCCTGAAGATAACAAACCTCGAACCATAGTTTCCTTACTTGACATGCACGATGCAAAGCTTGTCCGGAGATCAGGTGGCCCAAAAGAAATTGAGGTATGTTCTCTCTTTAGTGCGACAGATATATCTCTAAGGTGGGAGCCTGATTTGCACATTGCATTAGTTGAACTGGGATTGCGCTTGAAGTCGATAGTAGATTCTAACAAAGCACAGGGATATAGGGATGCGGATGGAACCGTTTTTATGAAAGGTGATGAAATGAAAAACGAATACGAAATGGATTCAGTGAAGCTTGAAAAAACGCTTCATAAAAGAGAATCAGTTTTTGCTATTGATGTCGAAATGCTTACTATATCTGCTGAAGTTGGAGATGGAGTTGAAACCTTTATCCAGGTTCAGTCAATATTTTCCGAAAATGCACAAATTGGGGTTCTTCTTGAGGGTCTGATGATTCATCTGAATGAAGCTCGAGTTTTCAGAAGCAACAGGATGCAAATTTCCCGAGTCCCTAGTACCTTAGGAAGTTCATCAGATGCGAAGGGTGAAAGGATAAGTGTTTGGGATTGGGTGATTCAAGCTCTTGATGTGCACATATGCTTGCCATTTAGATTGGAGTTGCGAGCTATTGATGACTCGGTAGAAGAAATGTTACGAGCTTTGAAGCTTGTAACTTGTGCAAAAACTCAATCAATACTCCCCCCAATGAAAGTGCCGTCAAAACCCAAAAAAACCAGCTCAAACAGAACTGGTTGTGTTAAATTCTGCATACGCACGTTAATTGCTGACATTGAGGAAGAACCATTACAAGGTTGGCTTGATGAGCACTATCGGCTTCTGAAAAATGAGGCTTGTGAATTGACTGTAAGGCTGAATTTTCTAGATGAACTTATTGCAAGGAGAAACCAGAGTCCAGTAGCTAGTGAACCAATCGATTCTGAACTTCAAACTCAGAATAATATTAAGAAGATTGATATTCAAGATGCTTCATCTATCCAGAAAAAACGTGATGAAATACACAAACGGTCTTTCCAGTCTTATTACCAGGCTTGCCAGGGTCTTAGTCCATCAGAAGGATCTGGAGCCTGCAAAAATAGCTTCCAGGCTGGTTTCAGGCCTAGCAAATCCAGGACTTCTTTGTTCTCTATATCTGCTACTGAGTTAGATTTGAGCTTTACAAAGATTCCAGGTGGTGATGCAGGGATGATTGAAGTTCTCCAGAAGCTTGATCCAGTCTGCCGCGCCCATAATATTCCATTTTCAAGACTCTATGGTGGAAACATAAGTATGTGTACACGTACTCTTGTTATTCAAATCAGAGACTACACCTACCCAATATTTGCTTCGGTAGATGGTCAATGTGAAGGCCGCCTTATTCTCGCCCAACAGGTCTACTGTTTCTTTTATCCCAGTTTCTCTAAAGGCTTTTTCTCATTTTGGAATCTACTATGTTTACTGTTCTTTCTGCTTTTGCTTTTTATTATTTTTTCATGTGTTTTATTTTCTAGCCGAAGAATTCATTATTTGAAACACATTTACATTTTTAATTTCAGGCAACTTGTTTTCAGCCTCAAGTTCATCAAGACATCTACATAGGAAGATGGCGGAAAGTGGATATCCTGCGTTCAGCTAGTGGTACAACACCACCAATGAAAACATTTTGTGATTTGCCTATCCATTTCCAAACAGGAGAAGTTTCTTATGGTGTTGGTTTTGAACCATCCTTTGCTGATATTAGCTATGCGTTTGTCGTGGCACTACGCAGAGCAAATCTAAGCATTAGAAACCCGAAACCTATGGTTCAGCCCCCTAAAAAAGAAAAGAGTTTACCTTGGTGGGATGAAATGAGAAACTATATTCATGGGAACATCACTCTATATTTTTCTGAGACAAAATGGAATATTTTAGGTAGCACTGATCCCTATGAAATGCTGAATAAACTTCAGATTGTTTCAGGCTATATGGAAATCAAGCAGTCAGATGGTCGTGTTTATACTTCTGCGAGGGATTTTAAGATTTTCCTAAACAGTTTAGCTAGCTTGTTTAAGAATACACTGAAGCATTTTTCTGGACCCTCTGTTCCTTTTATTGAGGTCCCAGCTTTCACACTTGAAGTGACAATGGACTGGGAGTGTGAATCTGGGAACCCTCTGAACCATTACTTGTTTGCACTTCCCAAAGAAGGTGTGCTTCGTGAAAAGGTTAATGATCCTTTTAGATCTACATCTCTTTCCCTGAGATGGAATTTCTCCCTTCGCCCGTATATTTCTTCTAGCCATGATCAGGTTGGTGCTGCATCTTCAGAGAATTCACCGAATGAATGGCCAACAATGAATCTTGGTCATCATGATCTAGTCTGGCTGGTCAGATTTTGGTACTTAAATTACGTTCCACCTCATAAATTGCGGGTTTTTTCCCGCTGGCCTCGTTTTGGGGTACCTAGAGTTCCGAGATCAGGTAACTTATCTCTAGATAGGGTCATGACAGAATTTATGTTCCGTATTGATGCAACTCCAACATGTATCAGGCACATGCCATTACATGATGATGATCCAGCAAAGGGACTGATATTTAAGATGTCTAAATTGAAATATGAACTCTGTTTTAGTCGGGGTAAGCAAAAGTATTCATTTGAATGCAAAAGGGAGTCTCTTGATCAAGTTTACAAGGGTCTTGAACTACATATGCCTAAGGTGTACATTGACAAAGAAGACAGTACATCTATTGCTAAAATTATTCAGATGTCTAGGAAAAAATTACAGCCTTCATCAATGGATAGGGCACTGAGTGATAAAAACAACTCCTCGAGTAAGAACGTGGAAAGGCATCCTGATGATGGATTTCTTTTGTCATCCGAGTACTTTACAATTCGAAGGCAAACCCCGAAAGCCGATCCTGCTAGATTGCTGGCATGGCAAGAAGCTGGTAGAAATCTTGAGATGACTTATGTTAGATCTGAGTTTGAAAATGGGAGTGAAACTGATGATCACACAAGATCTGACCATAGTGATGATGATGGATATAATGTGGTTTTAGCTGACAATTGCCAACGAATATTTGTTTATGGTCTTAAGCTTCTCTGGACTCTTGAAAATAGAGATGCTGTTTGGTCTTGGGTAGGTGGAATATCAAAGGCATTTTCTCCATCAAAACCATCTCCTTCTCGTCAATATGCTCAAAGAAAATTATTAGAGAAAAATGCCCTTAGTAAACCCGAGGCACGGAAAAATGATAGCCAAAAGCCTCATTCTGTTGTTGGAGACACTGCCGTTTCTTCTCAGCAAACAGAGACTCGGAAACCACTCTCTTCTCCTTCAAAACTGGAGAATGTGGAAAATCCTTTCTCTGGTGCAATTGGTATGTTTTCACCCTCTTCTTCATGATATGCACAGCATAAATGCATTGTTGCATTGATGCACCCTGGTTCTGCATGTAATTACTAATTCTACTTAAGGGGTGTAGTTCAAATTTCTATATAGGTATTGGCTTGATCTTTTTCTGTGTAGATTGGTGTTCGAAGAGTTAGTTTTTCTTTAGATATGCAATTGCAGCTTGAGTTTGGACACGTCGAGCTAATATATGGTTTTGGTCAAGTTTGGTATTCTAAAGTGTCTTCTGTTAATCTCTTGCATGTTATATCTAGCTCTATTACATTCAGTTAATAGCATCTTTTTGGTATCATATGCAGCAAAGTATCATTTTGATGACTCTGAAGAGGAAGGAACAAGACATTTCATGGTGAATGTTATTGAACCGCAATTCAATCTTCATTCGGAAGAGTCTAATGTAAGTTATCAATTACTCATATCTTTTTTGTTTACTTGGGGCAACTAATATCATATCTAGCCACCATGAAAAAATTCTATTTGGCCACCATAATATAAAATTAACAAAAAAGAAGAAAATAACACAACCTTCTTTACAGGGTAGATTCTTGCTTGCTGCTGTAAGTGGCCGTGTATTAGCTCGGTCTTTTCATTCAATTCTTCATGTTGGTAACCAAGTGATTGAGCAAGCACTTGCTGAAGGGAAGATCCAACCTGAATCTCAGCCTGAAATGACATGGAACCGTATGGAGTTCTCTGTGATGCTGGAGCATGTGCAAGCTCATGTTGCCCCAACTGATGTAGATCCAGGTGCTGGACTACAGTGGCTCCCTAAAATTCGTCGTAGTTCACCAAAAGTTAAACGTACTGGAGCTTTGCTCGAAAGGGTGTTTATGCCATGTGACATGTATTTTCGCTACACTAGGCACAAGGGAGGAACTCCTGAATTAAAGGTATTTTATTTTGTAGTAAGAATATGGTATTATTTATTTCTGAACATATATTTTACATTAGGATGTTACTAAGCTATACTTGCCTTTTTTTACAGGTGAAGCCCCTGAAAGAGCTTACATTTAATTCTCATAATATAACTGCAACAATGACATCGAGACAATTCCAAGTTATGCTAGATGTATTGACAAATCTCCTCTTTGCTCGTATTCCCAGGTAACCATAAGCTGAACTGCTACTTTGAAGTCAAACATATTACGAGCAGTAGGTCCCATAAACTTCTATTATTTAGCAGTTTTGAAGTGGAATGACTTAAATATGATGTTTCATGTTCTTGGTCTTAGCCGTATTTTGGATAGTCATTCAATTATTTTCTCCAGGCCTCATAGGAGTAATCTAACATATTTTGCTGAAGACGATGAAGACCCCGAAGAGGAGGCAGATGAAGTTGTTCCTGATGGCGTAGAAGAAGTAGAGCTGGCCAAAGTTGACCTCGAGAAGAAGGAGAGAATACGGAGGTTGATCCTTGATGATATCAAGAAACTATCTTTGCAATCTGGCATTTCTGTAGATGCACATCTTGAACCAGAGTTGGATTTTTGGATGACAGATTGTGCAAGATACTCACTGGTGAGCCTTTTAAAATGTTCAAGTCTTGATCTTGCATTTTGTTCTCTACTTGCGTAAGCATTTCATTGTTCTCATTTCGTATTATTTACTTGATAAAACTCTTCAGGTGGACAGATTGAAAAAGGAGCTTATAAATGCACAAAGATCTAGAAAGACTGCAGCAGCTTCTCTGAGGGGTGCTTTTCACACAGCTGCCCAGATACGACTTATGGAAAAAGAAAAAAATAAGAGCCCTTCATGTGCTATGCGTATTTCTTTGCAAATTAATAAAGTTGTTTGGGGCATGCTCCTTGATGGAAAGTCCTTTGCTGAAGCTGAGATTAATGACATGGTAATACAATTTTCATAGTTACAATTTCATATGGGAACTTGTATGAATTTAGAAAATTTGCATGGACGAGCTTGTTCCATTATGCATTGTGCAAATTACTTTTCCGGGGTGAATATGGAAGAAATGCTACATGATAAGAGACACTAGATTTATTTTGCCTCTAAATTTGTTATCCATTTTGCTGATCATGGTGCCGGTGAATGTGTTCCGTTCGACGATGCATTCCCATCAATGCGACTTAAAAATTTATTGTATTTTTGTGCTTCTATTTGGATTGAGTTCTTTTATCTACTTTATTTCAGTTCTATGATTTCGACAGAGACTACAAGGATATTGGTGTTGCCAAGTTCACTACAAAATACTTGGTTGTTCGAAATTGTCTTCCTAATGCAAAGTCTAACATGCTCCTCTCTCCGTGGAATCCTCCTGATGACTGGGGAAAGTACGTTTTATCTCATTCACCACATTGTGATTTTCCGAAAGTGAGGGCCGTAAGTGTTTAAGTTATTCATTTCATTATGTTCTATTCGTACAGAAAAGTGATGCTTCGTGTAGATGCAAAACAAGGGTTCTCAAATGATGGAAACTCACCACTTGAATTGTTCCAGGTAACACTTTTTTTATTAAAAATTGTCTGCTAGTTACATTTTTTTTTTGAACTGTAATGTTATGTCATATATAAATTACCTTGTGAATTCATAAGGCATTCAAAAGGTACAAAACCGAAAAAAAACGCATGATTGTATGATATTTATACAAGTGCGTTTTATACGGCCTAAAACGGGTCCCTAACCCATCCATCTATCTTAAGTCTATGGAGTTTTCCTCGTTCCTTTATCCATGTGAAAATCTCTCCTTCTCCCATTATATTTGTAAATCAGATGTTTAAATTGTCGTTCGTTCGTGATTCATTTGTTTTATAAAATTTCTTAGTAGTTCATACTTGACCAGGTTTCGTAAAAATCTCTGCCATTGTTTTCTGCTATAAAAAAGCAGCTCTACATAAAATGCAATGCTACTTTTTAGGTGGAGATTTACCCTTTAAGAATACATTTAACTGAGGCCATGTACAAACTGATGTGGCAATATCTATTTCCTGAAGAAGAACAAGACTCTCAAAGGAGGCAGGTTCGTTTATTCTCATTATCATACTTTCGAGAATTTTCATGAGCTAATTTGTCGATCGGAGCTTAGATTTTATATAAGCCGACTTTTGATGCACAGGAGGTATGGAAGGTATCAACTACAGCAGGATCAAGGCGTGTTAAGAAGGGAACAATGGTTCATGAGACATCTACTTCTATCAGTCATTCAACAAAAGATACTGACGGATCAAAGTCAAGCCCGTATTCTGCAAATTCAAGTGCAGTTAACCAATTTAATACACTTGCTGACTCTTCTTCCCAGGTGAGAATTTTATAAAAACATTTTTCGCCACGTGCTTCGAATTTTAAAAGATTTCAAGAATCTTGTATCCATATTTGTAGATATCTTTCAGGGATTCCTATAGAACCTAAAATGCAACTTATTTCAGGGATCGAAGTTGCAGGCTGTAAAATCGAATGTTAGCCCACAACCGGAGCTAAGGAGAACGTCTTCATTTGATCGAACATGGGAAGAAAGTGTTGCTGAATCTGTAGCAAATGAACTTGTACTGCAATCAGTTTCTTCCATTAAAACCAGTTCCATGATGAATCTAGAACAGCAAGAGGACACTTCTAAGAATAAAATGAAAGAGATCAAAGTAACAAAACCTGGTCGGGCCACTAATGATTCGAAAAAGGGAGGGAAAGTACAAGATGAAAAAAGATCACATCCTCGAACACTGAGGGAGTTTCACAATATCAAGATTAGTCAGGTAATTTTTCTTTATCTAGAGTATATCTCTCATCCTCGAACACTATATGAATGGATTCAAGCGCCAAATGAGGCGATATTGAATGCATCATCCTAGTACATTCCTATGTAATTTCTCCCGGAATGGGGAATAATGGATCGTTATTCCCGTTATAAAATTTCATAGTTCTGTTAAAAAAAAAATTATGTATCTCATTATTCATTTATGTTTTTTCAACTAGGTGGAGTTGCTGGTCACCTATGAAGGGTCAAGATTTGCAGTAAGCGATTTAAGGTTGCTGATGGACGCATTCCACCGAGTTGAGTTCACTGGAACATGGAGGAGGTTATTCTCACGTGTAAAGAAACATATAATATGGGGTGTTCTAAAATCGGTAACTGGAATGCAGGTAAAAGCAATTTCTAAAGAAACATAGTATTCTTGTTTTTGTTCTAAAAAATCATGCTTTATTTTTTGAAGTATTAGAGTACATGAAATTTTATTTTTAAGGTAGTCAGACTACCATATAGCTCTTGGGGCTCGAAAGCATATCTATCTTGTCATTTTTCCTTCATGAATACCCATGATGCACCGCTTCTCGGGTGCTTGTGTGTAACGACCCGTCTTCTATTTGCATGATATTGTAGGTTAGCCCTAATGACTCCTTACGGATTTACTTTTTCCCTAGTCATAAAATTCTCAGTGGGTCATCCATTCTGCTTCTACCCCATAGTGAGCACGTTTAACTTTTCGGTTCCACGGGGATCCTTACCATTTTGCTAGGGAAAAAACCTCGTGCAAGTTTTGCGTATCATCATACTTAATCTTTTATCGTTCCCCGTTTATAGCCGATGTTGGGATTCGCCTAAGGTGTCTTAACACCCCTAGGGTCTTACACTTGTGACGCATAATCTTATTGTCATTCTTGTGCACATGGTGAAAAGTTTACTTATGAATTAGTATCTTGCACTAGTATTCTTATTTTTTGCTTGAAAGTATTAGAGTGCATGAAATTTTATTTTTAAGGTAGTCGAACTACCATATACCTCTCGGGAGCTCGAAAGCATATCTATCTTGTCATTTTTCCTTCATGAAAACTCACGATACCCCGATTCTCGAGTGCTTGTGACCCATAATCTTATTGTTGTTCTTGTAGTGCTCTTGTTTTTTTGCTTGAAAGTATTAGAGTGCATGAAATTTCATTTTTAAGGTAGTCGAATTACCATATACCTCTCGGGAGCTTGAAAGCATATCTATCTTGTCATTTTTCCTTCATGAAAACTCACAATGCCCCGATTCTCGAGTGCTTGTGACCCATAATCTTATTGTTGTTCTTGTAGTGCTCTTGTTTTTTTGCTTGAAAGTATTAGAGTGCATGAAATTTCATTTTTAAGGTAGTCGAATTACCATATACCTCTCGGGAGCTTGAAAGCATATCTATCTTGTCATTTTTCCTTCATGAAAACTCACAATGCCCCGATTCTCGAGTGCTTGTGACCCATAATCTTATTGTTGTTCTTGTAGTGCTCTTGTTTTTTTGCTTGAAAGTATTAGAGTGCATGAAATTTCATTTTTAAGGTAGTCGAATTACCATATACCTCTCGGGAGCTTGAAAGCATATCTATCTTGTCATTTTTCCTTCATGAAAACTCACAATGCCCCGATTCTCGAGTGCTTGTGACCCATAATCTTATTGTTGTTCTTGTAGTGCTCTTGTTTTTTTGCTTGAAAGTATTAGAGTGCATGAAATTTCATTTTTAAGGTAGTCGAATTACCATATACCTCTCGGGAGCTTGAAAGCATATCTATCTTGTCATTTTTCCTTCATGAAAACTCACAATGCCCCGATTCTCGAGTGCTTGTGACCCATAATCTTATTGTTGTTCTTGTAGTGCTCTTGTTTTTTTGCTTGAAAGTATTAGAGTGCATGAAATTTCATTTTTAAGGTAGTCGAATTACCATATACCTCTCGGGAGCTTGAAAGCATATCTATCTTGTCATTTTTCCTTCATGAAAACTCACAATGCCCCGATTCTCGAGTGCTTGTGACCCATAATCTTATTGTTGTTCTTGTAGTGCTCTTGTTTTTTTGCTTGAAAGTATTAGAGTGCATGAAATTTCATTTTTAAGGTAGTCGAATTACCATATACCTCTCGGGAGCTTGAAAGCATATCTATCTTGTCATTTTTCCTTCATGAAAACTCACAATGCCCCGATTCTCGAGTGCTTGTGACCCATAATCTTATTGTTGTTCTTGTAGTGCTCTTGTTTTTTTGCTTGAAAGTATTAGAGTGCATGAAATTTCATTTTTAAGGTAGTCGAATTACCATATACCTCTCGGGAGCTTGAAAGCATATCTATCTTGTCATTTTTCCTTCATGAAAACTCACAATGCCCCGATTCTCGAGTGCTTGTGACCCATAATCTTATTGTTGTTCTTGTAGTGCTCTTGTTTTTTTGCTTGAAAGTATTAGAGTGCATGAAATTTCATTTTTAAGGTAGTCGAACTACCATATAGCCCTCGGAGCTCGAAAGCATATCTATCTTGTCATTTTTCCTTCATGAAAACTCACAATGCCCCGATTCTTGGATGCTTGTGACCCATAATCTTATTGTCGTTCTTGTAGTGTTAAGTATTAGAGTGCATGAAATTTTATTTTCAAGGTAGTCGAACTACCATATACCCCTCAGAGCTCGAAAGCATATCTATCTTGTCATTTTTCCTTCACGAAACTCGTGATTCACCGATTCTCGAGTGTTCGTGACCCCATAAGCTTATTACTATTCTTATGTTCTTACACAGGGTAAAAAGTTCAAAGATAAAGCACATTCCAGTAATGTTGCTGTTCCAGAAAATGATATTAATCTCAGTGACAGTGATGGAGTTTCAGCAGAAAAAACAGAGCAACTTCCAATGGCCTGGCCAAAGCGTCCAGGTGATGGAGCAGGCGATGGTTTCGTAACATCAATACGAGGACTTTTCAATTCTCAACGACGTAAAGCTAAAGCATTCGTTCTCCGAACAATGAGAGGTGATGCTGAGAATGAGCTTCATGGAGATTGGAGTGAAAGTGAAGCAGAGTTTTCTCCTTTTGCTAGACAACTAACTATAACAAAAGCCAAAAGGCTTATTAGACGACATACTAAGAAATTCCGGTCCGGGGGGCATAAAGGTAATTGTATTTTCATTGTTTTTGCGGAAAAAATGCTAAAGGGGGACATAAAGGTTACCGTATTATCGTTATTTTCGTTGTTTTTGCGGAGAAAATGCTGAAGATTGTGTTGTTTTCAGGTATATCAATGCAGCAGAAAGAGTGTGTTTTGGTTTCACCATTGGAGAACACTGCATATGAAAGTGATTTGTCTAGTGAATCTTCGCCTTACGAAGATTTTCAAGAGTAGTATTGTACATTACGAAGACGGGAAACTTTATGATTCCGATGAGCTTCCGGGGTGGCTTGAATTCGCCGGAAAATCGATGTTTTTGGCAAGGTGTATGAACTCTGAACACAGTTTTATCTTTTTTACATCAAATGAATCATCTCTTAGGAGGGATGATAAATTAATAAATTAAAATCGAAAATGAGGGTAAAATTTCATTAAAAATCAAATAATTTTTTCAAATATAAAATAGTAAAAATGTATAAAAAATCAAAATTAAACAATGAAGATAGTAATCATTGATTATAATCATATTACTTTTGTTATGGTTTCTTTTTATAAGGTATTAATAGTAATGAATTCTAATTGAATTATTGACTAGAAATCTAATTTTAATTTATAGTTGTTATGAAGATAAGTTATATTGAAATCAAACGAAACACACAGATTTTTAAGTGGAAACCCCCAAAGAACGGGAAAAAACCACAGTTCTAAGTATAAAACTTATCAACCTACTATCAAGATGAATAATGTTATATGGTAATGACAAAAAACAATTAGTTGTAGGGAAATAAAATCAGGAAAAGAATGATGAACGCAATCAAAAGCGAATTCAAACGTGTGAAGTCATATTCTAGTCTTTTGCCTTAGGAGAAGAGTCGGTGTTTATAAAACATTGTAAGGTCTAGATCGTCATTTTTCTCTTCCTTATTTAACATCATAAATCTATGTGAGATCCGTCGAATAGAAAACATTCCCCGTTGAATATATCGGGAATGTTATGAAGTCGTGGGATCCAATCTTATCAAAGCAACGTCCATAATTGATTAACTAAAAAGAATCGCTCCATCACTTGATAGATGGTGAGCAATATGCTATTTCAGCTCAATTCTCTTCATTTTGGTACAAGTTTTTAAAACATTGAGATTTTGTCCAATTTCTATTTGACAAATGAAACCATAAAATACATAAAAAGGATAGAGAAGAAAGGGCAATTCTCTTTGTAACTCTTAGTATTAGGGGTGTGCATGAAAATTTGGTGATCTGAAAAACCGAGGTAACCGAATCGTAATCGAACTAATTTTTCGGTTATCCTAACTGCAAATACTTAATCGGATCGGATCTAATGCGATTTCGGGTCAGATACGGTTTTTCAAAATTCATATCCAATCAGATATTTTTATTATATTATATTATTTTTTCTAATTTTGTAAAATTAAAACGTTATAAATGGTAATACATTTTTTCCTTATTATAAATATTTGTTTTTTCCGTTAATATTATATTTTTATATTTTATTCTTATTTTTTGAAATTTATATGTTTATAATAAGTTAGACAATTCTTCGAATATTTTATATTATCATTTAAAATATAATTAATTTTACAATTGATTTTATTTTTATAGATTGTGATTATGAATATCTAAGTTAATTATATTTATTTTTTGCAGATTCGAAAAAAAAAATTCATTGTTTACATGCATTTGTTTTAATTCAATTCTTGTATTGAATTCAAGTTTTTCTTTATGAATTTTTGAAAATCTGAATATACGTTTTTTTGGTTGTTTTATAATATGTATATTTATCAAATAAGTAACTTTTTTTTGGTGATTAGTGGTAATTTTTTATAACTAATTATAATTTAAAAATAAATATTAGGTTATTCGCAAATCGATTCGTAAACCGGTCCGCAAACCGATCCACTATTGCGGATCAATTTCAAATCATGATTTTTCCGATCCGTATGTATCGGATCGGATCGGATCAAAAAAATGATAATATGATCGGTTACCCGATCCACGCTGTTATGGTCCATCAATGTTGTAGTCGACTTTCATCAATGTTGAGGAAAGCATAACAAGGGGTTAAGAAATGGGTCAATGTTCTTTGTTATGGTCCCTTTTTAGGGGGTACCAACAGTCGTCCGGTTCGTTCAACAAACGAACTCGGTTCTGATTTCTTTAAAATGTGGAAGACGATCAAAAGCTAAAAAGCAAAATAAATGCACGACAATATATAGTGGAAACCCCGTGAATTGGGGTGAAAACCACTCGACTAAGAGCTGATTATGCCCTTAGCCTGCTCACTAATAAAATAACTCAACAGTTTATATAAGACAGGCTGATGAAAATGACGAGGTAAAGAAAGCGAGAAAAATTCAGCAGAGTAACAGCTTGTTCTTCCGCGTCCAAAGGGTCCTGTCTTTTCCTTCGTCTTGCCCTTATTTATAGAGTTGCCGGGGAGTGTAATCCACGTCCTGTAACCGCCTCTGACAAGTTTGTTAGAGGTTGTTATCGCAGGATGTAAAACGAGGCTGAGACCGAGGCGTAGTCTGCGTGATCGGGCCCGAAGCATGATAAACGTGATAGGGTCCGAAGCGTGGAACGCGTGAGCCTGTAACCGTTTTGTAACCGTTCGGACCGAACCCCGGAGCCAGCTGGCAGATAACGCTTATATTTACTAAGGTTATCTTCGGTCCTTTGTGTTGAACCTCGGGCCGCTCTTCCTGAAGGTGTAAGTGGGCTATAAGAGTTCGTTTTGATTATTTAAGTCGGCCCAACTATTATCGGGTCTTACCCATTACAGGGTACCCGGTCCTAGAGTTCTTATCACACGCACACCCCTACTTAGTACCTTACTACAAAATTCATTTTTTAATTAACTAAATAAACTTGCTTTTTAATTCGTAATAATAAAAAGAATCAACCCCATTAATTAAATCAAAACGAAATATGAAACAAAAACTTTATGAGGTTTGAAATTCAAATTTAACCATACCTAGAATGAAATAGGGCTTTGGATATATAAGGACGACATGCAAAAATGATTCCCCAAATTTTCTAATTATGTCAAATATGAATTCTAAAGTATTAGAAAAACACAATAGATCATCGTACTTTATATGATATAATTGATTATCAAATTTTAGTATATGTATTAAATTTGGTTTATAATGTTATTTTGGGTAATTTAAGTTTTTCATAAAAATCATATTTGGGAAATGGTGTCATTTTCTCATGATATATACAAGTCAATTATTATTATTATTACTATGTCATGCAAATCATATAAGAAAATATTTATACATTGAAATAAATTGCATTTAATGACTCTATGGCAACGACAGAGAGCATTAAATTAAGTTTACGTGTAATATATTCATCAACAAATAAACACGAAAAAAAGTAAGAAATTCGTCTTCTCGATTTCCCTGCATTCTCCTCGATGGAAGCTCCTCATTCATGATCGAAAAACGATTCTGTGTCCCATATTTATGATCTCGAGAAGAAACTCCGTAATTAGAAGGTTCAAATCGACATCTATGTGCATTGTTCTCGGCGTTTGTTTTGAGTTTTACCTGAAATCTGTGGGCGTGCATTTTGTTTTTTCAGGTTTCATGTTATGGATTGCGTAATGTCTTCGTAGTTGAGAGATGACGAATGTGAATGCAGTGACAGACTTCTCCCAGGTACGTTGGGTGTCATCAAGGCACGGCCGAGATGATCGCTGCTTCGTTATTTGCGGTGATTTTTTATGGGATTTTGATGTTTAATGTTGCATAATTTCAGGTTGAAGGAGGCGTGAAAAATGAGCATCCTCCATCAGCTGCGGCCTCAAACCCCGCTTTTCATGCTGGTAGTAAGGTATCCGATTTTAATCATTTGATTTTCGTATTTCGTTGTAAAACAAAATCTGGGTACCTGCGTCTGTAGTTGCTTCAATGTACGCAAACTGCGGAGGATGGCGAATTCAGCTATATTAGCCGTTCCTGATTTCTCTCGCTTTCCTTTTTTTGAATCAGTAATCTGTGCTAACTGCTATTACGTTGTCTTGTCATAAACAGCTCATNAATGAAGATAGTAATCATTGATTATAATCATACTACTTTTGTTATGGTTTCTTTTTATAAGGTATTAATAGTAATGAATTCTAATTGAATTATTGACTAGAAATCTAATTTTAATTTATAGTTGTTATGAAGATAATTTATATTGAAATCAAACGAAACACACAGATTTTTAAGTGGAAACCCCCAAAGAACGGGAAAAAACCACGGTTCTAAGTATAAAACTTATCAACCCACTATCAAGATGAATAATGTTACAAGGTAATGACAAAAAACAATTAGTTGTAGGGAAATAAAATCATGAAAAGAAGGATGAACGCAACCAAAAGCGAATTCAAACGTGTGAAGTCATATTCTAGTCTTTTGCCTTAGGAGAAGAGTCGGTATTTATAAAACATTGTAAGGTCTAGATCGTCATTTTTCTCTTCCTTATTTAACATCATAAATCCATGTGAGATCCGTTGAATAGAAAACATTCCCCGTTGAATATATCGGGAATGTTATGAAGTCGTGGGATCCAATCTTATCAAAGCAGCGTCCATAATTGATTAACTAAAAAGAATCGCTCCATCACTTGATAGATGGTGAGCAATATGCTATTTCAGCTCAATTCTCTTCATTTTGGTACAAGTTTTTAAAACATTGAGATTTTGTCCAATTTCTATTTGACAAATGAAACCATAAAATACATAAAAAGGATAGAGAAGAAAGGGCAATTCTCTTTGTAACTCTTAGTACTAGGGGTATGTATGAAAATCCGGTGATCCGAAAAACAGAGGTAATCGAATCGTAATCGAACTAATTTTTCGGTTATCCTAACTGCAAATACTTAATCGGATCGGATCTAATACGATTTCGGGTCGGATACGGTTTTTCAAAATTCATATCCGATCAAATATTTTTATTATATTATATTCTTTTTTCAAATTTTGTAAAATTAAAACGTTATAAATTGTAATACATTTTTTCATTATTATAAATATTTGTTTTTTCCGTTAATATTATATTTTTATATTTTATTCTTATTTTTTGAAATTTGTATGTTTATAATAAGTTAGATAATTCTTCGAATATTTTATATTATCATTTAAAATGTAATTAATTTTACAATTGATTTTATTTTTATAGGTTGTGATTATGAATATCTAAGTTAATTATATTTATTTTTTGCAGATTCGAAAAAAAAAATTCATTGTTGCATGCATTTATTTTAATTCAATTTTTGTATTGAATTCAAGTTTTTCTTTATGAATTTTTGAAAATCTGAATATATGTTTTTTGGTTGTTTTATAATATGTATATTTTTCAAATAAGTAACTTTTTTTGTTGATTAGTGGTAATTTCTTATAACTAATTATAATTTAAAAATAAATATTAGGTTATTCGCAAATCGATCCGTAAACCGGTCAGCAAACCGATCCACTATTGCGGATCAGTTTCAAATCATGATTTTTCCGATCCGTATGCATTGGATCGGATAAAAAAAATGATAATATGATCGGTTACCCGATCCACGCACACCACCCCTACTTAGTACCTTACTACGAAATTCATTTTTTAATTAACTAAATAAACTTGCTTTTTAATTCGTAATAATAAAAAGAATCAACCCCGTTAATTAAATCAAAACGAAATATGAAACAAAAACTTTATAAGGTTTGAAATTCAAATTTAACCATACCTAGAATGAAATAGGGCTTTGGATATAAAAGGACGACATGCCAAAATGATTCCCCAAATTTTCTAATTATATCAAATATGAATTCTAAAGTATTAGAAAAACACAATAAATCATCGTACTTTCTATGATATAATTGATTATCAAATTTTAGTATATGTATTAAATTTGGTTTATAATGTTATTTTGGGTAATTTAAGTTTTTCATAAAAATCATATTTGGGAAATGGTGTCATTTTCTCATGATATATACAAGTCAATTATTATTATTATTACTGGATTTGTTTGGGTTATCGTTTGTAACTCAAGTGACTTGAACGTATTTTCCTAAAACGTGATTTTTCAAAACATAAGATAAATTGCGATGCGTTCACCCTTATTTTTCTGCGTTTTCGTCCCCACTGTTAATAGCAGCTATCATCCCAACGCGATTTTATAAAAGACTAAAATGCTCTTATTAGACTTAAGGTTTTTATTTCATCACATTTATCATATGGTTTTATACCGGCAGTATACCGATCTGTATCGTCTGATATCCTGTTTTACTATCAGATTTCCTGTTTTTTTTCCAACCCTAAAAAATAATAAAATATCATTCAATGTTTTCATACCAAGGTATACTATCAAATTTCGAGCAATATCATCATTTTTTTACAGCTTGATATCGGGTATTGGGGTTGATATCCGGGTTTTTCACAGTTCGAACCTAAAAATTAATTAAAATAAAATTGGGTACCGACCGATATATCGATTGTACCGCTCATATCAGTCCGGATCGTCACAGAATTTTGGACCGATATAAAAACATTGATATTATTATTTTAATTTTTTTTAAAGTTATAAAAAACAAAAAATGGTATCTACCGATATACCACCGTCCTAATCAATATGAAAATTATATATTTATTTCATAGCGACACAGTTTCTCGTTCTCATGCTTTTCATGTAACATTATTTTATCTTGAGCGTAAATATGTACTTTTATTAAAATCACGTTCATTACACTGCTGTTTTTTACAAAACAGTTTTTAAAATCATATTATAATAAATACGCTCAATCTCAACATAATTTATTCCAGTACACTCTACCGCACTTTTCCACCACCATATAAGAAAATATTTATATAAGAAAATATTTATACATTGAAATAAATTGTATTTAATGACTTTATGGCAACGACAGAAGAGCATTAAATTAAGTTTACGTGTAATATATTCATACAACAAATAAACACGAAAAAAAGTAAGAGAAATTCGTCTTCTCGATTTCCCTGCATTCTCCTCGATGGAAGCTCCTCATTCATGATCGAAAAACGATTCTGTGTCCCATATTTATGATATCGAGAAGAAACTCCGTAATTAAAAGGTTCAAATCGACATCTATGTGCATTGTTCTCGGCGTTTGTTTTGAGTTTTACCTGAAATCTGTGGGCGTGCATTTTGTTTTTTCAGGTTTCATGTTATGGATTGCGTAATGTCTTCGTAGTTGAGAGATGACGAATGTGAATGCAGTGACAGACTTCTCCCAGGTACGTTGGAGTCGTCAAGGGATGGTGAAGATGATCGCTGCGTCGTTTTTTGGGGTGATTTCTTATGGGATTTTGATGTTCAATGGTTGCATAATTTCAGGTTGAAGGAGGCGTGAAAAATGAGCATCCTCCATCAGCTGCAGCCTCAAACCCCGCTCTTCATGCTGGTAGTAAGGTATCCGATTTTAATCATTTGATTTTCGTATTTCGTTGTAAAACAAAATCTGGGTACCTGCGTCTGTAGTTGCTACAATGTACGCAAACTGCGGAGGAAGGCGAATTCAGCTATATTAGCCGTTCCTGATTTCTCTCGCTTTCCTTTTTTTGAATCAGTAATCTGTGCTAACTGCTATTACGTTGTCTTGTCATAAACAGCTCATAATTTATTACCATATTGCAGGTTTATAAAAGTGGGCCATTATTTTTGTCATCTAAAGGTCTGTTGCTATATTTAATCTTATGTTTCTTAGAAGAAAGATGAATCAACAACTTACCAGTTGTAAAAAGCTTTTTTTCTGTGCATTTGCAGTTATCTTATTATGAAATTTATTGTGTCAGAATCCAATTTTTTCCCCAAAGTTTCTGACTGCTCTGTTGAAAATAATGCTTCACTTTATTTAATGGCATATGCAGGAATTGGATGGACTTCATGGAAGAAAAGGTGGTTCATTTTGACAAAAACCTCTCTGGTTTTCTATAGGAGTGATCCAGTAAGTTGCTATTCCTATATTAAATTGCTCTACTTTTAAAACGTGAGCATTTAATGAACTTTGAGAGCATTTCACGGGCGAAATATGAAGTGGACCCTTCTTTAATAATGCATTGCATTTACTAGCATCAAAGATCACCATATTCTTGTTCTAAAAAAAGCTCACCGTCTGCTTTATTCATGCTTTGTTCAGAACGTGGTCCCTCAGAAGGGGGGTGAGGTCAATTTGACCCTCGGAGGCATTGATCTCAATAGTTCAGGCAGGTTGGCATTTACTTGTTTTTTTAAATATAGTTTTGTTACACTCACTAGTGACAATCCTGAAATGTTTTATTTTCTAACATTTTAAGATTGGGAATTGATTTATTCTTTACGTGTTAGCAGTGTGGTACTCAAAGAAGACAAAAAATTAATAACTGTGCTGTTTACTGATGGTCGTGATGGAAGAACTTTCACGCTCAAGGTGCAATTCTATTTCCTTTTATCAAAGAACTTTTTCTTTCTGAAAATGCCTTTGTAATAGCATTTTAAACAGCATTCTTGTGATATCTTCCTTATTTTTGATATTTGGAAAAATTACGTTTATCTTCATGCTTGATTTTCCATTGATCTTCTTGATATTGGGTATTCATTAACTGGAATGTGCATTAAAATTCATATTTGATCCCACATTAGGTGTGGCCATTTTCAGCACCTGGCTATGCTGACTTAATATAGAGAAAACTTGTTTTTATGTCGACCAAGTAAAGGCCTAGTGAGTAATTTTGAACTTCTTGGCATTATTTTCATAGAGAACATATCTTGTTTTTCTAAAGGTTTTTTGAACAACTTTTATTGGGTTCTCAGTAAAAAAATTCATAGCTTAATTAAGATGTATCTTTAAGTGCTTTAGCTGATTATCTTTGTTCTGAAGAATTTCAGTTGAATGGGTGAAAGCTCTGTTGTTCGATTAATTTTTAAACATTTTTCTAAGCTTTATCGATCGTTACCATCAACTTTTTTGGTAGATCATATACAAACTATATAATCAATTCAATACTGCTTCATTTCCATGGTTACTGTAACACAGGCAGAAACACTGGAAGGTTTGCATGAGTGGAAGTCTGCACTTGAAGAAGCTCTTTCGAACGCCCCCAATGCTCTTCATGTTGTGGGACAAAATGGTGTAGTCAGGAAGGATCAGTCAAATGCAGCTGATGTTACTTCAGAACAATGTGAGCTTTCTTAACTATTTGTGATTTTGCTTATACCACATTCCACCACAACCACATAAATAGTCGCTTTATGTTTTTCCGGGGAATAATTAACTAGAGTAGAGAGGTGAATTAGTAACTGTGATTTTCTACTTTTTATCACCTACAACAATATCTGTGTGCCTAGCTTTGAAGCCTAGTCTTTTATTGAAAGGTTGTTAGAGAACATGAAGAACTTAATTATTTTGATATACTCTTCTTTATAGCGAAAGACAAACCGATGGTTAAATCTTTGGTAACCGGACGCCCGATTTTGCTTGCCCTGGAAGATATTGATGGTACCCCATCTTTTCTGGAAAAATCTCTGAGGTTCATTGAAGAATGTGGTAAGCATTCTTTTCTTTTATGTTGCTACGGATATTAAGCACAGCAAAAATTGCCTTGATTGTCTAGACATATTTCGCATCTAAAGATGTAGTGGATGTTCTCTTGCATAATCTCTTTAGTTTATTCTACCTTGCATTACACTTGAAGAATCTATGAGTTTTGCTATTACTCAGTTATAATATCCATCTTACCTCTTCAAGTTTTTGTACTGATTTGCAGAGGTTATTTTGCAGGGTTAAAAACAGAAGGTATCTTAAGACAAGCTGCTGATGTCGAAGATGTCAAACGCAGAATTCAAGAATATGAAAAAGGTTTGTTGAGTTTGCTTGTTGAATCTATCAGGGAAATAATGGTATTAATTAGAATAATGGCATCTTTTTTTCTTAAAATCTCAGGGAAAAATGAATTTTCAACTGAGGATCCACACATTATAGCCGACTGCATAAAGGTATTATTATTCCTTTGTGAAGGAATGCCTTTTTTATTTGATTTTCTTTTTGTTCAATAATTATGGCCAGTATGTTCTTCGTGAGTTACCATCACCACCAGTTCCTGCTACTTGCTGCAAGGCCCTGCTTGAAGCTTACCGTAAGTTTCCTTCTGATTATTTATAGTTATGTTTTTTTTAGTTTTTTCTGTATCTTATCATTATTAGGAACTGAACGAAGCTTGAGAGTTTATGCTATGCATACTGCTATATGCGAAACATTTCCCGAACCTAATCGTCGTTTATTACAAAGGTAACATGGGGTATCTAAATGATATTTCGTTTTTTTAAACTCTAATGTTATTTCTTATATATGTTACCTTATGAATAAGACATTCGTACAAAAACCGAAAAAATTCATGATTGTATGATATTAATACAACTGTGTTTTCTACGGCCTCAAAAGGGTCCTTAGCCCATTCATCTATCTTAAGTCTATGGAATTTTTTCGTTCCTTTATCTAGTGATATGCCAATGTTTGTATCTTTGTGACTACTTTATGTATTGGGATCTTGCATTGGACTATTTCGTTTTATAATATGAAAGTTAGTTTCTTCGTTCATTAATATTTTATACTTCCAATCAGCTCTCACATTTTTGCTGTCTATCTTGTCATTTGAAGTTATGTTCAATTTAGTATTATTACACCTTTTAGACCGTTTTGATTTTATCAGAGTTCTTACAATGATGCAAGCTGTAGCTTCCCAAAAAGCAGTAAACCGAATGAGCATCTCAGCTGTGGCTGCTTGCATGGCTCCTTTGCTTCTCCGGCCACTTCTGGCTGGTGATTGCGATATTTTCAACGATTTTGTTCCGGGAAGTGATGACTCTGTTCAGCTTTTGCAAGCAGCTGCTGCAGCTAATCATGCTCAAGCTATTGTTATTACATTGCTCGAGGAATATCATAATATATTCGGGGTATGTCTATTTAATTTTTCCTTATCTTCATGATGCTAACTCCTTGAAATTTTCAAGGATGGTGCTGTGACGCATGAGCCTTATACCGATTCAGAAGAAAGTGGAAGCGAAAGTGAAGAAATTACAGACGGTGATGATAGCTTTGATGATTACGATGATGGTGAAGAAGTATCTGAAAATTCTCGTTCCGATGTCGAAGAAAACGGTTTAGCTGTTAATGGAACTGGTGAAGATCATTCTAAGGAAAAGGTCATTGTGAATTTAACTTCAATATCGTTTGTTTTTGCCTCACTTGCGTTCGATCTCCGTACCCAATGCAGATCATCGATATTCATAGTCCGAGGTTAAACACTTGTGAAGTTGATGGTATTGAAGCATATGACAATATTCCAAGCCTCGATAAATTTCAATCAAAGGCAGGTGAAATCTCTGAACCATTAGTTGCTGGTACTAAAGAAGCCTCGTTGGCCGAAGTATCATCGGAGTTACTCGATCGACCTGCTTGGAACATTCGTCGACCCATTGCTTTGGGTCGTAATCCTGTAAATACATTGCTTTTCAATACTTTCGAGTTATTCTGCAAAACTCAATTCATTTTAACTCGTTTCAGGCAAAGAAGAATCTGTCCATGGAGTCCATTGATCTCCCTTTCGAAGACGAGTAAGTGCTTATCAAATCCATACTCAATCTCTGTAACATAGATGTGCTTTCTCTCATAGAGTGAAAATCGAAAATATCGAGTCGTCTAACGAAAAGGACATTGAGTCGAAAATCTCAAACGAGGTAAGCCAAATGTACACATTTCTCCTGGCTTTACATTAACCGAATCTGCTACGATAGTTAGCTATTGCAAAAGTGATTCTACAAGACACAATCAAGATGCGAAAGCACGATTTAACCGAACGTCGAGAAGCTCTTGAGAAATACGTAAGCAATTCTATTCAACAATTGCTAGTATCAACTTGAGAAGTAACCAACTCCAATGTTTTCATTAGATAAAAGCCGAGATGGAGGAAATCAATCGAGCCGAAGCTGAAATTCAAAATCTACATAAACAAGCTGAAGATCTTGATTCTCAGCTTCATGAAAATCGGTATATCTTCATGAAAAATGCTCCTTACCAGTTTTCCCAAATCGGTATTCGTCCCCGTATTATCTCTTCTTTTTTCATTATAATTGCAGGAAAGTTAAAGAGATGAATGATGGAGTTAAGGTACATTAACACCTTCAACTCTCATGCCAAATCAGTTCTTTTTTCTCTGAGAATGATGTTCCATTTGAACAAAAACAATGCATTTTACTTACATTACTGTATCATTTGTCTCTTACCAGCTAACAAATCCTGCTGCTGTGCAATACCCGAAATTTACTTATAATCCAAAGGCTAAAGATGCTGCTGTTCTTAATTCAAAGGCTACTAGAGTTTCTGCCGTTGCATCTATTTCCGATACATGTGCAAATAAACCGGGAACTACGACGACTAGAAAGTCGGGTACAAGGACTGAGGTAAGGAAAGACAATCTGGTCTTTGCTGTGATCATCTCATAACGCTATGTTTTAAAATCGAACCGGAGATTTTTCGGTTCATTACGGTTTAAGCAACGGTTACATGAACCGGTTTAAAATAAGTGTTGTTTGTGTCACAGGGCTCTAGTTCGACGACTTCAGCTCTGTCAAAGCTTACATACAGACTCCACTTCTTGAAAGAACGAAGTTCGCAGATTGCAAACGAGCTACAAAACATGGACAAAAGCCAGAATTCACTTCAGCCTGTCTTAAACTCCACACAAGGTAAATGGTCTGATCATCATAACCATTTCGTCAAAAACATCGAGAATCGTAACTGTTTTTCGCAGAGAAAAGGCTCGACAATGATCGAAATGACTCGTCGGTTAGCTCTCAAAATGCAGATAAAGGAGAATCAAATGATGGTAACATAAGCCTGGAGATGGGAAGATCTGAAAGCTATTCTTCAGCAATAGACAATGGTGATCATTCTAAATTCCCCCCAAGAACATACTCTAGATAATGCATGCTCTCTCTATTTATACCGCATTTCGGGATGCTAGGCGATGTTTTTATGTGTTTCTCTAGAGAACTTCATCATTGTTTTTCTAAATTTTATGACCACACTATTATTAAAACCGACCAGCTTCGTTGGTACTTTTGGAGCTTGACAGGGTGATTTGCGACGATGAGAGAAATAACCCAAGCATCGTCTTGTAATATATATAACAACATTGTGTACATTATGTACATCAAAGGCCTGGAGTTGTGTAAGGGGAAGCTGAAAATACAGAGAGTACATAACAAAATGAGGAATCTGCACATTTCCTCAGAACTCAATGCTTCTCAGCTTCATTATTAATCCTACAGTTAGTTATCGCTACGGTTACGGCTTACCAATCCCGCATCCGGACCTCTGTAACACACCAACAGATAATACACCATCTGGTGCACCACCGGTGCTGAGTTTCGATTGTCCGAGTTTCAGCTTGCTGATTATCCAACATCGGAGAAGAAAGACGAGGAATACTCACTCGAAGACTCATCGGAGGCCGCAGAACTTGTGTTTCTTTTGCTGAAGTAACCACCCGAAGAAACATTCCATGGATCCAACGGATGAGATGATCCGGAGTTCTTTGCTTTTTTAGGATCACGTTGTAGGACTAAGCTCCGGACTAGCCTCGGGGAACGAGGCGAACACCTATGATTCATTCATTCAAAAACGTTAGTGCAAATAACGAAAAGGGATAACATACGAACATTCGAAAAAAAAGTTACCTCGTATAAAAAAGCATGTATGCATCTTTAGATAATACCTTTTCAAGCTTCACTTCTTCAACCTATGAATAAAAAACTAGAACTTAAAGAAGAATAAATATCGAAAGAGGATATTTACGAGCATACCATTCTGTCATTAGCTTCGAACCACTTTCGTCGATTATTCTGAACATAACATAGGTAATGACCAGAACGACCGAAATCGAGATGTACGACCACACCATAAAGACGGTAAATCGGAGATACATCGCTTGTTCCACTCATATATGGAGCTAGATCAAGAATCTCAGAAAACTCAACTCTCTTATTTAGCTTCCCGTATTTCGAACCACCCTTCGATAATGAAAAAAAACATGAGAAGCTACAAAAAAGACGAAAACTACAATACGAAACTCTTAAGAACCTGAAATCTTTTAAGAGCAATCGTCAAGATATTCGGCGCCTCCAACACTCTCAACTTCTTTTTAGCCTTTTCATACGACTTACATCTATCAAAACGCAATGCATCAAGTTAAACATAAGAGAAACCGATGAAGAAATTCAAGTCGATGCCATTAACGAACTAACCTGCTACATAAGTACTTGTTTTCGCCATCCAAAATTTCGGTGTGAGTGAACTGGAATAAAGCATCTTCTAGAGTAGATATTTCTCCATCAATCTCAACAGCTAAATCCATCATTCTTTCATGTTGCTCTGATATACAACCACATCGCATGCACTCAATCTATAGTTTTAACGATGCGGATCACAAAAAAATCGTGTTATGTATCTATTTATACACGTAAATTGATGTATATGAATAACCTTCGACCGGAGGTAGCCCCCGAATGTGAAACTCAAGAGAGTTGTTTCTTCATCCACAGGTGTTGGCATCTTAGCTCTGGCTTCTCTCAAGCAAGCAAGTTGCATGGAATCAATAGCATATCTAATGATTTGAAAATTACGAATGTTACGGAATATTCTAGAATATCGTGAAGTATAAACATGGTGTCGGGATAATCAACCTGAGAAACTCATGAGCATCTTCTTCCCTTCCATGAACTAGATGACTTCCTATGCTATCAATCTTCGACATTATCCGTATTGGTGAAACGGGATATCTTCCTGCACGAACCTTTTTAACCAGATCTTCGAACTCGCACGAGAAGCACCATTCCTTTTTTTGACCTATACCATGCGAAAGAACAAGGAATGAAAATCGAAGACTCAAATATTGCTTATTCTGCAAGGAAATAACGAGCTCACAATTTTTTGAATGAATCCCTTCGAGAAAGTAGGCTGTAAGAGGTGGAGTAAACACCAAGCACTGAAGCACAGCATTTACGTAGCAGCTGCAGGAGTTCCGAATGTTAAAACCAACACTTTTGCCACAAAGTTCGGATATATGTAGCAAATAGATGTCTAAAGGATTCAGTAAAAAACAGCAACTGCATACTGGGTTCGGTTCAACATATATCCGAGAAAAAAATCCTTTAAGACAGACAAAAAACAAAATGAAATAAATTTAAGCAAAATATCCACCTATTCCCACAATTTACAAGTCCACAAGGGCATAATTCAACCTCATTCCAGTTATAAAGCTTCACAAAGTGTTCATACGAAAACGAGCCCTGCAAAAAGTATGCCAGGTTAGTCACTGTTATTTTCCTTCATCTAAGCTAACACAGCTCAACGGTAAAATAAACATCATCTCACCTTATATGTACCCATAACCCCCTCTCCACTGCACAAAGAATCCCATTTAATGTTATCAGAAGCTCTGAGCTGGCTCATAATTCCCCGATTCAAATAACCGATTCTAGAAGCATCAGTCTCAGGGTTTTCACATTGGTCCAACAAGCACATATCATTCATACACGATTTTCTGTTTTCTCCAGAGCTCAGGCTAAGGGAGCTCGAGTTAGCAAACAAACAAGATTTGGAAAGTTCCAATTTATTTCCTTGGCATTTCGTAGCCTCGAGAGTAAGCCTATCTTTTTCATTTTCATGCCCAGGCAGATATTTTAGGGTGCTGCACTCTAATGTATGCACGGTTGGCTTCTGCTCCTTGTATATATTCTCAATAACACGAGAAGACAACACTCTAGCTTTCTCGTTTGAGCTGAAATGCAATGAATTACTGGCCTGGCTATTTTGGCTCAATAGCTTGCTACTTAAAGGTCGCAATCTCAAGTCGAAATCAGATCCATTTGCTTCCAAATATGGAGCTACACATTTTGATACTGTCGAAAGACAAGGGCCATCAGCTATCACTCTATTCCTAATTGAATCTAATTTCTTCACATTGGTATTGTCAAATTTATCAACTGCATCAATCTTGGAATTTTTGTGATCATCGCTTTCGTCCCAGAAACCGCAAGATGGCGTAGAAGGCTCAGAAAGCGAATGATCTTCAGAGCCAGTTAAACTACATTCTGATGAAACCGAAGATAGAGATTTTTCATCTGACGTAGTTGAAAAGTTGCAGTTTCCAGGATTAGTCGGACTAAGTCGTTCTGAAGGAATCAACTTCTCCGCCTCTAAATTCATTGAAACACTTCCCCTAGCAGTTCCATTCGATTCCTCGAATCTGTTACCGGATTCATGAGCTGGGCTTGGAGCTGTGGATTGAGCAGATTCATCAGAAAGTGAGTCAAATGAAACCTTTGCATCCATATATGCTCGATTCGCATCAATAGTTCCTATTCCAGCTCCCTTATTCTCTTTGAAACCTTGAGCTATAGAATCGGAGAAATAAGATACTCCGACTGGTTCAGCAGTCTTCAGTCCATTAAACTCGGTATCATGGTTAAACTCATAAAATGAAGAACGGGCTCCGACATCAGATTTTTGTTGTGCGGACAAGATTGAACATTCCTCCTTGTGACCTTGACGCCAATGGACAATCTGACACTTCCCAGAGCTGCAAGAGATTGTTAAATGTGTCAAAATTCAATCTTTCTTCGAAAAATAACATTGAATTGTGTTCTTAAAGCGCCAGATTTAATGCAAAAAATAAATCAATCAATAAGCTTTCACAAAACCAGAATCATATGCAAAAATTCAAGAAAATAGAGTTCTTAAAGAAAAACAGAAACCCTTAATAAATGCAAAGTGACTTATCACCATACCAATAATGAACAGATTTGCACTGCTTGCATCTTGTTGTTGTCGGAGTGCCACAAACCTCACAAATATACTGAACTTGCCTACCAGGCGACAAGGCCGTGAACAAAACGGGTTCCTCCATGACTAACTCAGAGCTCCGAACTGAATGGTAACTAACGGCGGCTTCAAGTTCAGCCTTTGATGCCTCCGCCGCCGCGAAAGCCATTCGTCTTCTCATCTCCTGATTCCGAGCAACCATCTCCTGCCATTTCCAGCGAGCCACAAACCACACTGTTCCTACTACCACCGCCAACAAACCAAGCAAAGGTGCAAGATCCACCACGAAAGACATTTACAATTTACACTACTCGATCGATGAATCAAATTGCATCGAGAAAAACCCAATTTTCTTCGAAATTCATAAATCACTTTACTCCTAAAAAACTCCACCCAAATCAACCCAAAGTAAAACCCACCTCAAAAACCTCAACTTGATCGCAATTTACGCTAGTATACCCTAAAACCCTTACTCCCCGTAAAAAGAAAGATTTCCCAACTACGGACCCAAGATCGCAATTTTAAGAACAATAAATTCTCCAGCGGAAAAACCCAGAACCGTGATCATCCAATACATACACCTGCAGTATTCTTCCCCTATCACGACCCACGAAAATATTTTCCAAAAGTAAGGTAGAAAATATTCATTCCTTTCCTACGAGCCAAGAAATGGGTGAAAATAAAACCCTATATTACTTTTTTTTCAATTAATCTTGTACGATAAATCAGAATCAAATCAAGCAGAATCTTGTCAATCAGAATGTGAAGTTGCAGAACCGTTTAAATATTTATTTAAAAAAGAGAATAAAATAGTAAAGAAAAACAAAATTCTTTATTCTATAATATATATATATATATATCTCTCTAAAATTCAAATGTTTATTCATAATATTACAATCTTAATCTATTTTTACTGTATTTTGATTTATGTATGATGAGACCTTTGGAACCCGATACCCCGAACCTGGTTAGACTCAAGTTTAACCAGGCCAGCCCAAGTGACATAAACCGAACTTGGAGGCCCAGATCCAGCGCACGTGAATAGACGGTCCGGCAAGAACAGTCGAGTCCGAAGACCCGTTCTTATTGATCGTGACCGATCTATAGAGTCATGCGTTCTCTTCCTTATCGGGACCGATCGGTCCAGGTCGCACAGACTATACTTCGGGCCACCCACATTTCTCAACATGTGACAACAACCTCTGACAATCTTGTCATAGACGTGTCTGATAGAGTTGTATGTGCATCCCTTTGGTCTAGAGACAGTCGGTTAGTAGCGCCGAAAGACTTGACGCCGCGCAGCTGTATAGAGCCACGCTTGGTGGCTGTCCCACCCGACACGAGCCGACCTAGCCGCATGGGACAAGTACAAGACAACACCATACTGCTCACATAGCATGAAAGGTGTATAAAAGAGACACTTGGGAAACGGAAAGAAAATTTTCTTTCTTCTCTTCTCTTCTTCGGCTATCGTTTTATTTTCGATAAACTTTCCCTCCCTTATTATCTCAAAAACAAACATGACATTTGTATTGAACAACTTGATTATTGGATCGACTAAGAGCATTTCAAGCTATTGATCAAGTGATTTTTTCCTTATCTTTTAGGAGTTTTCCACTCTAAAATTGTGGTGTTCTTTTCTGTTTGATTCATAATCGTCTTCCACATACTAAATAAATTAAAACCGAGTTCGTCTTGCAACGAACAATCGGACGACTGTTGATACCTCCGGTTTTCAGGCCACAACAATGTAAATAGCCAGTCAATTGTCCAATAAATTTCACTTTGAGAATATTGAAATTTAGTTAATGTATTATTGATTTATTTTTAGGATTCAAAAGTTTGAGTGTAA
The DNA here is from genome assembly GCA_009725065.1 of Utricularia reniformis. NCBI lineage: Eukaryota > Viridiplantae > Streptophyta > Magnoliopsida > Lamiales > Lentibulariaceae > Utricularia > Utricularia reniformis. Next base: position 33,400 of record RWGZ01001323.1, on the reverse strand, counting down.
ATTAAGAATTGGGAAAATTATGATTACAAACATAATCAAATCATAATTATAAAATTCTATAAATTTTTTTAAAAAATTTACATTTGTTATAGTGAATTTTTAAATAATTTATTGATGATTTAATAGTGATACAATAATGAAGTTTTTGAATAAATAAAAGATATGCATTGAGAACATTTGTAATTTAAATTTATTATGTGTACATAACAAATTATTTATTTTTTAAAAACTTGTCATAATTTAAATCAATAAAAAAAAGAGACACTCAAATTTGATTCTTATAGTTTTTTAGTTTTAATAAATTTGATCCCTAAAATTTATGATTGTAGTAATTGTGATTCTAAAATATAAAGATGACAAAATTGGTCCACAAAAGTAATCCTCAAACTATAATATATATAATATAATTGGTCCTCAAAGCTTTCAATTTTGGTGATTGAGATAATCGGTCAAAATCAGATTTCAGATATCGATTTTGTCACTTTTGAGAATTTGATTTGCCATATGTTGCAACTTATATGATTAAATTTGCTAAAACATTTAATTTTAGAGACTAAATATATCATTAAAAATTATGAATACTAAATTTGTAAAAATTATGAAAGTTTTGATAGAGAATGTGTCATTTTCTCATAAAAAACTATGTATTTTGTATATTAACATCTATGTTAAACGTACTGTTCTCCGGGGACATCGATTCTAAGTCAGATTCTTATCGGACACCGACTCTCATCAGACACGAGTTAGTTTTTTATATTTAAATGTATTATTATTTATTTTAAAATAGTAATAATTTAAATTTATTATTATTAATATATTAATATAATTTCGTTAATGTTTAACAAATTAGCCGTATATCGGTATTATTGGGATATAATATAGTCTATATTAACTATTTCAGAATTTTACTGGTTTTAAATATTAATTATCATATAAATATATTGTCTTAATTTATTATTTTGTATAATATAATTAGATAAATCATAAATTGATTTATTGTTAATTATAAACTATGTTAAATTGATACGTCTTTTTAAATTTTATATTGTAATAAAAAAATAATTGATAATATTAACGAGTCTGACTTTTTAACAAATTCGAATCCTCAAATCCAAATCCCCGAGTCACTGTAGTACCGTGGCGGTGTCTGTTTATTATAGGTTAACATGACATTATATGTAACATCCATGTATGTTATTTCAAATTTATTTTCTAAGATTGAATTAAATTTTCATTCTTTAAAGAAAATATAGAAAATACATAAAAACGTCAACATAATAATTAATTAAAATATCTGTATAATTTTCAAATGGGAAATGAAATTTTCAGTTTCTTTTCTGAGATACGGTGGGCTGGCGTGGCGATATATTATTGGTTGACTGGCCTTTTTGAAAATTGTTTTAGGGTGTGCCGCGAAACAGAAGAGACTTACCCACTCAAGGGCAACGCGCTTGTTTAGGGTAACGGTTAGGCGACTCTTTTGTTTCTCTATATTGAACTTTAAACTTGAAGTTCTGCAATTACGCCACCACGACCACAAAGATACTTCTTTTCCGGCACGGCGGTGGCTGTATTGGTACTGTGGATCTCGAATATTCAGGTGTACCTGTTGAATTGTAGTTCTGGTCGCAATGGAGATTCCTCAAGAAACTGAAGATTACATCCGAGAATCGATAGAACACACCGTCGGCCTAAGTGTGTCGACGGATACTCTACGTAGTAAATTTAACGCCGTTGAAGCGGAGAATTTTAACCTCCGCCGCCAGTACTTCTCTCTGCAGTCAAAACTCAAAGAAAAGGATGAGATTATCGAACGATCTAGGGTATTTGTTTTCATCAGGAATTACGCTTATTTCCTCGTTTTTTAAAACGATTTTTTTTTCTTACTTTCAGGCTGAAGCAAGCATGAATGCCGTGGCTTTAAAGAAATTTGTAGAGGAAAACCAGAAATTGGCATTAGAGTGTTCTAATTTGCTAGCGGAGTGCAATAAATGGCAGAGGGAATGCTCTTTGTATGACCATGATCGCGAAGCTTTGATGGACTTTGCAAACGAGGCTGATGAAAGGGCTAAGGAAGCCGATATTCGGTACCATGAATTGAAGGACGAGAAGAAGAAATTAGAGGAGGAGTTGCATTATTACAAGTCCCATTCTGAGTATAAGGCGGTAAATATGATATTTTGCTGACTTTCATTGAATTCTTGCAATGTTTCGTGTTCATTTTTAAAGCTTGTTGGCATTTTCTGGATCTAATTGGTTTCTTTGTTTGTATTCCCTTTCGTCACAATGTGAACTATCTGTAGCTTGAAGTGAGATTGAATATGGAACTAGAAATCTTCTAGTTTATAAGAATAGTGATATTATGAGTAATTTGCTTGATTTATCTTATGAACATGCTACACGTACACTCCCTCGGCCCATTGCGTTTTGTTTATCTGATTGTTTCATTTGATGTTCAATTTTCAGTGTCCATTGCGTTTTGTAGGATCTATCTTTATGCCTTTGCAAAATTAGCGAGATTTCATGATTTGGGATGTTCTTCGTTTTGAAACCGAGATAGAAGTTTTTTGCCGAAAACACAAACTCAACTTCATCACTGCATCTTTTGCACATAGATTTACATTTCGATTTTCAAGTTGAGACCTAACTCCTTTTCTGATATTACGAATGCAGGCTGATGTTTCTAGTGACGTGTTGCAAGACGAACAAACTTTTCTCGATTCACTACTAACTGCAATGTTTGACAATGAAGATAGAACAACAACTGCACATAACTTTCTAGAGGCACATAAAGATGCTGAAGTTTGTAAAGAATTATTAAACAGATGGAGCAGGTACGTAATCCACTTGAAATCACTTCAGATGAAGCAAAACTCATGTTTAATCTTCGTGTTAACTCGTTATTTCATGCTAGCTTAACGCCTTCGTCTCGGGAAATCATATCACTCGTAGAATATGCAAAGAGCTTGGCAAAAGATAAGGAGAACTTAACAGTAAACCTTCGTAGAGCTGAAAATGAGGTACGGAAAGCTTACATTTTAGTTCGAGCATGTTAAATTTATAGAGTCTGGTCAATTTTATGTGGGGAATGTGCTCAGATATAACGTATAAGAGGATGAGACAAAAGACTCGGAACATGTCATTTACTATGTTCACAATCCCTTTTATAAACCAACCCAAACAACTTCTCACTTCCGATGTGGGATAATTGTCACTATTTCAACACACTCCCTCGAGTTCAACCACCTTATAAGTTGGACTTGCCAAATCAAATCGGTGGATTAACGATCAGTTTCATTCAACCGGATTAATCCCGATAATGTCACTCAGGATTTTCCAAACCAAAACCGATATCAAGTTAAATTTCTAGAGTTTAGTCAATTTTATTTGGTGAGTGTACTCGGATATAACGTATAAGAGGATGAGACAAGACCGTAAAAGACTTGAACAAAATATTTACTATGGTCCACATTCCTTTTTATACCCGCTCCAATATCATGTTAAATTTCTAGAGTGGGTTAATTTTATTTGGGGAGTGCTCGGATATAATGTACAAGAGGATGAGATCACACCGTAAAAGACTTGAACAATTATTTACTATGATCTACATTCCTTCTTATAAACAACAAAACATAACAATTCAAGTTATCTTGCTCATATCGTATTATATCTTCTTCAGGTAAACGTATTATTTGAAGAAAACAGCCTCCTAAATGAGGAGATCAAAGTGTTAATGAGGAAATGCTATAGTAATTCTGGAAAGGTAATATTTTGATTCCTTACAAACACCGTTTTTTCCGTTGTAATATTCGTCGCTCGATTCACAATCCCCTCGACACAATGATAGGGAAAACGTAAATCCAGTCCTGGAGTTAACAGTCCAGAAGTGAAGAAATTTGATTTGAATGATGTTGAGCTACAAAGACGGGCACTTTCGCCATTGCAATCGAACTCACCCGAATCCATCAGAATGCACAAAAGATAGTGAGGTAAGCCGAAGCTTAAGCCTTTCTATTTTCTTGTGATTTAGAGTGGGAATAATACTTTGTTGAGTTCATGCATATCTTTTTCTTGTTCTTATTGATGAATGTGATCATTGTTGATGCTGAAATATGATCATGGTTTAGGAATTTTGTATCTTTGTTTAGGATTCTACTTTGAGTATTAACAATTAATATTTTCTAACTTCGTTTGGTTATAGTTCTCTTACGGGACGGGACCTTAATAATAACGTATTTGAAATATGTTCGGTTCGTTTGAATATAAATATGGATTTTTTTCGAATATTTTTTCATATTCATTTATAATTTGAATGATCATGAATTTTTTCGTTAACAAATATGAACATTCGTGATTAAATAATATATTAATATCTTTAACTAACGTTCCTCTCATCATTATATTTATATAGATGTTAATTATTTATAATGATATTCTTATGGTAGAAATCATATTTCATATGTTAATTTAATAGTTGTGATTTTTACTGGAACATTTTTAATCTTATTTAATGAGTCAAAGTCACTTGTTATTGCATTTCTAAATTAAAACTGAAATCCATTGATAAAATTGAATAACTGATTGATTAAAACCATTAAACCGAATTAAATAAAATGGGGGCTAGTTGGGTTCATATACGGATCGATTTTAAATATATATATTTTATAATTATTTAAAAATTATAGTATTTTATTATTTTCAATTTTTTTTTAAAAAAATAGTTACTAGCCCCTCTCTTTAGTCTTTACTCAACAAAAGATAAGGATAAATGATGTGGTAAAAGCAATCTTTTCATACCGGTCCGAAATTACGTACCGGTCCGGATCGATATGAGCGGTACGATAGGTATACCGGTTGATATACCGGTCGGTACCAAATTTTATTTTATTTTATATTTTAAAAAAATAATATTTAATTAGTTTTTTAGGATCACACCCGAAAAAACCCGGAAATCGACCCTAATACCCGGTACCGTACGATACGAAAAAAAATATCGGTATCGAGCGAAATTTGATGTACCGTCTAGTATGAAAACACTGGTTAAAAGTGAATGAACAATGAGCTTGGTGCCCTGGAGACCTAACTGACTAATTTGAATCTTTGATACACTATTTATAGCACAATTTTGAAAAACTTGAAATCTACTTGTTTATGGATAAATTTTCAAAACATTTTGCATTAGAAATCATTTATCCTTAAAATTTTAAAAAGCATTGAATTAGTCATTGAAATATAAATTTGATATGCGTTTACTCACTGGTGTTGTTTGGAACTGCGGTTCACCGTCCTGTGCGATGAACGTGCCGCAGTTTTTTTCATTTTAACCAAACATGCTTAACAAGTACGTTCGATTCACCGCTGAAAACTGCGGTGAGGTGACAGTACGTTTGAAGCAGTAGTGAACATAATGTAGTTATTTAATGACTATTATATTTTTCCTTTAAAATTAGGGTTTATAATTAATTTGTATCAAAAATAATTTAAATTCTTATTATTAATAATATTAATTTTTATTAGAATTAAATTTTTATTACAACTGTTTAAAATTCTTGTATATATTAATTTTTATTAATATTAATTTATTTAAGAGCTTTCGGACTTTGTAGAGATGGAACACGATCGGAATATGGAAATACAAATTCTCGTTGACCCATCACATATAGACGTTGAACTCATACACAATAACTACATGATTCGAATTAGAAATGAAATACGTGATTACATTGCACTAGCGGGATTAGAGAATATCGTCGATTTGGATAATTCAATTTGATATATGTTTACTATCTTTATGTCCAACATTCGTGGTATAAACATTGTAGAACCAACTATAGCAAAGTTTTAATTTTGAATTTTTGATTAAAACTAAAAAATGAAATTTAAGAGATGAATATCAAATTTATGAATTAAATTTATTTTTGAATATATTAAATGTATTCACTATTATTTTATTTCTATTTAAAATATAAACATATACAAATTCAAATTTATTATTTAAAATCAATATTCCTTATAAAATTAAGTTTAATATTTAAAATATTATCATTCAAATCCTTTAAAATTGATATATTTATTTTAGATTTTTGAACACTAAAATAAGAATAAAAAATTCAATTAATATAACCCTTAGGCGATATTTTGGTACGTTAGAGTGGGATTTCTACAACTATTTAACTATCTATAGAGTGTCGAATCGATATTAAATCATTGTTAAATCGTTATTTAAGTATTATTTAATTTTTGTTATTGTTATTATTTAAAGTATTAAAACTAAAAATTGACAATTATTGTATCGAAGAGACGAAAATTGGTGAATGCATACAACATTATAATAAGAACAAGAACAATAATAAATATAAGGAAAGAATAATAATAATAAGAGTAATTAAAGAATTCTAGAAGGGTAAAATCAAGGAATGAGAAGCAAACCAGCACCAACTTCCGATAATTCAAATAAAATCTATCTAGAGCATCAAAGCACCAGATAGCACCGCTACAGCGGCGGATCCAACCGCAGCGGTTATTATATTAAATCCAGAGGCTGCGCTGGGAGGAGGAGCAATTATACCTGGCGCGGCAGCGATTGACGGCGGATGAGCCAGGGGACTAGCAGGCGAGAGCGCGGGCGAAATCGGAGGAGCAGGTGGAGAGGATGCTGGAGGAGCAGTTGTCGGAGACGACGCAGGCGGCGTTGCGACCGTAGACGGTACCGGAGCGACGGCTACGTGCTTTGGCGGAGCCGCGACTGGAGCGGCAGTCGGAGAAGCCTTAGGAGCGGATGCCGGAGCCTGTGCGAAAGCAGATCCGGCCACCAGTGCGAACATCACTACGAGCATTGTCTTAGAGGAAATCGCCATTGCTGAATCTCTGAATCTTGAGGAATTTGGTTCTGGGAGTGGGAGGGCAAAATGGTGGACGTTATATAGAGCGGGTAATTAATCATAATATTGATTATTTTTAAGAAAAGCAAAATTTCACTTTGTGAATAATTCAAACGGTCGGATTTTTTCTTTTTAAAATAAAGAATATAAATTCAAATTTAGGATTCTCTAAAAATGTGTATTTATGCAAAAATAAAATGGAATTGAACTGGTCAATCTCAATAAGAAACCGTTTTTTGTATACTGCATAATATAGTGATTATTCAATATTCATCAACTTTTCCAAATAATAATAAAATAATTTCAATAGACCAATGGGATCCCTTAAACATAATTTTTTAATGTAAACAAAACAAAATTACGATATGATTATAATTTTGTCACCGAAGCCTATTGTGACATCCTTGTGGTTGAGAGAATAATTAATTTATCATTAAACGCTATTTAAAAATGTAAAAGATTAAGGATTCAAATTACATAAAAATATATTGAAATTTTGGATAAAATAAGAGTAATATTATTTCTCCTGTTAACTAGTTGGAGAGCATGACAAATAATCGACATTTATGGTTTGTTTGGTATTCAAATTAAAACTGCGGTGAGGTGCGATGCGATGTCCAGATCGTGATTTTCTTATGTTACACAAAACATAAACTTAATTGCGATGTGATAATCGTTAAAAATCACGATATCATCACAGCTGTTAAAACTAAATGTGGTCTCATCGTGATTTTGGAAAAGACTAATTTACCCTTAATTCTATTAATTATAATATAATTATATTTATTATTTTATATATATAAATGTATATTAGTATTTTTACGTAAATGGCGATCATAATATCACAATTTTTCCAAACATATTTAAAAATTTACGATTATCATATCTCACCACACTTCACCGTACCTCACCACATCTCACTACATCGCAATTTTAAAAAGCTATATTAAACAAACTCATAATCATAAGTATAATCAAATAGATTACGATGTAGGTAAAAGAGCATGTATAAATTAAATTATTACATGTTTCATTTAAAAACAAGTACATAATATTACACAGACTACACATCTATATTCAAAAACCGGATTGGATGAGCTAATCCGTTTTTTCAATGGTTCGGTTCAAGCTAATTTGGATATGTCTTGAACCGTCTCGACTTAAATATAAAAAATAATTAAATAAAAAATATAACATATTATAATATCACGTTATCTATGATAATTAAGAATAATCAATTTAATAGTTTTTTAAAGTTTAAATATAAAATAAATATTGATAAGGGTTTCGGGATTCGGTACCCCGAACAGATGGAGACCCAAATCGTACTGGGCTGATCCAAGTGATAAGAAACTAACCTATGCCATCCATTCAAGATAACGCGCCCGAAGACCTACGTAACTAATGAAGCCCACAGGCCCATTTAATGTGCTAGACCGAGTCAGAGCAACCAGTGAGATCCAACGCTTCGGGGACCGATGCGGATGGTTACAACGAACTTAGGGCGTGTTCATGTTTTCTGTCGATGGAAAACGACATTGTTAGAGGCGGTTACAGTGCGTTTTCCACACACGATTCCCCTCTATGAATACAAGGTTTATAGGCTAGCTAACTAAGTTCCTTTTTTCACGTGTGCAGCCATTGTTATTGTCTCTTTGGCTCTTGCGATTTCTCCCTGAGTCATTTTATTAAGTCTGTAACTCATTGTAACTTCATTGTTTGATTAATGAATTCTCCCTGAGACTTTAGGGTTCGATGATGAGGGGACCGATCTCTCCCCAGTGGTGATCCCTTTGGCCGAAATCGGGGCTGCGGGCCTGCTCACTGCTGACCGCAACCTCTTGTATTGTCTCGGGGCTTCCTCTTTGGGGCCCCGCTTGCTCGTGGACGCATGGACATGAGGCTTTGACACTCTGTCCCCTAAGTTGGAGAATGGGCGGACATCCTCCACCCGCATTGACCCCTGCAGCAACAATCGCACGACGTTAAGACATAGAGAGGAGTTATTTCTGATTATGTACATGGTAGGAAGACCTAACGAGCGAATTCTTTTAGAAATCACCTCGTCCACCTCTTCCATCGATCGGGGCTCCGCTCTTTGACTGCCGGAGCTTCCCGCCGATCACGAAGATCCAGCAACGGCGTTGAAGGTTGGCTTGGACGCTTGCGTTTGGGCGTCCTTCTTGGCCTTAGCAACAGCAGCCAATGCGGCAAGTCGGTTTCCAAACATCGTATCTGTGGAATCTGCAAAAGAAGAATAATAAGAATCAGGAGATATGAACTAAAGCAAGTTAAAGTCATACCTGATCCTTCTGACTCCTACGAGTCGGAGCTAGAGAATATCATACGTAAAAAAATAAAGGCTACTATATAGACGTAACTGCCAGGAAAAAGAGCGAATGTGGGACAGTGAATCTCCCGAAGTACGGCCGCGACGAAATGATGAAGGGGAAATCGCAGGCCGGACCTCAGGGAGGCATAGCTAACGGGTAAGGCCGTAGCAGAAACATTCATCTCAACCGGAAGGAAGCAGGGAACGTCTTCCTTCCCCATCTAGATGGAATAATGGGCAGGGATCGAGAATTTGACCAGAAATCCTTCGAGGTCCATCTCGGAGATAATCGGATACCTAGCCCTATGGGCTGCCATGGATGGTTACCTTATGATTTGAGAGGAAATCGGAGTTTGAAGACGGTCGAAGGAAATTGCCAGAGAATTCTAGGGCTCGGACTTTCTTTTCGCAAATTGCAGAAGTGGTTACACAGTGCCGAAATCCCGACTTTTATAGCCGTGCATTGGCCACTCACAGGGTACATGTCACCCCTACAGGCGGCTGCAGTCTGACGGCATGTCCCCCTTTTGGAATACGGAAAGGCGCATGCAATTATAGAGCCCATAATTACGCTTTTGCCCATGACTATTACAAATTTGAAAATTTGAAAATTGACACTTTAAAATTTCTTAAGTACAGGATCGGTCCTCAAGGACGATGTCACGCTCCGTTCGGGTACGGTCTTCCGTTGGTTCGATGGGGCACCCCTGCCTCAAACGCTCACAATCTGATGGTCGAACTTACATCACCAACACGATGGCGATAAAGTTCGAGGGACTACTGATGAGACCTTCGGAACCCGGTACCCCGAACCTGGTTAGACTCAAGCTTAGTTAGGCCAGCCCAAGTGACATAAGCCGAAACTTGGAGGCCAGATCCAGCTCGCGCGAATGGACTGTGTGGCGAGAACAGTCGGGCCCGACCTTAGTGATCGAGACCGATCGATGGAATCATGCTTTCTCCCCTTCATCGGGACCAATCGGTCCATAACGCATAGACTGCGCTTCGGGCCATCCGCACTCCTTAACATGCGACAATAATATATGATAATCTTGTCAGAGACATGCCTAACAGAGTTGTACGAGCCTCCCCTGGTCTGGAGACAACTGGCTAGCAGCGCCGAAATGCCTGGCGCCGTGCAGACGGCCAGAGCTTCGGTCGGCGACTGTCCCGGCCGACACAAGCCGACCTAGCCGTATGAGACAAGTACAAAATGACACCCTACTGTTCACATAGCAGAAAAGACCTATAAAATGGACACTTGGGAGGAAAAACAAAATTTTTCTTCTTCGGTTTTTCTCTTGCTTCCCTTACACTTTCCCTTCATGTGTTGTATCTAAATAACAAATATGACATATGTAATGAATAACTTGATTATTGTATCGACTAAGAGCATTCTCAGTTTTTAGTCAAGTGGTTTTTTCCCCTTCTTACAGGGGTTTTCCACTTTAAAATTGTCTTGTCCTTTTCATTTGACTCTAAATCGTTTTCCCCCTACAAATTAAATCAAATCGAGTTCGTCTTGCAACGAACCGGACGACTGTTGGTACCCCCGTTTTTCATACCACAACAGGGCGTGTTCATGTTTTCTGTCAACGGAAAACGACGTTGTCAGAGGCGGTTATAGTGCTTTTTCCACGCACGATTCCTCTCTATTAATACAAGGTTTAGAGGTTAGCTAACTAGGTTCCTTTTTTCACGTGTGCAGCCGTTGTTATTGTCTCTTTGGCTCTTGCGATTTCTCCCTGAGTCATTTTCTTAAGTATGTAACTCATTGTAACTTCATTGTTTGATTAATGATTTCAGCTAAGAGTAAAAATAATCTTAGCTATGTGGTTTTTTCTTATTTTTTAGAGGTTTTCCGAGGAATTTGGGCTAATAGCCCTCTGCAGAATTTCAGTATGTCAAATAACCCGGTTTTATAAAAAATTGGCTAAATAGCCTGTATTTCAAAAGTATTGGCGAAATGACATGTGTTTACGTATTTTAATAAAAATAAATAATAATTTATATATTACTTATATATATATTAATTAAAAATATATAATAAATTAAATTATGATACATTAAATAATGTTTTCATACCGATCCGTAATTTTGTACTGATTTGAATCGGTACGAAATCTTACTAATTTATTTTCCAGATAGATCTAGAAAACATGTGTCCGACCCGAAAACCCTATACCGATCGAAATACTGGTGCCGTCCAGTTTACCGGTTGATACCCGATATCTCACGTGTCGCTCAATATAATCTTTTTTCAATATTTTTATATCGTAATTAAATATTTTTGCAATGTAAATATTTTGAATTCAAACTCGTTAAAGTCAATTCGATGTTAATATAAATGTTTCCATACCGATCGATACGACAAAAAACGGGTGGCACCGATAATTGGATCAGTACCGGGTTTCAGGGTAAGGGCCATGAAAAAAATAATAAAAAACTAATATTTCGATCAGTATGAATTTTCGTATTGGTACAAAATTTTAGATCGATATAAAAATATTATTTAATATATATTAATTTAATTTATTATATATTTTTAATTAATATATATAAGTTATTAATTAATTAAGTTATTACTTAATTATTTATTTATTTTTATTAAAATATGAAAACTCAGGTTATTTAACAAATATTTTTCAAACAAAGGTTAGTTAGCCAATTTTTTATAAAGACAAGCTATGACAAACTAAAATTCTGCATTAAGCTACTTGGCAAAACATCCAAAGTTTTACACGTTAAATCATTTGTTCTTTACTTTATTTGGATTTTATTATCGTTCCATCAATCTAAACAAATCAAAAACATGTTCCATCTATCGTGAATTGATTGGCTGTTGGTAGTCAGGTCTTTTTTACTACAACAAATATTTTTTTAAATTATATTATTTTTTAAAAATATATAATGGTTAATACACTGACGATAATGATTTATATCGAAATAGAATTTTGAATCGATATACAAATTTACTAAATTTAGAAAATCAGATTTTAACCAAATCGGATTTTGTACCGGTTCCAGTTCATACCGAATGAACCGACTAAAACCGATGAGATGTTAGAACTTAGAAGAGGACTACACACCCGCAACTGTTTACATTTCAAAACCCATCCCAAATTGAACGTGTAGAATATAGTTAGTGGGTAAATAGTGAGATTGATTTTCCAAGAAAATAGATATATACATTTGAAATTAATACTCAAGATTCCAAATAAAATTAAATTGTGACATCTCAAAAAAATTTCACAAATCAATTAAATTTTGTGATCAAATTATCTCACCAATTTGATACCATAATTCATAATTTCCCGAACACCAATTTGTATGTTATGTTACCCAATCGATGCATCCATATCCTAATGATTATGATACCACGATACTCAAATTGTCATAATCAAATGTGTGTATCATCCAATCGATGCACATGTATTCTCACATGGTAACCTTTCATCCAAAATTTTATTTGTTATTTGTTAATAGGATAGGGCTTTAAAACCTATCAGAGATATATTTGGTTCATTTTTTACTGCCATGTTTTCATACTTGGTCGATACATATTAGTGACAGTATATCTTTAAAAAGAAAATAACGATTTGAAACGATTCAAGGATTATTTGATAAACCTATGTTTCATTTTAAAAATTGGATCACGAACCCACCTCCATACCTACATACAACATAAGGGCATATCTATGTTCTAAAACAAAACCAATTTTGGGTAGTTCATCCAATTCGAACGAGAACCATCACACAACACAATTTAGAATAAACTCATTTAATTTGGTAAATTTGCATATTAATCCAATCTTTTATTTCAATATAGACAAATATTTTCTGTTTATTAATTGTTTATATTTTTAAAATAATATTGTTCAACTAATATTTATTTAAATATAAATTTAAAAATTATTCAAAATTATTATTAATCATAATTAAGAGGATAATTTGATAATATAATGTAGTATATTTATTTATTTATCTTTTATATTTGATATTAATTTAATATTTATTGATATTATTAATTGGTTATTACAGAAAAACTTATAGAAAAATGAATAAAAGTATAATTTAACCTATTAAAATATTTACAATTTCCACATTAGCGTCGTTTTGAGAACATAGGGACAGATATACATTGGTGTTACATTTTTTTATTCCGAAGGTCTTATCTTTCATTCTCACAGTGTCATTCCTAAAGTCTATCCTTTCTTCTCAAACTTACCAAACTACCCCTACTCAAAAAATGTTTAACTAGCCGTCCAGGGATATTATTGACATTACAGTCAATTCTTCTTTATTGGGAAGCACGCGTAAGCTGTTGGCAGCTTTCTCCTCCTTCCACGAAGCCAGCTGTCACTGATCGGGGTCGCGTAAATACAGACAACGCGTATATTTCTGTATATATTTATATACATTGCCCTGTAAAGATCATTCATCTCATCGGAAAGTTCCAGTATTTGAAGATTTTCTTGATTCATCAACAATGGCCGCTTCCCTTGTCGTGTTTTTTACCATATTTCTTGCTTTTTGTAATGTGGGTTTTGGGTCTTCTGAAGATCAGCAGAATATGCTACTCCGGTACCATAAGGGCGCTCTCCTCCGTGGAAAAATTGGTGTAAATTTGATTTGGTATGGGAAATTTACAGCCGCCCAGAGATCGGTTGTGTCTGATTTCATCACTTCTTTGTCATCTACGGCGGCGGGTTCTCCCTCGGTCGGTGATTGGTGGAAGTCTGTGGAGAAGTATTACGATATCGCTAATCCTAAGAAACCCTCGTCGTTGTCACTGTTCTTAGGGAAGCAAATCCTCGTTGAGGATTACTCTGTCGGTAAATCTTTATCTGAAAAGCAAATTGTTCAATTGGCGTCAATGGGTGACGATAAAAACGCAGTTAACGTTGTGTTAACGGCGGCGGACGTTACTGTTTCTGGCTTCTGCGTTAACCGTTGTGGTACACATGGATCCAAGAGCGCGATGATGAAGGGAAAGAGTTTCAAATTTGCCTACATTTGGGTCGGTAATTCGGAGACGCAGTGCCCGGGCTACTGCGCCTGGCCGTTTCATCAGCCAATTTACGGTCCTCAGAACCCACCGCTCGTCGCTCCTAACAACGACGTCGGATTAGACGGAATCATCATCAATTTGGCTTCTCTTCTCGCCGGTACGGCGACGAATCCTTTCGGAAACGGGTTTTATCAAGGTCCGGCCACCGCACCTTTGGAAGCTTCCTCCGCCTGTACGGGTATATATGGAAAAGGAGCTTACCCAGGATACGCCGGTGAACTTCTCGTGGACCAAACCACCGGCGCGAGCTACAATGCTAACGGCGCGGCGGGGCGGAAGTATTTGCTACCGGCTATTTTCGATCTATCGACTTCCACGTGCTCCCCTCTTGTTTAAATTTAATTAAATTTGTATATTGTAAAGTTTTCAGTTTTCATACACAAATACAAATTACACATTTATTCATTCCCCAATTCTTGTATATTAACATAATCGTTTTATAAATTTATACATAAACACTATATTAACGATGTAGTGTTTATAAAATAACAATGCATGTATCATGTTGCTATTAGAATATCACAGGCGTATAATCTTTGTGAAACTCTCATTGTTATTTAATAATTGAACTATAACTTTCGATATATAAAATAGTAGTTCTTGAATTTCAAAATTTAAGTTTAAACTTTTGTTTGCATTTAAATTTTTTTAATCTAATTATACTTTAAAAAATTTATTTAAAGTTTTTTTGTAAAGAAATATATTTTGAAATATATATTATTTTTGTTTATTGACATATTATTAATTTTTCTATCAAATCAATGTTTTCATACCGATCCAGCGTACCGTTTTGATCTGAACCAGTATACCCGCCGGTATACCGGTATATTTTTTTTAATTTTTCCGTGTCAACTCGGAAACTCGGTACAGGTCAAAATACCGATACCGCCCGATATGAAAACATGAGTTCAAACTAATCCAACTAGTAAAATATATTTTCGATCCACCGGTTTTAAAACTATGTGATTTACCATGGTTCTTGTTTAGACCAAGGTTTTAAAACCCATCATCGATCGATTGTGTTAGTTGTTGACTTCGATGTTTCCATACGGTATTGGCCAATACATCAGATACAGATTAGTAACAATATATCTTTAAAAAGAAAATAACGATATAAAACGATTCAAGAACTATTTGATTATTTGATAAATCCTAGGTTACATTTTCAAAATTGGATCACGAACGTACCTCCATACAACATAAGGGCATATCTATGTTCTAAAACAAAATTGTGATATTTTCATATTAACCCAAACTTTTATTTTAATATAGATCATATTGTCTGTTTATTAATTATTATATTTTTTAAAAAAATAATATTTATTTTAAATATAAACACTAAAAAAGTTATTCACAACTATTACTAATCATAATTAGGAGGATAGATAATTTGATATTGTGATATAGTATATTTATTTATTTATGTTTTATATTTTGAATTAATTTAATATTTATTGATATTATTAATTGGTTATTACATAAAAACTTATAGAAAAATGAATAAAATATAATTTAAACTATTAAAATATTTACAATTTCCACAATTAGCGTCGTTTTTATAGGGGCAGATATACATCGATGTTATATTTTTTTATTACGAAGGTCTTATCTTTCATTCTCACAGTGTCATTCCTAAAGTCTATCTTTTATTCTATAACTTACCAAACTACCCTTATTGATAAAATCTCTAACTAACCATCCAGGGATATTATTGACATTACAGTCAATTCTACTTTATTGGGAAGCACGCGTAAGCTGTTGGCAGCTTTCTCCTCTTCCACGAAGCCAGCTGTCACTGATCGGAGTCGCGTAAATACAGAGAACGCGTATACTTCTGTATATATATATATATACATTGCCTTGTAGAGATCATTCATCTCATCAGTAAGTTCCAGTATTTGAAGATTTTCTTGATTCATCAACAATGGCAGCTTCCCTTGTCGTGTTTATGACAGTCTTTCTTGCTTTTTGTAATGTGGGTTTTGGGTCTTCTGAAGATCAGCAGAACATGCTACTCCGGTACCATAAGGGCGCTCTCCTCCGTGGAAAAATTGGTCTGAATTTGATTTGGTATGGGAAATTTACAGCCGCCCAGAGATCGGTTGTGTCTGATTTCATCACTTCTTTGTCATCTACGGCGGCGGGTTCTCCCTCGGTCGGGGATTGGTGGAAATCTGTGGAGAAGTATTACGATATCGCTGACCCTAAGAAACCGTCGTCGTTGTCGCTGTTCTTAGGGAAGCAAATCCTCGTTGAGGATTACTCTCTCGGTAAATCTTTATCTGAAAAGCAAATTGTTCAATTGGCGTCAATGGGTGACGATAAAAACGCAGTTAACGTTGTTCTAACGGCGACGGACGTTACTGTTTCTGGCTTCTGCGTTAACCGTTGTGGTACTCATGGATCCAAGAGCGCGATGATGAAGGGAAAGAGTTTCAAATTTGCCTACATTTGGGTCGGTAATTCGGAGACCCAGTGCCCGGGCTACTGCGCCTGGCCGTTTCACCAGCCAATTTACGGTCCTCAGAACCCACCGCTCGTCGCTCCTAACAACGACGTTGGATTAGACGGAATCATCATCAATCTGGCTTCTCTTCTCGCCGGTACGGCTACGAATCCTTTCGGAAACGGGTTTTATCAAGGTCCGGCCACCGCGCCTTTGGAAGCGTCCTCCGCCTGTACGGGTATTTACGGGAAAGGAGCCTACCCAGGCTACGCCGGTGATCTGCTCGTGGACCAAACCACCGGCGCGAGCTACAATGCTAACGGCACGGCGGGGCGGAAGTATTTGCTACCGGCTATTTTCGATCCATCGACTTCCACGTGCTCCCCCCTTGTTTAAATTTAATTAAATTTGTGTTTTTGTAAAGTTTTCCCATACACATAATACAAATTACACATTTCTTTTTACTTATTATTACCTTATAAAATTTTAAAATATTTTACACTGGAAATATTAGGTTGAATGGGGATGCCTTTATAAGTATGTGATAATGAATATTAAATAAATCGTTTTAAGTATTTAAAATTGTGTTTCTTATTGATATCTCTTTATATATAATATTGTAAATATTCTATCATAATATGACTCGTCAATATCAAAATTTTCTTCTATTACATCTTCTTATTTTAATATATCATTTAATCTCTCATCTAAATAACTTTTTATCATTCTTTTTTTATAAAGATCATTCAAATAAGCTTAATTACATGTATTTTAATTATATTTCTCTAAAAATCTTAGTAGCAAAGACGAATCCATTTTGGAAAAATGACGAGCAAGAGGGAATACAAAGAAGAGAAATAAGATCATGAGACACCAAGAAGAATGACATTTTGGACAGCTATTTAACGTCTTCCTAACGCCTGTTAGAAAATTGAAGAACTAAATTTGCCAATATTACAAACTTCGGGAATCCATTTTGCCACTACGTATAAATTAAACAGATCAATTTTATGTCAATTTAACTTTTTAAACTAAATATAAAATTTGAGGATAGATTTTGTCAAATGGTATAAATTATGAAAATGAATAATACAAATTATTCAAATTTCGATAACTTAAAATGTTAAAAACAAATTTATATGATTAAATTTATCAAAATTATCAAAAAAAATACTAATGATGTCATTTTATCATATTTAATATTTCAAGATTTGTCTATATACGATTTTAGCTAATTAGTAGTTTCTCAAGTACGTCTCTAATTCTCACCTTTCCGGGCCTTCCCCAACCCACAAAAGCAACTATTGTTGTATGGGCAAAAGATGGGCTGGACCTGTAATCCAATTTACCCTAACTGAATCAATTCGGGTTTGGATCTTCAAAATGGATATTGGTCATGGTCATTGTTTATTATTTTAAAAGAAAATTATATAATTGGCTCCTAATGTTTAAAATAGTATAAAGGTAGTGCCTCCAAAGTTTGTAAATTGCATGAGAAGCCCTCGAAGTTTCAAAATCGTTCAAAAATGACCCCCTTGGTGAATAGTAGTGGTTTTCATCTTTTTTCGTATTAATGTTTTTGATCATTTATGTGTTATTTGCAACATCATACCTTAATCACTTTTTCGATTGTTCATAGATAAGATTAGTTTTTCATGTTCTCTTCTACCTTCTCAGATGATTCATTTTTGCTCAATCGTTGATTTAATAATAATATAAAAAAGAAAACCACCTAATTAGGATTTATGATGATTATTTATTTAAAACAAGAATAAAAAAAGAGTTGAAATGTGGCTAATTTGAAATTATTAAATTTTACATGTCTGTTATTTTGTGGGTCGTTTTTAAAACATGTACCGGTTGGGCGGTCTTGATCAGGCGGCCCAAAAACAACCCACAAATATAGCCCGACCTAACCCAATACAAGGAAGATTACCAATTCATTCATACGAGATCACGATTCATAATGGAATATGTGTCGGATTTGGATAATATATATTTATAACGAGTCGGGTCATGGGTTCGAACATAACCGAACCCGATCCGACCGGACCCATACACATCCCTATTTCCCAGAAACATAAGCAATACAAGGAAGATTACCAATTCATTCATACGAAATCACATTAAAGGAAAATTCAAATATCATAACACAAATTCCTTGAAGCAAACAAGGAACCACAATTCAAAATAGCATGTAAACTCCAAATATCATCAAGCATTCACTTAACTCAATGGACACTAATACAAAACATTACGAATAACTCGTTCCGGTGTATCCCTCGACATGTTCCTTCAAGTAACGATAAATAGAAACAAATTCATTCATTGAATCCAAGTTTAAATATCATAACACAAATAACATGAAATATCCAAACATGATCATACATTAACTAAACTCCATAGAAAATTTTAAGAAACATTTACGCCTTATACCTCGTCATGTTTCTTCAAATAACCCGAAACAAATCTCTCATTGAATCTCTTATCCGTATACAAGAAAACACTTCCAAGTGAAGGCCATTTCTCAATAAGTTTCCTACTTTCAAGAATCTCCAACACTTTAAACCTCGGTTTAAGCCGTTTTTCCGAGCTGCAAGTGAGTGAAACCGGATGTAGAATTAATGATGATTTAGTGTATTTACCAGTACCAAGAATAGCTTGTGCATTTCTCTTGATCTTTTCTGTCGAAATAACGAAAACAAGAGGTGCTTTTCTGAATGTGTCTAGAGTTTCAGATTCTGTGAATCCCAAATCCATGAAAGTCTGCAATTTTAGCTTCCAAACTTGCTCGCTCATAGAACTAACAGCCCATATAGCATAAATATACATTGTAGAGCTTGGATTTAAACCTAAAGATTCAACTTTTTCAACGTTTCTTTTCAAAATGGTAGGCGTAAGTAATACTGAACTGGGGCATGAGCTTAAGAGACTAATGATAAGTTGCATAGATAAGCCACGGCTCTTGAGGAATTCAATATTTGGGTACACAGTTTTATTCAAATCAGTTGTTAAGAACCATCTTGCCTTTCGTAAAAGCTTGTAAACTTTCTCATGAGAATTAAACAAGTCATGAAGCATAGATAATGAAGGGTGTACCTTTCTATTTAAGCTGCTGGATAAAATTGTTGGTGTTGCGGTGATAATCTGAGCAATTTCAGAATTAGAAAACCCAAATTTCTTAAACTCATCAATCTTCGGCTTTATTGATTTTTCCAGATTCGCGAACTGCAATTGATGCCTTCGATTCAACAAATTCTCCAATTGCGTGTCAGAAAAGCCGTTGTTCTTCAAGAATAGTGTCACTGAACCGGAGTTTTTGTGGGGTTTGGGTTGAGATACCACCGGTGCAGGGACTTTCGGTTTGGTAAAGGCGGAGAAGAAACAATGGGGGTGAGGGAATGAAGAAACATTGGATTCGGCTGATTTATTGGGAATCAAATTGAGGAAGCTCTTGCGTATTTGCCTAAAGAACATGGTGATTCAGAAACCTCTGGAAGAGGAATTCTCAAGCATTCTGTAAAAGCATACCAATCGCCGCAGACAATATTTACAGTTTGTACTAAATAGAAAGGTAAAAACTCGAGCTCTTTAGTGCGATAGTGTCAGAAACTTAATTTAAATGTATTAAAAGATATTTTTTTTATTTAATTAATAAAACTGATTTCCCTCCTTCCAACAATATAACATTAATAGATATTCGTTGAGCCCAATTTCTATTATTTTTTTATTTTTTTTTAAAATAGTTCGATTTCTGCAATAACAGAACTCGGATCATGCTTTTTTTAAATTTTTTTTGATTAAATTTTAAATGAGTTACGGTGTTTCTTTTTTTAAAAAAAAAAAACCCGATTTCTGTAATTATAAATCGAGCTATTATAAATTGATCCACCCGTTTTTATTAAACATAGCAGAGCCAACTTAAATTCCCATTTAAGTGGGAATTCAACTATAATTGAATGTTATTTCGGTGTCAAATAATTCCTAATGGGTAATTTCGGTGCCAAATCGGTTAGAGGAAAATGCTTTCGTAGATTTTTTAAATTAAGAAGAAATCAAAAATACCCACAAAATTCGCCAAAATTTAATAAGTATGAGTACCAAAACCAGAATAATTGTAAATTAACTTTTTAAACGCGAATTAGAATGCATATATATTTTGTAATTGATAATTTTCGAGAACTATCAATTAGAATGTACATATATTTTGTAATAATAAGAAAATTTTAAATTTTTTCGGTATCCAATTTGGTATAATTGCTATTCACTTTTTAAATTAAATTTTTCCGAAATTTAAGGCTAATTTGTTACTAATTGCAAAAATTTAGATGCATGGTTAATTTTCCTAAAATTTAGGATTCAACGTAGAGAAGAGAATAACATCAACTTAAAAAGGGCATTGTTCAACATTATATGGATTGTTATTTCCATATAATTTTTTTACTTATTTAATCTTCCAATCTTAATTTCCTTATAACTTTTATTTTCGTATTCAATGTGTGAGGGTAACATGGTTAATTATTTTCCTATTTCATTATTCAATCTTATAATTTTTAATTTTTAATAAATTTTAAAAATAAAAAAAATAAAGCTCGGTTACTATAATTATAGAAACCGAGCTACCCCAAATAACGTTATACCAACTGTCTATCACTGCTATATTAGTGATTTTGATTGATTCAGTGACAAATTGCAAAGTAATGGTACCTGACAGTGTTACTGTACATTTTTACTAGTAAAAACTCGACTCTTTTACATATTAACCTAATTATAAATATGTTTTTCTCAAATTTTTACTTAAATAAACCTACATGCCTCATCTTCCCAAGCTTTTCATACGGATGGTAGCCGATATATTGGATGATACAATGAAACCGTATGTTACCATTATTTCGATCGGCACAGGGTTTCGTGGTCGGACCCGGGTTTTTCGGGCCAACCTAGAAAAATAAAATTGTTTTTAATTTTTTTGTATCGACCGGTATACCAATCGTACCAGTCATACTGGTTCGGACCGAAATGAAACCATACATCGAAACAATATGAAAACATTGCTAATTCTAGGTTTTTAATAGATTATTTCATACACATTGATAATTCATTGATCAAATATAACCCTAAACCCCAAATGTGAAACTCTAACTTAGAATCCTACATCGTAGATCCTAAATCATAAACTCTAAACCCCAAATACTAAACCTTAAATCCTAAAACATAAACCATAAACCATCATAAATCCAAAATTTTAAAAACATTATTATTTAACAATTTTATCGATATTAGAAGTATTATTGTTGTGGTTCCTTTTTAGGGGGTATCAATAGTCACTGGATTCTGAAAATCGGTTTTATTTGTTGTTTGTGGAGACAGCTTGAAATATAGAAAATGGAAAGAGCGCAGGCGATTTTAGCGTAAAAAAACCTCTTAACAAAGGGGGAAAAACCACGTTGCCGAGAGGAGAACCTCCACGACAAATTCATTAATAAATCAATGAAATATACAAAGGGAATAAGAACAGTGGAAATGAAATTACAGCGGCTATGATTCCTCAAAATTGGATTTTTTTAGCTTATCTTTTAGCTCTGCATTTATAGAGGGAGAAACACATGTGACCCACGTCCTGAAACCACCTCTGACAATGTGTTTCCTCATGCTGGAAAGTGTGGTTGAGCCTGAAGTATGGAATGCATGCTGATTGGCCAACATCCAGCCTGTCAGGGCCTATGTAGTATGCTAGGACCTATGCAGACTGTCGGGACCGATCGGTCTACTTGGCCCTAAGCAAACTGCTAGGACCGATCGGTCTGCTTGACCCTAAGCAGTCTGCCGGACTGATCGGTCTGCTGGCCCTAAGCGAACTGCCGGGACCGATCGGTATGTTGCCTCTAAGCAAACTGCCGGGATCGATCGGTATGTTGGCCCTAAGCTGTTTATCGGGATCGATCGCCCTATGCTGTTTGCCTGGACCGATCGCCCTAAGCTGTTTTCCGGGACCGATCGGTTTGCTTGATAATTTTAGCTGTCGAATCTTCGATTGGGTCTGACCACCTTCATTCTTGCTTAGGACCCCTCGTTGGTACCGGATTTAATGGTTCTCAACAAGAACGCATCCTTGGTACCCGGTTTAAGGGTTGTCAACACTAGCCCCTTGGGTTTTGTCATAGCAAAGCCGCTATGAACGGAAGCCAACCATGAAAAACCCGAATCTTCAGATCCATGGATGTATGCTGGTCATAGAGCTCATGTTCTTCTATGAGTCCAAAGATAGGCTACGGTTTTGGGAGCCCCGGTTCTTTTATAAGTCCCAAGGTAGACTCCACATTTTCCTTTCGGATGAGCTTCTTCTTTATATTCCTTATTCTAAGCATGTCGATAGAACGAATACCTCGGAAAATAACATTTCTCACACTTTCGATTTGGCCAACGAGTTCTTGTGGGGAATTAAGTTCTTGGTAAGTTCTAAGATTTTCTCGACTTAGTCAGAGATATCACTAGTCCAAACCCGTCCAAAACCCCCGCCGTCCAAATCTAACCCATATCCCTGTGTGAGAGAAGACAGTTCCAATAAAAGCATATGCCCTTATTTGTTGAGGATTCATTACCGATTGCGGGATCTGTCGCCTGCGTGATCCTCGTCGGGATAGAGACCTCAATGGGTAAATCCACAAATCCTCCCCACGCACGGCGCCAAACTGTTGTGGTTCCTTTTTAGGGAGTTCCAACATTCACCGGATTCTGAAAATCGGTTTTATTTGTTGTTTGTGGAGACAACTTGAAATTTAGAAAATGGAAAGAGCGCAGACGATTTTAGCGTGGAAAAACCCCTTAATAAAGGGGGAAAAACCACGTTGCCGAGAGGAGAACCTCCACGGCAAATTCATTAATAAATCAATGAAATATACAAAGGGAATAAGAGCAACGGAAATGAAATTACAGCGGCTATGGTTCATCAAAATTGGATTTTTTTAGCTTATCTTTTAGCTATGCATTTATAGATGAAGAAACACGTATGGCCCACGTCCTGAAACCACCTCTGACAATGTGTTTCCCCATGCTGGAAAGTGTGGTTGACCTGAAGCATGAAATGAATGCTGATGGGTCCACATCCAGCCTATCAGGGCCTATATAGTCTGTTGGGACCTACGCAGTCTGTCGGGACCGATCGGTATGTTGCCCCTAAGCAAACTGCCGAGACCGATCGGTATGTTGGCCCTAAGCTATTTGTCAGGACCGATCGCCCTATGATGTTTGCCTGGACCGATCGCCCTAAGCTGTTTTCCGGGACCGATCGATCTGCTTGATAATTTCAGCTGTCAAATCATCGATTGGGCCTGACCACCTTCATTCTTGCTTAGGACTCCTCGTTGGTACCGGGTTTAATGGTTCTTAACAAGAACGCATCATTGATACCCGGTTTAAGGGTTGTCAACAATTATATTACATAAATCTCAAACAAATTAATTTAAAATTTATTTTAGAGTCTTCATTTGAAAACCGCAACTTGATATATAAGTAAAAAATATGTTAGTTTGGACATAAAAATACAACTTGCTAAACAAGTAAAAAATATGTTCATTTGGATATAAAAATAATAAGTGGGTTAATTTGAGAAAATATATTTTTAAGTAAGTTAATTAAGTAAAAAACTTGTAAAAACTAAGGATGTATTCTGTGTGTATTATGATAATGTAAGTGCATGTTCTGATTGCATTGTCAGAATGCATTTTCGTTTTTAAAATGCATTTTGGATTTGTTTACAGAACACTCCATTGTTTTAATTCTCATTATAACAATCAATTCTCAAAACGCGTTATGAGTTTTCTTCTTCAACGCAAAATGACCCGATTACCTCATTTTGCATTCTTATAATGCATTTCATTATATATGTGACCATACTACCCTTCCTCTCAAAAATAAAACGAAGGAAATCTCAACTTCGGTTTTAGGTTTTTTTCTATATTCTTGGAGGTTCATTCGTTATCGATAGCATTGCATCCAAGAACCCAAGTCCTGCAGAAAATCGCCGTAAGCTTTTTAAAGGTGTTATAATCGCCGATAAGGTTTTTAAAACCTCTAGGGAGAGAGCCCTTCTCTTGATTTCACCCAACTGCAATGTCTGGATGAAGACTGAAGTGAAGCTCTCTTTTGTTATTCCCTATTGTTCACTCTTTTCAGTTGGAACTGAATCCGTGGAGTTTAGGTATATAGGAACTACATTGTTGAAGAATTGGCCAAACCGGGTCATTTCTGAAATAAAAAAAAGGTCTATTGTCGCTGTAGAAGTTGTTCTTTTTGCTGATATTTAAATCTGCTTCAGTTATTGCATATGAATTGATCAATTGCTTTATGTCGAGTGAAATTAGCGTAACTAATCCTAATCGGTTTATATTGCAAATACTTATGGGAAATTTGTTTACTACTTTTCGTGATTATGTGGTTTTTATTATCGATATATTGATGGAACTTTTGTATAGAGGATATATTTTAGTTGATTGATGAATTGTTGCATAACTACTTGGAAATTGCATAATTACCTAATGAGGAAAAAGGATTAAAGCAAGAGAAAGTAGATTTATTTGCTTGACTATATTTAATTATTGGAATCAAGATTAGATTGATGTTATGAGTTTCATCCTCGCTGCTTGTACGAACAGTTTCTTATCCTACATTGTTATTCTTTATTTGTTTGATATTTTCATGTATATGATTTTGTTTAATAGTCTTTATATTACACCAGTTCTATTATGTATATAATTATGTATAAGATCATGATCTTTTCATGTATGTATTGCTATAATATGGTGTTTATGTCATTAACTAAAGCTGTTATAAGTGTTTAATCAGCATTTCATCCAACATTTTACAGTTTCTTTGATGTCTTTGATGTAGTTATGTAATGATATATGTTATTGCTTTTGCAGTTTCTTAAATGGAAGATAACATGTCAAATTCGAAAAGAAAGGAAAACGTGTATACAGATAAGGCAATTTGGAGTAATTCACGCTTACAGTTGTACTTGAACATTTGTTTGCAAGAGTTGATAGCCGGGAATAGACCCAATACTTCGTTCAATAAAGTAGGTTGGGAGCATATTTTAAAAAACTTTAATCATGAAACAGGATGCACTTACAACATGATGCAAATGAAGAACAAATATAGAGAGCTTCGAAGTCAATGGACTTTATGGAACAAGTTATGTAATAACACTGGCGTTGTTTGGGATAGAGAGATGAATACACTACGAGAGGATAAGGAGTGGTGGGAAGATAAAATCAAATTATTCTTCTTGTTCAAGTTTTGTTTTATATCCATCAACTATTTGTTGTTTTTTTACATTGTCGAAATGTTAAATGCGTGTAGAGAAATCCGCCAGCGAAAGTATTTAGAAACAAAGGACCTTTGCTTCCAGACATCCAACAACAATTATTTGTTGGAATTATCGCTACAGGAGAGCATTACTATGCACCAAACTCAGATATATTGCCACCGAGATTAGAGAATGAAAATATTGAATATCATGACTTTAATCCCACACAAGATAATATTCAAGATGATATATCCCTTGATGACATGGATACTACGTTGAATGTTGAAGAGGAAATGATTTCTTGTGCTCCAAGGAAAATTGTAGTTACTCAAAAGCGACGTCGATCAAGTCGTGGAAGCAATAGTGATAGGATTACTGCATCAGTGGAACGACTCAAAGAGATTTCAGAGATAGAGTATGAAGAGATAGCAAAAACAAAGGAATATGCTACAAAACGGTGTATGAAAGTTCTACATTCTATTCGTAGTATCTCAGTTGGTGACGATGTGTATTGTGAGGCATTGAAATTATTCACCAAAGAGGTAAATCGTGAAATTTTTATGATGATTCCCGATGATGCAGGTCGTGTAGCTTGGATAGAATCTTATATTAAGCAAAGACTGGCGAAGTATGATTCACCGAGAAAATGAGTGTGATGGAAAGTATGGTTTAGAATTGTGTTTGATGTTATTCGTACTCTCTTCTTAGCTATAGTTTAACTATGTTTTGTTTAAAGAGTTTGACTTTAATAGAACAAATATTTTGTTTAATCTTTGTGTTGATATATTCATAATGTTTTTCTTTCTGCTTTTCATAATGTTGAAAGAACCTAACCAATCATGTCCACTTATAAATGATGGGAAAAATGAAGTATATTTCTAAAATGAAGCCAAAGTCAAAGAACTTGGACATGCACAAAAGGCTTGCTGCTGATATTGATTTCCTTCTTTATCTATGGTTTTAGAATCATCGTTTTTACTATAGCAACTAATACCCAAAAATCACATAAAAATAGTTTTTAGAAAGTTAACTCATGTGTCTAAAAAGTGATAAACAAGCTCAACTTCATTAGAACACTCTATCACTTTGTAAAAATTTCCACACAGATCCCTACTGCTGCCTCTGCTGAAATTTCAGTTTATGTCTACTTGGTAAAAATATCATAACTTTCACACCAGAAACTCTTTTCAAATGATACAAAATTCTTATGAAACTAGACACAAAATGAAAGATAAANATACCATATCTTAAATTTTGTATTTTTTTAAAAAAAATTATTATTTTTTTAATAAAAATGAAAACCGTAGCTTTCGACCGTTGTAATGGAAGGAAGGGGTAGGGAGAGAGGGAAGTGGATAAAGAAACGACGTCGTATTGCAATCAACGATTGAGAATCAAACGTCAAATCATTAGACGGTGAGGGGAAAAGAAACTCCCTCTTGCTCACACTTTGTAAACTGCAAGTTCTTCCTTCTTCTTCTACTCTTTGCACCAATTTCTCTCTTCAATCAATAAAAATGGCGAAATCTCATTCTCCCCATGTTCTAATCTTCCCTTTACCTCTTCAAGGTCCGGTTAACTGTATGCTCAAACTCGCTGAAATTCTCTGCCTTAACAACATCCATATCACTTTTCTCAACACTGATTACATTCAAAATCGCCTTACTTCTTGCACAACTACCCAAAATTACACCAACTTTCGATTTCAAACGCTTCCCGATGGCTTACCGGAAAATACCCCACGAACGGTTGAACAGATTGGGATTGTGATAAACTCTTTAGAATCAACTGGGGTTCCGATTTTGAAAGATATTTTGAGATGTACTGATTCTGGGAACACGATTACTTGTCTTATTGCTGATGGCGCATTCGCATTTGTCGCTGATGTTGCTAAACAAATGGGTGTTCCTTTGTTGTTTTTCGATACAGTTAGTCCTTGTGGATTTTGGACTTATATGTGTTTTCCTAAACTCATTGAAGCTGGAGAGATTCCTTTTAAGGGTATAATTGATTACTTGTGTTTCTGTTCATTGATTTTTAAGCTTGTTTAGATTCATCAATGGCGAATCCTTGATTTTAATCGCTTTATATCTCTGTGTTTTATTCAAAATTGTATGTGATTTTCATATGATTTTGTTTGCAGATGATAATTTGGATGAGATTATAGTAAATCTCCCCGGTACTGGAGGAATTATCCGGCGCCGGGACCTCCCCGGACTTTGTCGAACCAACGATTTGACTGATCCAACACTGCAACTATTGCTTAAGGAAGTAAAGAGTATCCCTTTAGCTCAAGGGCTTATTTTCAACACATATAAAGAGCTTGAATCTCCAATTTTGTCTGAAATACTCAATATTTGTCCTAACATTTACGCAGTAGGGCCTCTTCACACGCATCTTAAAGTCCGGTTATCGTCTCAGACGAGTTCTTCGAATAGCTTATGGAAAGAAGATAAGAATTGCATTACATGGTTAGATTTACAGCCTCGAAAATCAGTCGTATATGTAAGCATTGGAAGCCTTGCTGTTATGACAATAGAACAAATGCTTGAGATTTGGTATGGTTTAGTTAATAGTGAATATAGATTTTTATGGGTTCAGAGGCTCGATTCGGTTATCGGATTGAATAGTAGTTATAAAGCTCCGGTTGAATTATCCGAAGCTACGAAAAAACGAGGACGAATCGTAAGTTGGGCTCCTCAAGAAGAAGTTTTAGCTCATTCTTCAATAGCTTGTTTTGTCACACACTCTGGTTGGAACTCTACATTAGAGAGCATTGTTGAAGGCAAACCAATGATATGTTGGCCTCATCAATTCGATCAACAGGTTCTCGATAGTCTTTTTACAACGTATTTCGATTTTCAACTAATCTTTTGTTGAATTACACAAATTCTAGTTTTGGACTGAGTCTTTTTAATGTGATTCACTTTTTTTATGAGTTGAGCTACACATACACTCTTCTGATCCATTGAATCCTAAATTTTTATATCTTTCGACAATGCAGGTAACTAGTAGGTTCGTTGAACAAATATGGAAACTCGGGATCGATATGAAGGATACTTGTGATAGGATTAAGCTTGAGAAGATGATAAGGAAAGTGATGGATCAAGAGAAATATTCGTATGCCGAAACGGCTAATGATATTGCAGAATCTGCGAAAGCTAGTGTTATGATCGGGGGTTCGTCTTTTGTCGATATGGATCGTCTTATAGTTGATATCAAACAAATGAAGCTGAATCCAAGAGAAAGAGTTTCTTGAATATGGTAAGGTCTTTGCATATTGATGCTTAGGATTTGGAACACTTTTTTTTAATGGTATTATTGATCTTGGTTAAATTACACAATCTTTATGGGGTTTGTTTTGTTTTTGCAAAGATTTGTGTATTTTTATTAGATTCGTTCGAATAGAAAGAAAAATCGTATTGAGTTTGTTTGGAATAGCTATTAAAAAGTTTAAGCTTGTTGTCTTAGTGTGATGCAATGTTTTTGTACCGGCCTATTAAAAAGTTAAGTTTAGTGTGTTGGTGTGAGGCAATGGTTTCATATCGATCGATACGTCAAATACCGGATAATATCGGTATTTTTTTGTATTATTTGGTATCGAATTAAGGTTCGATTCCAGTTTTTTTCGGGACGATCCTAACAAAAATACTTAAATATTATTTTTTAAGTTTTTTAAAATATATATAAAATTTGGTATCGATCATACCGTCTGTATCGGTATTGGATTTCAGACCGATATAAAAATATTGATATGATGTGGTGAGATGAGATGATCGTGAATTTATAAAGTGTTTGGTTAAATTGTGTATTATAATATGTAAAATATTATTATATTGTTATATATATAAATAATAAAGATAGTGACGTTAAAATTTTAATTTTGTTTAAGCATAGAAGATATCGTAATTTTGTTTTATTGCAATGCAATTTTAATTATTATACCAAAAATCCCAATAATTTGTTGGTTGTAGGTTGGGGTGGTCCGGTCCGGTCCATTCATAGCCAACTATAATTAGATTCCTTAGAATCAATATTTTAAAATCCGGTCAATGGGTCGACTATGCCTGACTGAAACTCTAATTTTTCGCATTCACTCTATTGGATTGAGTTGGAATTTTCGATTCATTCTGACACATGAAATAAAATGATACCGTTTTAATTTCGACATTAATTCAATTTGGTGTTCGTAGGATGATTGACATATGTGTTCTCACGATATTGTTATATTGTCGATCAATTTGTGTGTTATTCGTGCAAGAGATGTTGGACCCGAAAATGATTATTTTTTGGGACATGGGATCAACTAATTATACTCGTTTTTAATGAAGCTAAAATCTCTTGTATGATAATGAGAAAAGACTTGTAGTTGTAGACTTATTGTATAACTTTTTACAAATTCAAGACTAGTTGAAAAATCTGACTTTTACAATCTTGTCGAGTTAAATCGAGTCCGTCTAGTTTTCGATGCCGCATAGTGGGTTGAAGTTCGGAATTCCAGTTAATATTATGATCAATGTTTTAAATTTCTAATATACCGGTCCAATATATCGAAAATTTCGGGCGTACCTGTTTCGGCCGGTATTTTGGTACGGTTTTCCGGGTCGGTCGGGTTTGGGGTCGGGTCGGATTGTTTTTAAAAAAAATATTAATATTTTATTTTAATATTCCGGTACATATCTGATATACCGATCTAATGAGTTTGTCCGGGATACCGGCCGGTACCGGTTTTTAAAACATTGATTATGATAACTTAGTAGGTTGTCGAAAATTCAGTGTTCCTTGATTCGACGAATATTGGAATAAAAAATATGATTGAATCGATTATCCTATACCGATTTTTTTAGAAAAACCAAATTATTTAAGATGGTGGAATTATTTTAGAATTGGCTTATCAAGTATTTTAAAATGTGATTTGTAATTTTTATAAGTTGTGTTTAAACAATATTCTTCTATATAATTATATAATTAGATAAGTTTGATATAATTACAAACTTTGAAGGTATATCATTTATACTATTTTAAATATTATGGGCCAATTACGTAATTTTCTCATTATTTATATGTGTAATTATTAATTAATTGTGCTGGCTCAAATAGTTGACTTTGTAGATCTCCTTCATACCAAAAACTATTGTGAATTGTGATGATGAACAAAGCAATAATTGATATATTTTTATATAGAAAGATTTTGCATTAAAATGATATTATTATCCTAATTGTCATTTAAATATAAAATATATGTTGAAATTTAGAGTTTAAATATTTTGTATTTCAATATCTACTTGATTTATATATTTGCATTTTGTTTAAGTTTTTTTTTATATACTAAGTATATAATTTATTGGGTTTAGGGTTATTACACGATCCGAACAGCTCGTGAACAATATGTGTTCGACTCGTATGTGATCGTGTTCGTTCGAATAAAAATATGAATATTGTTCGAACATTATTTTTTGTTCGTTTATAATTTGAACGAACATGAACATTTTCGTGAACAAATGTGAACACATATGTTATTTAAATTACTTTTTATTATAATATAATATTATATAATTTAAGTTTAAAAACATTTATAAAACCTTAATTTTCACTAATTGACTCTAACGGTGGCTGTAAATCACTTCTCAACTATTCATTTGATTCAAAAGACTGAAAAAAAGAAGATATTTGATATTATACAAAACTCTCAAAATGTCAAATATGGAACAAGACGAATGTTCATCACCGTCAGTGAATTATTTGAATAAAGTTATTATTTTTTATGATGAACTAATTTCTACAGAAAATATGGATGAATTAGAACATGAAATACCTTTTGGATGAATTTCGCAAAAATAGTACAAACATGTTCGAACAAGCTATTCGAACGAACTGAGCATTCACTTAATAATTTGAATAATGCTCGAACATATTTTCACTTTCGAATAAAATATGAACGAACATGAACATGTTCGAATAAAAATATGAACGAACATGAACACAACGCGTTCGGTTCGTTCGGATCGAATAACAGCCATAATTGGGTTTATTTGATTCAACTTTTAAAATTTGACAAAATAATCAAATTTTGTAATAATCAAATTAAGGTATAATGATGCTTTTAAATATGTTTAGAAAATTATGATATAATATTCATTAATTTTGTAAAAATAATAATATATACTTATATATAAAAAAAGAATAAATATAATCATATTATAATTATTATAAATATGGTAAATAAATTGTTTTTTAAATCCCAATATCATTTTTGGTTTTAAGAACAATGATTAAATCATTATTTTTTAATGATTAACACATTTTAGTTTTGTTTTTGTTTTGAATGTGTTAAACAAATCAATATTTAATAATCTAATAGTAATTCACAACTATTTTAATCTGGAACCAAAGCTATGTGGCATCGACTCGTCCGACCGACTCGACTCGACACGATTAGACAAGAGTATAAGAGTCAGATTTTCGACTATACTCGTATTATTAAATAAAATAATATAAATTAACAGCAAAATTTTAAAAAATAATTGTTAGAATTTGCAGAAAATTGCATAAAGTTATGTTTAAAACTATAAATATTTATCAATTCATTATATAAGAAAATTTAACTTATAAAAAATGAATATCGTTCGTCGATTTTACCATCTCCCCAAAAACAACCATTTTTTGATCCATCATCGTTTGTACGAAGAATTCACAAGTGGATCGACATCATTAAAAAGTCGTGAAAGCACATAAGAAACGTTTCCGATGAATAAAAAAATCAAATTAAGGAAGAAATCAAAACGATATCGTTTTGTGTCAAGTGTCAAGAATCGGAGAATCCAACTCGAATCGATACGAAAAAATGTGAAAAATTGAAGATTGGGAGCTGCATAGAACTAAAGAACCCTTAAAATTACATACCAATAATATTTGCATAATATATAAAGAAATGGCTTTAAAAATATATGTTTACAATTATCAAGCTATAGAGAATCTCTTTTTTTTCAAATCAAATAAACGAAGCGAATTCCCTTTCACGACGCCGATGAAGAAACCTCCCTCCGCCTAAATCCATTACCTCCGTTCCAAGGCGAGGTACGGCGGTTCTGTCCTGAAACAGCGGGCGATTCACGGTGGCGATGCGAGGATCCGTCCGCCGAATCGGAGCTGGCTATGAGGCGGTAAAATCCACGGCCTGAATTGGATTTATCGGAGAAAGATCGGTAAGCTATTTCTGGCCTTTGATTCTTAACAACGCGAATTAGAAGCGGAATTAAACCTTCCATTTTGCTTGCTTTACGATGAAATCGGGATTGAAAATTGAAATAGAAGGGAGTTCCATTTTTATAGTGAACGTAGAAGGAAGGGTAATTTCGGAATC
>RWGZ01001322.1:153109-167002 GCA_009725065.1 Utricularia reniformis | reverse complement strand
GCGTGATAGCTATAGTTAACGCTAACTGATACGCGTCAAGCGTACTTTCAGCAGTTACGGGCAACGATAATGAAATACAAAGCAAAAAACACTTTTCTAAAGCAAACCACACAACAAAAGTTAAATCAAATTCATCGAATCCGATCAATTTCACGAGAAAATCTAGAATCGAAAGCAACATAACAGCGTACCTTCCGATAAGTATTTCCGTCTTCCTCAACGATCCAGCCTGCTTCATTGCAGAGAGCTTTCAATACCTCGTTGTTGTCGCAATGTTTGGGAAGCTTGTATTTTCCGTACATCCGGAGTCCGGAGAATATTTTCGCCGCGATTGCACGGCGCCGGCGCTCCCTCCGTTTATTATTCTCACGCTCCTTCCACGACGGCAATCTCGCACCCGACGTCATCTCCTCCTACAAATCCCGCCCCGTAGGCAACTCAGAAACTCGGTAACAACGATACCTAACCCGGATTTCGATAGAGAGACGAACAACCGACGACTAATGTTTTTATTCGGCAGCGAATTAGTTGAAACTAAAGAAATGAAACGGGATTACATAAACGCGGACGAATGATAATACTTAAGCCCCAGAGTTTAAGTAAATCACGATAATGCCACTAGGACGGTTTACCTTAAAAGTAATAAATCTAAATGAACTTTCAGTACCCTGGAAATGCGGGGCCTTGCACGTGTTTAGTGTCTGCAAAGTGGGCCTCCATGTCGGCGTAATGCTCTTTGAATTGGAAACATTTTTGTACCAATTTTTGTTTTCTATAATTTTTAGTGTAATTTGAAAAATTATATTAATAAAAATGTGATTAGGGTATATTAAAAATATTAATATATTATTTTTTTACATTTTTGATTTAATAATCTAATAATATTTCAAATTATTTTGATATATTTTTTATTATATAAAATTACAAACAAATCAATTTTTATTTTATAGTATTTTTTTAAATTGCCAATCATTTACGTGTTGTCAATTGGTCACATACAAATTTAACTCCCATAATTTCACGGTATTAACAATTTTGGTCTCAAAAATTTATGATGGTAGTAATTTTTTGTCCAAATATGAAGATAGATTGTGGCTATTTTTAATTGTGGCAAGTATGTAATTTTTTTTAAATTTAATACTAAAATTGATTTTTTATATTAAAATTGAAATTAAAATAAAATTTCATATTTAGAACAAAAATAAAAAACATTATAATTTATATTTCCTATAATTCGATAAAAAAGTAAAATATGGAAATATATGATGCATTAGATTTTTTTTAATTTTAATATTTAATAATATTTATATATATATATATATTAAATAGAATGATATTTTTAAGTAACCCTCAAATTTTATAATGATACCCACGAAATTTGTAAATTGCATATAAATGCTCCGAAATTGATATAATGTGCATCATTGAGTTCTCAACTTTTATATGTTGTAAAAACTATGCCCTCAAAATATAAGAATTACGTGATTGGCCCACAAACTTCCAAAACTGTTTATATTTAATCCTTATACTCGTTAATATTTTAAATGTCTCTATAGTTTGTATTTTACCCATTAACCTTGAAAAGATGTAATGATTATATCTCCAAATTTTAAAAATTTTAAAAATAACATATAAATTATCAAAACACTTATACAAAAAAAGAAGAAAATTGCATGCAATTTACAATCGTTGGAGGATCATCTTACCACTATTTTAAAAATTATGGACAATGTCGTAGATTTATCATATTAAATATAAATAAATGATTAATTTACTTTTACTATGATTATATT
This sequence comes from Utricularia reniformis, assembly GCA_009725065.1. NCBI lineage: Eukaryota > Viridiplantae > Streptophyta > Magnoliopsida > Lamiales > Lentibulariaceae > Utricularia > Utricularia reniformis. The sequence goes on along the minus strand of RWGZ01001322.1, from coordinate 165,209 downwards.
TTATAGATAAATATATATTATTATTTTTATATAATTCACCATAAAAATATTATAATTTATTAGATATATTTTTAAATTAATAATAATTATATCTGACCAAGTACATTAATTTAAAAATAAGAAGAAACAAAAGAAAAAAATTTTGTTTGTTAATCAATAATTAGAATAGTAATTAGTCCAGAAGAAGTGACAATGGCGAGAAAATGGAAGACCATTCCGTAACGACTCCGTAAGTGGAAGCAAAAGGGAAAGCTTTAGGGAGGAAAATGGGTGGAAAAAGAAAACGACTGAAGGTTTGTGCTTTTCTAACTCCACTCAAATCTCTCAGAGTGATTTAAACTGTGAGACGTTTAACTTCACCCGAGGAATCTACGGCGATTTTGGTAAGACTGCTTATAATCTCCCGCTTTTTGTTGCAATCTCGAATTTCTTTACCTATTTTGCCTGTTTTGTTACCTGAGTCGTGATCGGATTTTCATATTTTGAAATTAACTGCAATTTTAGAGTGAAAGTTATGAATCTGATGTTTTGTTGTTGATTGTGATGAGATTCTTTTCTTGATTTCATTGCGCTGATTTGATCATTAGAAATGGGTGAACAAGATAGACGATATTCAGGCCACACAGATTCTGAAGAATCAACATTGGATCTCGAAAGTGGATTTTGTGATCGTTTTTCCATGCCTTCATTAGGCCAAGAATCACTTCAACCGCATGGATTAGCTGCGCAGTATTCTGAGAGCAGTGCTGCGTACTTTTCATGGCCTTCGCGAATAAAGAATGATATCAAAGAAAGGGCTAATCATTTTGCAAACTTACAAAAGAGTGTTCAATCTGGAAAATGTGGTCATTTTCCAGAAGGTCAAAGAGCATATACATTACTGGATCTTATGACAATAAGAGCTTTTAATAGTGATGATTTACATTGTCGTTGTCTTGGAACAGCGATTGGTTTTCGGATTCGAGAAGGTGTTTTGACTGATATACCAGCTATACTTGTTTTTGTGTCTAGTAAAGTTCATAAGCAATGGCTTAGCTGTAGCCAGTGTCTTCCTCGTTATTTAGAGGTAATCCCATCTCTTCAATATCGAATTTGATACGGTTTTTCGAAGGTTTTTTGTACATTTAGGGACCTGGAGGTATTTGGTGTGATGTGGATGTGGTTGAATTTTCTTATTTTGGTGCTCCAGAGCCACCTTCTAAAGAACAACTCTACTCTGAAATAGTCGATGACCTTCGTGGGATTGATCCGTGCATTGGTTCCGGTTCACAGGTATGTATATATTGCTTTAACGATCAATCTTCGGTTTCGTAGTTCTCTAGATTCATGGAGTTTTAACATTACCCACAAATTGGTTTACAAAACAGGTTGCAAATCAGGCAAAATGTGGAACTTTGGGTGCTATTGTCCGTAGCCAAACAGGTAATCAACAAGTCGGTTTTCTTACAAATCGTCATGTTGCAGTTGATCTCGATTACCCAAATCAAAAGATGTTTCATCCTTTACCGCCTACACTCGGACCTGGTGTCTATCTCGGCTCAGTCGAAAGAGCAACTTCATTCATCAAAGATGATCTATGGTTCGGAACATACGTCGGATTTAATCCCGGTACTTCATTTCAACTTATTTCTACTGAATGAATCAATATATGACCAAATCTATTACAATGTGAATATATGCATTCAGAAACGTATGTACGAGCAGATGGTGCATTTATTCCATTTACCGAAGATTTCGACATGTCTTCAGTGACAACATCAGTTAAAGGAATCGGAGAGATCGGAGAAGTAAAGACGATCGACTTACAATCTCCGATCGAAAGTCTTATCGGAAAGGAAGTAATGAAAGTCGGAAGAAGTTCCGGTTTTACGACAGGAACTATTCTTGCATATGCTTTTGAACATTATGATGAAAAAGGCATATGTTTTTTGACTGATTTGCTTGTTGTTGGACTAAACCAACAAACTTTTGATCTCGAAGGAGACAGTGGAAGTCTCATTGTAATGAAACGTGAAAACGGAGAAAAACCGCAGCCTATTAGCATTATTTGGGGTGCAACTGCAAGAGGGCGACTTAAGCTTAAAGCTGGTAAGCCTCCGGGGAACTGGACAAGTGGTGTTGATCTTCGAAGACTACTTAATTTCCTCGAACTTGATTTGATCATCTCCGATGAAGCACTAAAAGGTTCATTAAACTCTTTAATCACTCATTTTTCTCGACTAATCACCTTATGATATCAGTTGCAGTGCAAGAACAAAGGGCAGCCTCGGCATCGGCCTCGGTGACTGTCGTTGAATCGACGGCTATGGATTCACCGGCTCAGGTAATTCTTCCAAGGGATAAAAGTGAACCTTTAGGTCTTCATATCAATGGACATGATTTGAACCTATTACCAGAAGGTGAGTTAGATGCAAGTAACAGTTTTGAGCATCAATTCATTCTTGGCTTTAAATCGAAACCTGTAACGGATCATGATGATGCGGTAATCGGGTTTGAGTGTGAGAATCGAGATGCTTGTAATGAGGAACTTGATTTTTCATTGCAAATTGGGGAAAATTGTCTGAAGAGAAAAAGATCAGAATCTGGTGAAGAAGAAGAAACTAATTGACGTTATTTCTTCATGAATTATTACAGCTAAATGGTATTTTGACATATTGGATTTGTTTGGTATATGATGTTTGGATAATGTATATGTTTTAGATTCACCAATAAATTGTTGGATTATATCATAAGGTATATTTTAATATTATCTATATTATATTGTCATATTAATGAGTTAATTATAGGGTTTAATTCAATATTTGTTGTGGTTTGAAAACCGGGGGTGTCAACAGTCGTTCGATTCATTGCAATACGAATTCGGTTTTAATTTATTTTGTATGGAAGAAACGATTATGAATCAAATAGAAAAGAAAAGACAATTTTAGAATGGAAAACCCCTAAAAAATTGGGAAAAAATCATTTGACTAAGAGCTAGAAATGCTCTTAGTCGATCCAATAATCAAACTGTTCAATACAAATGTCATGTTCATTTTTTAGAGATAACAAGGGAAGGGAAAGCTTATCGAAAACCAAGAGAGAGCCGAAGAAGAGACCCTATTTCCGTTTCTCAAGTGTCTCTTTTATACGCCTCTCTGTTGTGTGAATAGTAGAGTTCGTTTTGCGCTTGTCCCATGCAGCTAGGTCGGCTCGTGTCGGGCTAGACAGTCGCCGGGCGTGGCTCTATACAGCTGCACGGCGTCAGGCCTTTCGGCGCTACTAGCCGACTATCTCCAGACCATAAGGAGGTTCGTACGACTCTGTCATGCATGCCTCTGACAGAATTATCAGAGGTTGTTGTCACATGTTGAGAAATGTGGATGGCCCGAAGCATAGTTCGTGCGACCTGGACAGATCGGTTCCGATGGGGAAGAGAACGCATGACTCTATCGATCGGTCCCGATCAATAAGAACGGGCCTTCGGGCCCGCCTGTTCTCGTCAGGTCGTCCATTCACATGAGTTGGATCTGGGCCTCCAAGTTCGGCTTATATCACTTGGGCTGACCTAGCTAAGCTTGGGCCTAACCATATTCGATGTACCGGGTTCCGAAGGTCTCATCACTAGTCCCTCGGACTTTATCACCATCATGGTGGTGATGTAAGTTATACCGTCAGATTGAGAGCTTTTGAGGCAGGAGTACCTGATTGAACCAACGGAGAACTGTACCCGAACGGGTCGTGACAGCGTCCTTGAGGACCGATCTTGCATTTAAGAAATTTCACAGCGTTAATTTACAAATTTGAAATCTGTAACGGTTATGGGCAAAAGCGAATTTTGAGCTCTATAATAGCCTGCGCCTTTCCGTATTCCAAAGGGGAGACATGCCGTCAAACTGTAGACGTCTACAGTGATGATGTGTCACTTTGAGAGTGGCCAATGCACGGCTATAAAAGTCGAGATTTCGATACTGTGCAACCATTACTGCAATTTGCGAAAAAACCTCTAAGCCCTAGAATTCTCTGGCGATTTCATTCGACCGTCTTCAAACTCCGATTTCCTTACAAATCTTAAGGTAACCATCCATGACACCCCGTATAGCTAGATATCCGATTGTTTCTGAGATGGACCTCGAAGAACTTCTGGTCAAATTCTCGATCCCTGCCCATTATCCCATCTGGAAGGGGAAGGAAGACGTTCTCTGCTTCCTTCCCGTTGAGATGAATGTTCCCGCTAACGCCTTTCCCGTTAGATATGCCTCCCTGAGGTCCGGCCTGCGATTTCCCCTTCATCCTTTTGTCGCGGCCGTATTTCGGGAGATTCACTGCCCGACCTTCGCTCTATATCCAGGCAGTTACGTCTACATAGTTGCCTTTATCTTTTACTGAAATAAACAGGGGTAGAACCAACCCTGGAAGACTTTTTCAACCTATTCCTGGTGGGATCCCGAAGGGGAAGAAGGTTGTTAGGGGGTCGTAGGTTGTATTATCTAGCGACCCGAACGAAGGATTGTATTATCGTTCACAAGAAAGACTCCCTTCATGAATGGGAGACTTGTCACGTCTGGATAGACATTTCGTGGGAAGACCTGTTGAATGTCACTTTCCTAACCACCCATCCTGACATCGGGAAGTTGGACCGAACCCGGTTCAATCCATCCTGCCAGGATATTGCCAATACATTGGCAATGCTTCCTCCTCCCGAAAGGCGTCTGAAACGAATAGACAATGTTGTGGTCTGAAAACCGGGGGTGTCAACAGTCGTCCGGTTCGTTGCAAGACGAACTCGGTTTTATTTTGTTTTGTATGTGGAAAACGATTATGAATCAAATAGAAAAGGACAAAACAATTTTAGAATGGAAAACCCCTAAAAGATGAGGAAAAAACCACTTGACTAAGAGTTAGAAATGTTCTTAGTCAATCCAATAATCAAGCTGTTCAATACAAATGCCATGTTCATTTTTTAGAGATAACAATGGAAGGGAAAGCTTATCGAAAACCAAGAGAGAGCCGAAGAAGAGACCATATTTCCGTTTCCCAAGTGTCCCTTTTATACGCCTCTCTGCTGTGTGAACAGTAGGGTGTCGTTTTGTGCTTGTCCCATGCGGCTAGGTCGGCTCGTGTCGGGCGGGACAGTCGCGGACGTGGATCTATACAGCTGCGCGGCACTAGGCCTTTCGGCGTTACCAGCCGACTATCTCCAGACCAGAAGGAGGTTCGTACGACTCTGTCATGCATGCCTCTGACAGGATTGTCAGAGGTTGTTGTCACATATTGAGAAATGTGGATGGCCCGAAGCATAGTCCGTGCGACCTAGATCGATCGGTTCCGATGGGGAGGAGAACGTATGACTCTATCGATCGGTCTCGATCAATAAGAACGGGCTTTAGGGCCCGCCTGTTCTCGTCGGGCCATCCATTCACGCGAGCTGGTTCTGGGCCTCTAAGTTAGGCTTATGTCACTTGGGCTGGTCTAGCTAAGCTTGGGCCTAACCACGTTCGAGGTACCGGGTTCCGAATGTCTCATCACTAGCCCCTCAGACTTAATCGTCATCATGGTGGTGATGTAAGTTTGCCCATCAGATTGAGAGCGTTTGAGGCAGGAGTACCCGATCGAACCAACGGAGGACCGTACCCGAACGGGTCGTGACAGCGTCCTTGAGGACCGATCTTGTACTTAAGAAATTTCACAGCGTTAATTTTCAAATTTGAAATCTGTAAGGTTATGGACAAAAGCATAATTCTAAGCTCTATAATAGCATGCGCCTTTTCGTATTCCAAATGGGGAACAGACCGTCAGACTGCAGTCGCCTGTAGTGACGATGTGTCACCCTGTGAGTGGCCAATGCACGGCTATAAAAGTTGAGATTTCGATATTGTGCAACCATTGCTGCAATTCGCGAAAAAACCTATGAGCCCTAAAATTCTCTGGCGATTTCATTTGACCGTCTTCAAACTCCGATTTCCTTACAAATCTTATGGTAACCATCTATGGCACCCCGTAGGACTAGGTATCCGATTGTTTCTGAGATGGACCTCGAAGTGTTGGGAAAAATTCCCTCCTTCCCGGAGAAGAAAAGAGTTCCCGTTATCCGGGGTCGGATCGAATTAATATGATGAAAACCGAATGTAAATGAAGAAAGGTAAAAGACACAAGATTTACCGTGGAAACCTAAAACCGGGAAAACCACATGACCGATAAACCTCGGCCGTGAACTCACTATCACAAGAAGAATAGAATTGATTGATTACAATTGTCTTCATGAGACCTCTATTTATAGAGTCCAACTAGGATATAATTTAGAAAATATTCAACATAATATTCTACAATATTATCTTTTCATATCTTTGATCGCATGTTCCATATATATATAAGAAGATATATTTGCATATATTCTTCCATATATATCCCAGAATATATCTTCATATATTCTTCCATATATATCGCTAACAGAATATATATATATATCTTCTTATACATATATATAACCAACAAGATATATATCAATATCTTCTGTTGGACCTCGGCTAATCTCGGTAATATCGTTATTTTCGTTTGCTTAATGGGCTGTGTATGCTTATTGGGCCTAGCATGAGTTACTGGACCTTGGAAGTGATTGGGCAGCTGGCCTTTCTAGAATGTTCTAATTATGTTTGAATGTTGGGCTTGGCCTGCTGGGTCTGCTGTAACAGTAAGGCGGTGGCCCGTACTATAAATACGTTTATCGCTTCAGAAATGCGTCACTTTTCATTTTCTGCATTTTCGTTTATCGCTTTCGCTCTCTAGCCTCTGTGTGCGATTTATGTTTCTGTTCTTGCTTTCTTTACTGCTTATCGTTCGTTAGTGCTTTCTTTGCTTAGATCTAGCCTTGAATAACGATTAAGTGATGTTTTTCTTTTTAAAAGAGCTTTACATTTTTTTAAGAAAAACTTACAGCGCCTTCTTTACGTTGTTCTTGAGAAAATCTATGGATTTTCTCAACGTTCTTAAGCCTATAGTTGAGTTTCAGACAGATCATAGATGATATGAGAAACTGTAAATTGGTGCTTAAAACGAACAAACTGAATCTGTAGAATCTTGATGTTCTTGGCCTGATAGTCTGAGTTTCAGACAGATCCTAGACGATCTGAGAAACTGTGTGACTTGGTTAAAAGAACTCGTTAAGTTTACATACTGCATTTACATTCTGCATTTACGTTCTGCACTTACGTTCTGCTTCTAGCCTAAACTGTTGGCTTCAAGCACTTACTGTGAGATTACATAGTGTTTTGGGTTACGTCTTTGAGAAAACCTTTGGGTTTCTTAAAGACTTGTGTCAACGTAAGTGTTTTCAAGCCAGATCTGTATAGATCTGAGTTCCTGAAAACCAGTGACCAAGATACGTACTGAAGCCTTAAAACATTACGTATATCTTTGAAAATACGCTGAGTTTGTGTGATAAAAACTGCCTACAGATTATGTCCACTGTTAAGGCCTAAAACGTATATTCTTAAACTGCTATGTTAACTAACGATCTGTTTGAAAACTGTAGGTTTGCTTTACTGACTTCTTAGTGATTAAGAAGTTCAGTATATTGGTGGTGATCTGTTACTATACCGTAGTTTTAACTTCATGTGAACAATCTGTATTATGTGGTTTTAGTTGGTTCTGTGTTCTGTTTTTGTTGAACATTGCAACTAAAATAGTGAATAAATTGCATGGTGTTGGAAAGTGGATTGCCGATACGGTCGTGTCTTAACTAAGACAACGTGATCGGATACCACTATAAATCTGGTGTCATTTTTATCGCTTTAAGAACGTAGCTTAACTAATAGGATTAAAATAACAACAAGTGGTGGAGATGCGGGGTACTTACTAATTAATCATATTAGTTAAGTGCTCTGATAGTTTACTCCTGCAATATTCGTTTAGGTTGCCTGATTGTCTGTCTTGTTTTACTTGCTTACTTACGTGAATCTGTGTTACTGCTTTTAGTCTTTAAATTCCAAGCATGTCAATAATTGGTGAGTCTAAGGATGTAGTGCCTAATGATGGTAAGAATACTAGAACTGGGTGGTTTTTAAATAAACCTCCCAAGTTCAACGGAAAAGATTATGGTTACTGGAAGGCTAATATGTTAACGTTTCTTAAACATGATTTGAAAATTTATAGGTGTGTAATATATGGTACTGGCTTGGTACCAAATATGGATTTAGAACCCGTTTCTGTTGATAAAGATAATTCTATAGAATTAAATACTAGATGTTCTAGTGCCTTGTTTTCTGCTTTAACTGTTACTGAGTTCAATAAGATATCTAGCTGTAAAAGTGCTAATGAGGCTTGGTCTAAGCTAGAAATTCTGTATGAAGGAACCTCTAGGATTAGAAGAACTAAGTTAAACATGCTTAAACAAGAACTAGAAATCTTTTTCATGAACAGTAATGAGTCTATGATTGACTTATAGCAACGTTTCATTCTTCTTGTGAATGAAATAGAGCTGTTAGGTCATAAAATGACTAATGAAGAAAACAATTCCAAAATCCTAAGGAGTCTAGACAATAAATGAGAAATTCTTAGAACCACTATAGAACAAACAAAAGACTTAGATGTCCTAAGTGTAGATGAACTGTTTGGCATTTTACTAATAAAAGAACTACATTTGATGAGTAGGCAACAACTTGCTGAAAAATCTTCTTCTCTCGCTTTAAAAACCACTGAGTCAACAAGTCAAGTAGTCAAACAGAGGTCTAAGTCTAAGAAAATTAAAAAACAGCACTCACCAAAAGCTTCAAAGAAATCTGCAGTATCTGAATCAGAAAGTGATTCGGACATTGAGATCTCTCTACTGGCAAAGAAGTTTCAAAAACTGTTAAAAGCAAAAAAATCATCTAAAATGGATCCTGATAAATTAAAAAACATTACATGTTTTAAGTGTAAAAAACCTGGTCACATTAGAACTAATTGTCCTCTATTGAAACAGGATCCCGAAAAGAAAAAATCGGTTTTGCAAGCTCTACTAGATGAAGAAATGTCTTCATCCAGTGAATTAGAAAACTGTGGGTATGCTTCTCTTGGTGAAGAGAATCTAACTTTGGTTGGCATGAATCAGAATGAAACTGACAGTGAGGTCAGTTCAAACAATTCTGAGGAATGTAGTGATTTACTAATAGAATTTGCGAAATTGGTTAAGAAATATTCAGATTTAGAAAAGAAATACGAAATTCTGCTTTCTAAAACCAAACACTTAGAAATTGAAAACAGTCCTAGTACTCAGTGTCTAAATAAGATCCTAAGTGTTCAGAAGAACTTCTTTGATAAAACTGGTTTAAGTTTCAATTCAGTCTCTGAAAATTCGTGTGCAAAGTCTCCTATGCAATTTGTTAAATCAACTTCACATGACTATTTTGACTCTTCACTTCCTATTTGCTCGCCTGAAACTGTGAATGTGAATAAACAAGATGTTATGCATGTTACTGCTTCGGTTAATGCCTTTGATAACAAATTTGTGAAAGCATCTACTTCTTACAATATAGAAACTATTGAGATTGAAAAAGCATGCAATATGAAATATAATGAATGTGTGGAGATTGATACCAATTTTATTTCCTCTAGACAGTGCATAGGTTTTAATCCAAAACCTAGATCCACTAAGTATTATGCACCTAGTAGAAGAAATCTTAAGAACCACTCAAATAAACTTGTCATTAGTTTGCGTGCTGCTGTAAAAATTGGAAACGAAATAACTATTTCTGTTAACACTCTCATTAGCAGACTGATATCTTACCGTAGAAAATATGAAACATTAAAGTTTTATTCTATTAATCAAATATGGTTGCCTAAATGTATAGGTGTAGATCCTAGATAGTGGATGTTCTAGCCACATGACAGGAAACAAGGAATTGCTTGGTGATTATAAAAGTACTAGAGGTGGTAGAGTTACCTATGGTGACAACTCTAATGGTAAAGTAATAGGTACCGGAAGTTTTAAATCTGGTCAATTTGAAATTGTGAACATCTTGCATGTTAATAATTTGATGCATAATTTGATAAGCATTAGCCAATTATGTGATTCTGGTTATGAGGTTACTTTTAGTAAAGATGCATGCAATGTGTTTAAATCTGATGTTTTAATTTTGAAAGCATATAGAGTGAAAAATGTCTATATGTTAAGTAAAGTTGAAAATGTGGATGCATGTTTAATTTATCAATCTGATTCTGCATATGAATGACATAGAAAGTTAGGACATGCTAGTATAGATCTTATTTTTAAACTGAAAAAAGGTAATTTAATTAGAGGTATAGATGATACTTTTAGAAACATTAAGTATAATTGTGAAGTATGTGCTAAGTCTAAACAAACTATTGCAAATTTCAAAAGAATTAATGATGTGAACTCATCTAGGAAACTAGAAAAATTACATATGGATCTGTTTGGTGAAATTAAGCCATCTAGTATAGGAGGAAAAAGTTGGTGTTTTGTCATAGTTGATGACTTTTCTAGGTTTACTTGGGTCTTCTTTTTAAAATTAAAATCAGAAACGTTTTCATACTTTAATAAGTTTAAAATCGAATGGGAAAATAAATTGGATCTTAAAATAAATTTCCTTAGGAGTGACAATGGTGGTGAATTCAATAATAATGATTTTACGAACTTGTGTCAAAACTCGGGTATTGAGCACAATTTTTCGTGTCCTCGAACTCCCGAACAAAATAGTGTTGTAGAACGTAAAAATAGAACCTTACAAGAAATGGCTCGTTCTATGTTAATCGAACATAAAACACCCAAGTATTTGTGGGCTGAAGCCGTAAATACCGCTTGTCACATAGTTAATAGAGTTACACTTAGATGAATCCTCAAGAAAACCCTGTATGAACTACTATTTGACAAAACTCCGAATGTTAGGTATTTTCATGTTTTTGGGTGCAAATGTTTTGTACATAATAACGATCAATTAACGTTAGGTAAATTTGATAGTAAGAGTAGGGAAGGCAAATTTGTAGGTTATTCGTCAACTAGGAAATCATATAGAATATTTCTTAAGGAACTAAAACAGGTAATTGAATCAATACATGTCATCTTCTTCGATGAAACAAATAAAAATCTAGAAACTGAATCACATAACGAAAAAGATTTAGAATCTGAAAATTTCGAGTCTGAAATCTCAGTTCCTACTCCACCTAATGAATCTGGTTGAATTGAAAACTGTCTTATATACCGAATATGCCTAAATGTTTAAGTAAGTCCAATATTTTAGGAGACGTTAATGAATATGTTAGAACCCGTAGGTCTTTTAATTCATTTTGTAAGTTACATGCTTTTGTGTCTTTCATTGAGCCTAAAAATGTAAATGATGCTTTGAGTGATATTAATTGGATCAATGCAATGCAAGATGAATTACTTCAATTTAGAAAAAACTGTGTTTGAGAATTAGTCCCACCCCCTAAAGATCAAAATGTCATAGGAACTAAGTGCATCTTTAAGAATAAACTTGATGAACATGGTAACATAGTTAAAAATAAAGTTAGGTTAGTGACACAAGGTTATACACAAGAAGGAATAGATTATGGTGAAACTTTTGCTCTCGTTGCTAGGATGGAGTCAATTAGGATGTTAATTGCATTTTCTGCATATAAAGGTTTCAAGTTATTCTAAATGGACATCAAATCTGCATTTTTGAATGGTTTTATTTCTGAAAATGTGTATGTTAAACAACCGGCTGGATTTTCAGATCCTTCTAAACCTGATTATGTGTATAAATTACTAAAAGCTTTATATGGACTTAAACAAGCTCCAAGAGTTTGGTATGAAAGATTGAGTACATATTTGTTATCTTGTGGGTATAAGAATGATAGTGTTGATAAAACTCTATTTGTTAAATACTTAGATTCTGATTTAATTCTTGTGCAAGTTTATGTGGATGACATCATATATGGTAGTTCTAATTCATGTTTATTGCTGAATTTTGTGATCTTATGGCATCTGAATTTGAAATGAGCAACATGGGAGAACTTTCTTTTTGTTTAGGCATGCAAATTAAACAACTTGAATCTGGTGTTTTCATTACGCAATCTAAATACATTAAAGAACTTTTGAAAAAGTATGATGTTTGTAATGCAAAATCCATGAAAACTCCCATGCAAACTC
>RWGZ01001322.1:75769-152914 GCA_009725065.1 Utricularia reniformis | reverse complement strand
CCCCTAAAGATCAAAATGTCATAGGAACCAAGTGGATCTTTAAGAATAAACTTGATGAACATGGTAACATAGTTAAAAATAAAGCTAGGTTAGTGGCACAAGGTTATACACAAGAAGAAGGAATAGATTATTGTGAAACTTTTGCTCCCGTTGCTAGGATGGAGTCAATTAGGATGTTAATTGCATTTTCTGCATATAAAGGTTTCAAGCTATTCCAAATTGACATCAAATCTGCATTTCTAAATGGTTTCATTTCTGAAAATGTGTATATCAAACAACCGGCTGGATTTTCAGATCCTTCTAAACCTGATTATGTGTATAAATTGTTAAAAGCTTTATATGGACTTAAACAAGCTCCAAGAGTTTGGTATGAAAGATTGAGTACATATTTGTTATCTTGTGGGTATAAGAATGGTAGTATTGATAAAACTCTATTTGTTAAATATTTAGATTCTGATTTAATTCTTGTGCAAGTTTATGTGGATGACATCATATATGGTAGTTCTAATTCATGTTTAATTGCTGAATTTTGTGATCTTGTGGCATCTGAATTTGAAATGAGTAACATGGGCAAACTTTCTTTTTGTTTAGGAATGCAAATTAAACAACTTGAATCTGGTGTTTTCATTACGCAATCTAAATACATTAAAGAACTTTTGAAAAAGTATGATGTTTGTAATGCAAAATCCATGAAAACTCCCATGCAAACTCACTTAAACTTGACAATTGATGAAAATGAAGAAAGTGTAAGTGAAACTTTATATAGGAGCATGATAGGGTCTTTATTATACGTAACCTCGTCTAGACCGGATATCATGTTTGCTGTTTGTATGTGTGCTAGATTTCAATCTAATCCAAAAGTATCACATTTGAAAGCTGTGAAACGTATATTTAGATACATGCTAGGAACTTTAAATATAGGATTGTTTTATCCAAACTTTGAAGATTTTGAACTTGTTGTGTATGCTGATGCTTTAAGAACGTAGCTTAACTAATAGAATTAAAATAACAACACCTATTGATCGAGAAACTACGCCTCTGGGTAAAGGTCATCGACGCAAGTGCCGATCGGTCCTTCTGAGAGATTATATATGTTCGATAGTGTAGGTACATGACATAAACTCTGTGATCTTTGATCGTCCTTCCTCATGCAGGGTCTCGGGTAAGTGCTCCTATCCGATTTCTGATTATATTAACAACATTCGATTTTCTCGGACACATAACACTTTTGCTAGTGCCGTGACTCAGTCTCCTCAGGAACCACACTCTTTCAAGGAGGCTTTGAAATCTAAGGAATGGAGAGCTGCGATGAACAGTGAGTTGTGTGTCTTGGACTCCAATCAAACTTGGATTTTTGCGGACTTGCCGAAGGGAAAACGCCCACTAGGAAGCAAGTGGGTTTACAAAATTAAACATAAAATTGATGGCTCGATAGAACGATACAAATTTCGGTTGGTTATTCTGGGAAACACTCAAGTTAAGGGTATCGACTATGAAGATACATTTGTTCTAGTGGCGAAGGCCACTACAGTACGAACCTTGTTGAGCGTTGCAGTTGCCAAAAACTGGTGTATTCACCAGATGGACGTCAATAATGCATTTCTCCATGACGATTTGAATGAAGAAATCTGTATGAAGATTCCTCAAGGTTATAACGGAGCTCTCGAATGGAAAGTATGTCGATTGCGGAAGTCTCTGTATGGTTTGAAGCAAGCTCCTCGATGTTGGTTTGCCAAGTTAACTACCGCTCTCAAAGACTTCGGTTTTCAACAATCGGTGGCTGACTACTTCCTTTTCACTTACTCTACCTCGGAGTCTAGGCTGTCAGTCCTAATTTATGTCGATAACATTATCATCGTTGGTAACACACCGATCGTCGTTGAGGAATTCAAACGCAAACTTGGCAGCCTGTTTCGAATGAAAGATTTGGGACAATTAAAGTATTTTTTGGGAATTGAGGTAGCCAGGGGGACAAACGGTATGTATCTCTGCCAACGTAAATATACATTTGAAATATTCTCCGAAGCCGGACTTTTGGGATGCAAACCAGCCAAAGTACCAATGAAACAAAATCATAAATTGCTCTCAGTTGCTGGGGAGTTTCTAGTCGACCCCATGCCATATCGCCGTTTGGTTGGAAAATTGATATATTTGTTGTTCACTCATCCTAAATTGTGTTATCCAGTACATGTTCTATCTCAATTTATCGATGCGAACACTGGGACGCTGTCTTGCGGGTCGTGCGTTATTTAAAAGGCCATTCAGGACGAGGCGTATTGTTGAGATCTGCTTGCGATCTCCAAGTCTATGGATTTTGTGATGCCGATTGAGCCATGTGCCCAGAAACCCAGAAATCCTTGACTGGATATCTCATATTTCTGGGATCTTCGCCGATTGCCTGGAAAACCAAGAAATAGATCACCTTATCTCTTTCGTCGACCGAGGCGGAGTATCGTGTTATGCGTGCCGCGTGTCAAGAGTTTAAGTGGCTCTGCAATTTACTTAAGGATCTCGGAGTTCGCAGAATGACAAAGTTGTGACACTTTTTTGTGATAACCAATCGGCTATTCAGATTGCTGCTAACCCGATGTTTCACGAACGTACTAAACACATTGAAATCGATTGTCATTTTGTTCGAAATCAAGTATTGGCTAGAGAACTTAAGACACACCATGTGAAAAGTGAAAACCAGTTGTCCGACATGATGACTAAAGCCCTTGGTGATGATCGTCTTCAATATTTGTTGAACAAATCGGGTATACAAGACATGTACTTACCACCTTGGGGGGGGTGTCGAACGTATGATTTAGTGCCGATCGGCACTATACTGATCATAGTGCTGATCGGTATCTTCTTTGCTTTGTTGGCGATCGACACTTTCCATATGTTGCGTTTTCTTAGGGTTTAAATTTACGTTATAAATAGGTGTTGTAAGGCCTTGAGCCGCCAAATTGAAAGAGAAAATTATTCGATTATCTTCTCTTTGTTTCTCTCAACACCGGCACTCTAAAAATGTAAATAACAAATTACACCTTTCCAAACTACAACTTTGCATTGTTAACTTGAAGCAATTCATGCATAAACTTAACTTAAAACTTTGATCCAGCTTGAATATGCCAAGTATACAAATACAAAAAGACCTTTCAGTTAACTGCATGTAGTTAGCCAAGACACTAGCTAGTACTAAATGAGCTTCTTCTTCCTAAAGTATCGTTTCAAATACCACAATTGCAGGACTGAAACTATAATGCATATGCCAAATGAACTCATACTGTACCATGCTACTCTAGAGTTGGCTCTCTCACTTGATGCCCTCATCTCCATTTCCCTGCAATTTTTCACAAGTCATTACATATTGTTGGAATTATAGAGTCTGACCAAAATTATGATGAGAGTGTGCACACTGCACATTATGATGTATAACGGAGGAGACCACACCTTAAAAGATATGTACAAATTATTTACTATAGTACACATTCTCTCTTATAAACCAATGTAAACTTCATCCCAAATCTAATATGAGATAATTGATATTTCAACACATCCCAAATACTTGACAAATTTGAACTTACGAATTGAAATTAACTAGACTTTCCCGGTATTGATAATCAAGCTTTTGACCAAATCAATTCTAATACCATGTTAAAATTATATTGTCTAACTAAAATTATGACAGGAGTGTGNAATTATAAAAATGTTCATCATAAGTTTGTTGGGTCATCATATTGTGATGATAGTTAGGGTCAGGGCATGTAAATTACAAAAGTACCCTCAAACGATATTGAATCCGTATGCATCGAGAAGCATGCCGAGCCATCGTAGGATATGTAAAATACAAAAATAAGTATGGTGTCGTGTCATTCTAGGAAGGTGATATTTATGAAAATAATAATCATGAAAATGTTGAGGAAGTGTATCCACAATTAGAAAATATATAAAAACATTTCGACATGAAATACATTGAATTGTGAAAACAAATCATAAAAAGACAATTTTTTTAAAAAAATAATTTTGGCGACCAAATATGTCTGACATATCCGTTAAATTGGACTAAGGCTAATTTTGCAATATAATCAAAAGTTTGGAGAACCAATTTTCTAGTATGTGTAAACTACGATAACAAATTTTTTGTGAAAGAATGTTGGTTTGAACTTTGGGAATCGTAATTGTCATATTTTAAAAATTTGGTACAATTATTCTACAAATGCAAACTTTGAGGATTAGAAATACTTTGGTAAATAATGTTGACCGAAATTGAAAAAAACTAGCAAGTTTGAGAACTAAAATTATCATTTTCTCAACATAATTGATTAGGCTATATAATTGTTTATGATACTGTAGGTACGTTACGACAGTGGTATGGACTTAAGTTTCTAGTCGTCAGTTGAATATATGTCGTGATTCCCTCGTTTGATCCATCGTTTCGGGGTAAGATTTTATTGTATTTATTAATTGATTATGTTTTTGTTTTGATTATGTCATTCTATCGATTAATCCACATTAATTGGACGCCTTACAAAGAAGTTGATATTGCCCATGTTAACTCGTATGCATTTTGCATTAACACAAGACCAATTATGCTTTTTGGCATCATAAAGACACATAATATTGAATGGTGGACCATTAGAGTGTTGTTATGATTCAACCCATAAACATTGGGAAATTTTTTGTATGGCATTGTCAAACTATTCCTCAAACTTTTTTAGCACTCATTTGAAAAGTTATCATATTCTAGCATAGTTTTATTTATTTTAATTATGATAGTGATGTTGACGTTTGAATAATTAATATTAATTTATATTAACCAACAAAATCTTAATCTAAAATGGGATAGTTATATATGAATAAAAATTTAAATTGTATTCTACCACATTAAAGACAAATATCTAATCTATAATATTTAATTTTTATATAACCTTAAACTTATTAAGATGTGATTAAGGTTCTATTCAATAATATAAATTTTAATATGATAGAAGATGATTCAAACTCAACCTCGAATTGAATCAATTCATTTATTTAAATATTTAAATCATCTACTAAATATTTTCATAATTATCCATTTTTAGATAAATTATATTAATTTAAATAACTTTAATTATTGAAACGTCACATTCAAATAAACAAAGTTGTCAGTGTTATAATATCACAACTTTTACAATTGGTATTAAAAAAGTTTTAGGAAGAGTCTAACAATGCTATGAGGTGCAAAAAACTTCGTAAACATTTAGTTGCATCTGGGCATCATGGAAAAGTGATTCATAGCTAGAGTGTATCTCAGTTGGCTTCTAAGTTGTTTTATGTACCATCCAAATGAAGTAGGATATCTATGCAGGCTTACTGCAAGTGGTACGACAAGATTATAGTACTTGATCTTGGGATCACTTATGAGGGGAATTTTGGTTGACGTGGAGGATTGCCCAAACTGTGTTGTAGGTATAAGTTTAAAGTTTTATGTGTAAATATTTTTGCATTAGTAATTTGATATTGTTCATGGGGAATTATTGTAATTTGTATACCCTTGGAATCATCTTGAATGTTTTCCAATGCATTTTGAGTGTTCGAGTTGAATTGGAGTAGGTGTGTTTTCATAATTTGCACACCACCGTGGTCAACTGTTATTTCTCTTATGGTATTTTCGATTTTCTAGGAAAATTTCTAGGTGAAGTGACATAGGTGATATTTTTTAATTTGCACACATTCGTGGTCAAATGGTATTCCCTTTATGGCATTTTGGGATAATTTGAAGTGGAATGATGTCGGGAGTATTTTCGTATTTTGCACATCCTCGGGTTATCTAGTATTTCTCGTATGGTATTTTTGTAATTCGGAAACCTCGGATTCGCATGACAAGTCTCTAATGGTATTTTAGGTATTTTCGGATGGTTCGGAGTTGAAATAGCATCGGGTGAATTTGAAGGTGAATAGAGTTGTGGAGCAAAAATCGAACAAAAATATGTGTTAAGTATAGAAATCTGGTCTAAGAGAGATAAGTTGTAAATATGATATTATATTCGATATTGTAATGCAACACATGTCTTATAC
Organism: Utricularia reniformis; assembly: GCA_009725065.1. Classification (NCBI taxonomy): domain Eukaryota; kingdom Viridiplantae; phylum Streptophyta; class Magnoliopsida; order Lamiales; family Lentibulariaceae; genus Utricularia; species Utricularia reniformis. The sequence continues at coordinate 146,869 of RWGZ01001322.1, read as the reverse complement.
CCGTATTAATGGGCTAGGACTTACAACATTACGATATAACAAGAATCCAATACTAATGGATCAAAATTCATAAACTGTATTTGTAGCTGAAATTGATGTTTACTCCTGCGCCATGCGAGCATGAGGTTTGGAGGCACAAACCAATTTTGGAATTTCCCTTTCTTTTTTTCTTATATTTTATGATTTCATTTGCATTTCATAATTTTTTCAAGCAAATATAAGAATATTAAGATAAACAAGTCTGATATAACCCGGGGGTATTTTCGGTATTATGATATCTCGTGAGCTCGTCCGACGTGGCTAAATGGTATTTTCGATTTTCTCGTATATTTATGTCACAGTGTATTTTCGGGGGTATTATCGTAATTCAGACTTATCGGGCCCACATACGAGCTTTTTACTGACATTTCTATCAATTGTTGACGATTTCAGTCCCAAACGGGGCCAATAGTATTTTCGTAATTTGGCACCCGTGGGGCACGCCAGTAAATCGTAACGATATTTCAAGCTATCTACTCAATATTTAGAGACAAAGAACTAGTCGACGAGGTTTTCCGATGTTCTCTCATCGGTATTTCTGACTAACTTAATTGAACTAGTCGACTAGGATGCATCTCCGAGGGTCCGGGATGATATGACATTTATTCCAGCTTAATTGGATATTATCTAAGTAATTTGGGTTAAGTCAAGTAAAAGTGGGCTCATGGGTCTGAAATTGACCAATTGGATTGATTTTCTCTATAAATATGAGTCACAAAGCACTGCAAAGGGGTCCAGACTTTATCACATTTCCCAAGACAAATTGTTCACTTGATCCCACTCTGGTACTAGTGACTTTTTGCAAGTAGTCGCGAGTTTGTGTGTTCCTGGTCACCCAGAGTCGCGAGTTTCTGATGACTCGCGACGTTTTGCATTGTTTCTGGCCTTCGTATATTATTTCGCTAAGGTAGTCGCGACTTTGTGCTCTGTCCTCAGTAGTCGCGAGATTGTGTTATGCTTTCAGTAGTCGCGAGATTGTGCTCTGCCCTCAGTAATCACGAGATTGTGCTTTGCACTGGATAGTCGTGAGTTTTTGGCAATTACGATGCAACAAAGTGTATTTGATCGTTTTTCGTACCGTTTTCATTCGGATTAGCATTATCTCTTGATTGTATTTGTATCTCTTGATTATTATAGTTAAAACCAAGATAGAGTTTCGCTCTCCCGAGGATGTAAGCTCATACATTGTGGGTCCAATCTCGTATATCGCTTGTGTCCCTACAACAATTGAATTCCAAATAATTAAAGAAATCAACTGATCTAATAATAAATACTCAAAATATTTTTAGACGAAATTAAAGTCTATGTACCCATTTTTGTTCTATAAAAATATCAACTTTCCATATAATTTTAAATCAACAAATTTAAACATAAATATACATATCAAATTTGATCATAAATTCCTAACAAATACTCAAAATTTGATTTTTTCGTCTAGAACTTCAATGGTCAAAATTGCAAATATTTGAAATAAATTGTCACAATTTGAAATTTAAAGATCGATTTTACCAAATAAATTGATACAATTATAAATTTGGGATTTAAATTACCATGTGACTAATTTTACCTCTCCAATATTTAAAAGTAGCAATATTGAGTCACAGAATGAGCCAGGAAAGTTAAGTCGGTCGGTACCGTTCGTACCGATCATTACTGGTACAACCGATTTTTCCTATATATCGGTGGTATACCGGTGATATATCGGTGTACTGGTCATAATCGATATTTACCGGTATACCGGGCGATATACCACCGGTATGACTACCATGGAATAAACACAAAATTCGAAATCAAAAGGACATCTTCCCCAAAGTTTCATTCAGATCAGCTAACCTTCAAGTAGTTTCCCATACTGAAAAATATATTTAAATTTTATCATAATCTTTAACGTTCATATAAAATTACCCTTTGTCTTTTGATCACAATATATTCAATCAATATATGAATAATATATTTGCATTTGAAATCCAATGAGTTTCCAAAACTAAAAATAATTCAGATTTATATTTTATCATAATCTTTAACATTCAAAATAGTGAAAGACAAAATTACCCTTTGATCACAATATATACAATTTATATATAAATGATATTTCAGATTTAAATGAACACTTGAACTTCAAGGAGTTTCCAAAACTGAAAATCATTCAGATTTATATTTTATTCTAATATTTCATTCAAAATAATGAAAGACAAAATTACCCTTTAATCACAATATATATAATTAATATATAAATGATATTTCGGATTTTATTTAAACATTTGAACTCCAAGTATTTTCCAAATCTAAAACTATTGAGATTTATATTTTTCCTGTTACTAGTGGACATTCTGTAATATTAAATTAAAATAATATTTAATCTATTAAATATGAAATTTTATTTTTCGAAATATACAATTTTTAATATTTTGAATTTCAAATAAAATTTGAACAATATTCAAGAGTTCGTTGATTTTACATCGGACTAGTTTGACAGAATGCCCGGAAACGATTCAGATACATCGATGCCAAGTATTGAGCAAAATCAAGAATTAATAGTGAGTCATTTAATAAATATTTTAGTTATGCTTCATGTTCTAAATGGATCTCTTGTCTACTAACATTCTCATAATTTAATATAGGGATATGAATTTATAATTGGGTGACGTTTACTTATAACCCTACAACTTGCGGCTGTGTAAATGATATGTCCTCCAAGTTATGAAATTACAATTATGCTACAATTTTTGAGCAAAAATATATATTTATAGCCCTCTAACTTTAATTATATGCACATTAAACAACTCAAGTTTTCAATATCCTTTATAAACTCTAATGACCTTAATATTTTATATTTTATACATAATTCTCGAACATCAAGAGTCAATTTTGTATAATTTTTCAAACATATCTTATTTGTGTACTTTGTGAATTTTAAGAATCACTCATACTAACACAAAAACATCTGTCAACTTAGCAAAAACTCGGATGCTATAGTGTCAGAGGTAAAAAAACAAACAATATAGATAATTTTATATGTAATTCTTGTAATTTTATAAGTTGTAGGACATGACATTTATATAGCTTATAAGTTGATGAACTACTTATGCAATTTTCTCATTTATAATTATTNTATTCTAATTTAATTGAATATTATTTAGGTACTTTGGGCTTAATCCAGTGAAATTGGGCTTCTGGGCCTGAAACTTATTAATTGAGTTGGATTTATCTATAAATATGAACCCTAAGACACTGAAAAGGGATTCTGACCCTTTCTGTACCTTCGAAGGCAAGACTTTGGCTCGAATTCGTTGAGGTACTCGCGAGACTTCGTTTTTCAGCCCCCATCCGCGAGTTTTCGCACCAAAACTCGCGGCCAGCTCCACGGAATCACTATTCGCGAGTTCTTGTTCGGGAGTTACTATTCGCGAGTTCTTGCTCGGAATCACTATTCGCGAGTTCTTGTTCGGGAGTTACTATTCGCAAGTTCTTGCTCTGAATCACTATTCGCGAGTTCTTGTTCGGGAGTTACTATTTGCGAGTTCTTGCTCGGAATCACTATTCACGAGTTCTTGTTCGGAAGTTACTATTCGCGAGTTCTTGCCGAAAAACACTAATCGCGAGTTTTCGTACGAAAACTCGCGGCCAGCCCCCTCATTCGCGAGTTTTCGGCAGCTTCATCGTGACGGAGTGTTTTCGATCGTTTTTCGAGCCGTTTTCATCTGGAGTATTATTGTCACATCATTGTATTTGTATCCTTTGATTATTATAGTGGAAACCAAGGTAGAGCTTCGCTCTCCCGAGGACGTAAGCTCACACATTGTGGGTCCAACCTCGTATATCGCTCGTGTTCCCACAAAAACTAAATTCTGAATAATTAAAAAAATTGACTGATCTAAAAATAAATACCCAAAATATTTTTAGACTAGATCACCGTGTATAACACAAGACCGAAGATGGAGTTAGTGGATCGACTTCCGCATTTAAAGGCAACTTGAAGACGTGCGAACATCGGTTACAAGAGGAAAGTCATGCGAACTACCACATCTATAAATGCGAGCTAGGAAGACTAGCTAAAGGCGCATTTTGGAGTTTCTGCATTATCTACCCTACTGCTACATTTTCCATGTTTTTCGTTTTCCTTGTAGCCCTGATTGTTCACCGTTTGATTAATCAACTGACTAAGAGTAATTACGCTCTTAGTCCTGTGGTTTTTCCCTATTTCTTATGGGATTTTTCACGTTAAATTGATGTGTCGTTATTTAACCGCATTCTATATTCGTTCTCCACTTGACAAACAAATTGAAATCGATTCGATCCGACGAGGACCCAATGACTGTTGATATCCCGATCTTTTAGACCACAACAATATTTTAATAAATACTTGAAGTTCAAGTACTTTCCATATATCTAAACTCCAAATCTTTCCATTAGTTATTAAAAAACAAAATGATACTTTCATCACTATTTTCAATTAAATATAAATGAAATAATATATTTAATAAATACTTGAAGTTGAAGTGCTTTCCATATATCTAAACTACATATCTTTCCATTAGTTATTAAAAAACAAAATTATACTTTCATCAATATTTTCAATTAAATATCAATGTTTTAAATTTTCGGTATACTGAAAATTTCGGTCTTACCGGCTTCTGCCGATATTTTGACAAAATATCAATCGACACAGATTTTTCTCGGGTCGGTCGGATTTTATTTAGGAAAAAATATGAATATTTTATAATTTAATTTATTTTAATATTTCGCTATATATTCGGTACGTATCTGATATACCGATGCATATCCGATATATCAATCTATTAAACTTGTCCGATATATACGGTCACGTATCTAGTTTAAAAGCATTGTTAAATATAAATAAAATAATAGATTTAATAGATACTTGAATTCCAAGTTCTTTCCATATATCTAAATTACAAATGAATCCATTCGAATCTTCAAAGTAGGAAATATTTGGGATGAAGTCTATAAATATAACTCATCACTTAATTCTTCACAATTAACAGAATTTGTGATTCATTTTTCAGCGCTCTTTCTGCTTCCAATGAGTTTCTCAAAATTGTGGTCGTTCCCAATGCCCAGCCTCCTTCTCCCACAGCCGCCGCCTCCCTCTTTAACATTTCCGCCGCCTGCGTTTTTCCGACCACCGTGCGGCGGCGATTATATACCCAACGAGACCTTATTTGTTGCTGTATTCGAAAATACCATGAGAGTCACAGTAACAAAGAAATCAATCACAGTGGATCAATGGATTTACTTCATTCGCCACAATCTCGATCATTACTCTACTGTATTCGTCGGTCTCGACATCGAATGGCTTCCAAATCTTCTTCCCGGAGAAAATCACCCAACTGCGGTGATCCAACTCTGCGTGAATAATTTCTGTCTTGTTTTTCAACTTCTTCACGCAGACAAAATTCCCAATCTCTACGTGATTTTCTTAAAGATAGAAGGTATTGTTTCACTGGCGTAGGAGTTCGTGAAGATGCTGAAAAACTTGGAATTGATCATGGGTTGTGTGTTGCGAGAGTTCAAGATTTGAATGAATACGCGAGATATGGTTATAAGGAGAAATGGAGAAATACTTCATTGAAGAAGATGTGTATGATTCTGCTGGGGAGGGAAATGGAGAAGAAGAAAGAGATAACTTTGAGCAAATGGGATTCGTATGATTTGACTTGTAAGCAGATTGCTTATGCCGCCATTGACGCCTATGTTTCGTTTCAACTTGGAGCTGTTTTGTATATGGCGAATGGGGGAAAATTGTATTGATTTTACTGTAATAAACGAACATGAACAGATTCCTTAATGATTTTGTGTTGTTCCTGGACTAAAACGATAATCAATGAAAACAGAGACAAACATTCTGGTTTTCAATATTAATGTAATGAACTACTTTATGTTCAAATAACAAAGAAACAGAGATNGATAAATACATGAAGTTTAAATACTTTCTATATATCTAAACTTCAAATCATTTCTTTAGTTATTAAAAAATAAAATGATACTTTAATCACTATTTTCAATTAAATATAAATGAAATAATTAATTTAATAAATAATTGAAGTTAAAGTACTTTCCATATATCTAAATTTTAAATCATTCCATTAGATATTAAAAAACAAAATTATAATCTAATAATTATTTTCAATTTAGTATATTAATGAAATAATAATATAATATATTTTATGAGGGCTACGGGATCGAATATCCCAAACCAATAAAGATCCAATTTATTTCAGACCGATCTACACAATTAGGAAATGACTTTGAATGTTAAGACTAGCATTGAGGTCCATCACCCAAATGCCACCCAACTACACACATGAGGTCAGAAGGCCCTGATGGAAATGGGCCCGAAGGCCCGTGTATAACACAAGACCGAAGATGGAGTTAGTGGATCGACTTCCGCATTTAAAGGCAACTTGAAGACGTGCGAACATCGGTTACAAGAGGAAAGTCATACGAACTACCACATCTATAAATACGAGCTAGGAAGACTAGCTAAAGGCGCATTTTGGAGTTTCTGCATTATCTACCCTACTGCTACATTTTCCATGTTTTTCGTTTTCCTTGTAGCCCTGATTGTTCACCGTTTGATTAATCAACTGACTAAGAGTAATTACGCTCTTAGTCCTGAGGTTTTTCCTATTTCTTACGGGATTTTTCACGTTAAATTGATGTGTCGTTATTTAACCGCATTCTATATTCGTTCTCCACTTGACAAACAAATTGAAAATTGGTTCGATCCGACGAGGACCCAGTGACTGTTGATATCCCGGTCTTTTAGACCACAACAATATTTTAATAAATACTTGAAGTTCAAGTACTTTCCATATATCTAAACTCCAAATCTTTCCATTAGTTATTAAAAAACAAAATAATACTTTCATCACTATTTTCAATTAAATATAAATGAAACAATATATTTAATAAATACTTGAAGTTGAAGTGCTTTCCATGTATCTAAATTATAATCTTTCCATTAGTTATTAAAAAACAAAATGATACTTTGATCACTTTTTTCAATTAAATATAAATGAAATAATAGATTTAATAAATACTTGAAATTGAAATACTTTCCATATATCTAAACTTCAAATCTTTCCATTAGTTATTAAAAAACAAAATGATACTTTGATCACTTTTTTCAATTAAATATAAATGAAATAATAGATTTTAATAAATACTTTTAGTTCAAGTTCTTTCCATATATTTAAACTCCAAACCATTCCATTATTTATTAAAAAAAATTATACTTTCATCAATATTTTCAATTAAATATCAATGTTTTAAATTTTCGGTATACCAAAAATTTTGGTCTTACCGGCTTCTGCCGATATTTTGACAAAATATCAGTCGACACATATTTTTCTCGGGTCGGTCGGATTTTATTTAGGAAAAAAAATATGTATATTTTATAATTTAATTTATTTTAATATTTCGTTATATATTCGGTACGTAGCTGATATACCCAATGTATATCCGATATATCAATTCATTGAACTTGTCTGATATATAGAGTCACATATTTGGTATAAAAGCATTGTTAAATATAAATAAAATAATAGATTTAATAGATACTTGAATTCCAAGTTCTTTCCATATATCTAAATTACAAATGAATCCATTCGAATCTTCAAAGTAGGAAATATTTGGGATGAAGTCTATAAATATAACTCATCACTTAATTCTTCACAATTAACAGAATTTGTGATTCATTTTTCAGCGTTCTTTCTGCTTCCAATGAGTTTCTCAAAATTGTCGTCGTTCCCAATGCCCAGCCTCCTTCTCCCACAGCCGCCGCCTCCCTCTTTAACATTTCCGCCGCCTGCGTTTTTCCGACCACCGTGCGGCGGCGATTATATACCCAACGAGACCTTATTTGTTGCTGTATTCGAAAATACCATGAGAGTCACAGTAACAAAGAAATCAATCACAGTGGATCAATGGATTTACTTCATTCGCCACAATCTCGATCATTACTCTACTGTATTCGTCGGTCTCGACATCGAATGGCTTCCAAATCTTCTTCCCGGAGAAAATCACCCAACTGCGGTGATCCAACTCTGCGTGAATAATTTCTGTCTTGTTTTTCAACTTCTTCACGCAGACAAAATTCCCCAATCTCTACGTGATTTTCTTAAAGATAGAAGGTATTGTTTCACTGGCGTAGGAGTTCGTGAAGATGCTGAAAAACTTGGAATTGATCATGGGTTGTGTGTTGCGAGAGTTCAAGATTTGAATGAATACGCGAGATATGGTTATAAGGAGAAATGGAGAAATACTTCATTGAAGAAGATGTGTATGATTCTGCTGGGGAGGGAAATGGAGAAGAAGAAAGAGATAACTTTGAGTAAATGGGATTCGTATGATTTGACTTGTGAGCAGATTGCTTATGCCGCCATTGACGCCTATGTTTCGTTTCAACTTGGAGCTGTTTTGTATATGGCGAATGGGGGAAAATTGTATTGATTTTACTGTAATAAACGAACATGAACAGATTCCTTAATGATTTTGTGTTGTTCCTGGACTAAAACGATAATCAATGAAAACAGAGACAAACATTCTGGTTTTCAATATTAATGTAATGAACTACTTTATGTTCAAATAACAAAGAAACAGAGATCCTTCAAAAACATTTTGGTGTTGTTTGGAAGGGCATTGCACTGTCTGGTGCGGTCAACGTGTCGTATTTTATTTTAACAAAACATAATTAATAACTACGTTCATGTGATTGTAAAAAACTGCAGTGAACTCATAGTTTATTTAACTCAATAGTGGTTAGAACGTACTTGTGAAATGCAAATTTGACCCTTCATAAATTAATAAATGATACACAATTAATTAAAACTAATAACAAAATAGTCATTTTATGAGATCACGATCAATGTACCGCTATTTCAAAAACAGTTTTTTAAATCACGATTATCTCACCTCACCATATATTACAATCATCTCACATCACCACTATTTATCTAATGATGTTCCAAACATGAACAAATAACGTCATGTGAGATCAAAAAATAGTTAGCATTGCGCATGATTTCAGTAAGCTGATAACTTCCTTTGTTTCTGCATTTCAAAATACAAGATCATGGTCCAAGTTGGGAAAATACGAGATAGATAGTAATGAGCACTCGATCACCTGGGCATGGAGATGATTGGGCGAGCTGAGGTCGTCAATTGGGGTATGGACATTCGTTTAATTGATATGTTATATTTGATCACTTAGTGAGTGTAAACTCACGTTGTGCCATATTGTTTTGGGAGATAGGTGTCAATTATGGAATTATACTTTATTTTACGTTATATTTCAGTTTTCCTTCATTTAAAACTCGTTGGATTAGCCGAACTTTTCGATTTTGATTTATTAAATAAAGCACCTTTCTCTACGAGTTTGTATTTTAAAATCTTTGTGAGGCTGCGGACGTTGGATAAGACGGGGTGGGATGATGAAGATTGAGACGTTTAGTTTAATATAATGGATAATGGTTAATGATATAATCATCTCATATCCATTCAATTATCATCTCTATATAGTATTTTAGATTATGTTGGGCTTTCACAAAGAGACTAGGAATATTGAGACACCAATGTAGTGGGTGGGATATAACTAAACCCATGTTTTTTTGTATTAAAGTATGTAATATTATTGAACTAATAATATTTCATATAAATTTTATGTTGCTCATTCTTCTTTTACATTTCCCAGGTGCTCTTGTTGTTCAACTAATAGCCGGCCCACCACCTATTTTGGACGATTTCATCTCCGGACAGGTTGAGTTCACAATGTTAGACTAACTCTTATGTGGGCATGTTGAATCCGAATAGGACTCAACTAGAACTTCAACTTTTATCCGAATTTTGTATGTAGATGTTACAAACTTTAGGAACAGTCCTATTTACACTATTTTAAACCAATGTTTTCGTACAGATCCGGAATCACGTATCGATCCGGACCGATATGAGCGGTACGACCGGTATATCGGACGGTACCAAATTTTATTATTATTTTTAAAATACTATTTAATTAGTTTTTAATATGAGACTCGAAAAAATCCAAAAATATTATTTTTCGGATACCCAGTACCAGGCGGTATGAAAATAATACATGGTACCGCGTGATACCGGTATGTCAAATTTGACATACTGATACCAGGTGTTACGAAATACTGGTATGTCAAATTTCGCTCGAGCAAAATTTGACATACCGAGCGAAAAATACTGGTACGAAATACCATTATTTTTCATACCGATACAGAGCGAAATCTGGTACCCTATTATACGGTACTAGACGGTACGAAAAAAAACACCGATACCGAACGAAATTTGACATACCGGATGATATATCGTTCGGTATGAAAACATTGTTTTAAACATGAGGTTCAAATAATAATTTTCTCTTTTAGAAATATAAATTAAGGCTTAATAATTAATCAAAATCATTATTTGAGTCCAATCGAACTCCAAATTTATCCCAAATTAAAATATTTGCTCATACATTATTTGATATAGAAGCAGCTTTGAGAAAGCAAATAGGAAATAACTACACCTACACCTTCAAAAGCTTTTTCTTCATCCTCTCAACAGCGCTTCTCAGAGTATCTTCATCTTTACAGAATGTGAACCTAACCAGATTCTTTCCTTCTTCAGGCTTCAAATAAAACACACTCGTCGGAATCGCTACAACTCCAATTTCTTCAATTAAATACTCGCAAAAACAAACATCATTCTCCAAACCAAAAGGCGTATGATCCACAACAACAAAATACGTTCCGCTAGAAGGATACACAATGAATCCCACAGCCTTCAAACCCTCAACAAGAATACTCTTTTCCACAGCATAATCTCTTCTCAAATCATCGTAATACGATTCCTCAGCTCGAAGTGCAACAACAGCAGCATGCTGCATAGGAGTACTAGTTGCAAATGTAAGAAAAGAATGTGCTTGCCTTATACCCCATGTCAAATGTGCTGGAGCTATAGCCCAACCAATTTTCCAACCAGTTAAAGAGAATGTTTTTCCTAGAGAATTTAGTGTCACTGTTCTCTCGTACATACCGGGAACCGAAGCTATCGAGATATGCTCCATTTCGAAGGCTAGCTTATCATAAACTTCATCAGAGAAAACAAGTATATCATTCTCAATGCAAAGTTGAGCAATCGAATTTACCTCTTCACGGCTGAACATTTTCCCTGTGGGATTATGCGGAGTGTTAATGAGAATCGCACGTGTGTTTCGGGATACAATCGACTTTAGCTCTTCGACAGGGACATCAAAATATGGAGGCTTAAGTGTGACTGACTTTATATTTGCACCAGCCATTGAGAGAGTAGCTTCATAAGAATCGTAAAATGGAGCAAAGAGAATGACCTCATCACCAGGATTGATTAAGCCTAAAATTGTTGCAGCAATGGCTTCTGTGCATCCAGAAGTTACAGTAACTTCCTTTTCAGGATCAACTATTAAGCCACTATCTTTTTTGAAACGATCTGCAACTGCAGAATTCAAGCTTGGGACACCATAACCACGAGCATATTGATTATTTCCATTTTTAATAGCTTGAATAGCTGCTTCTTTGACAAATTCTGGACCATCAAAATTTGGGAAGCCTTGTCCTAGATTTATAGCACCGTGCTTTATGGCTAAGCTACTCATTTGTGTGAAAATNCGAAGGAAAAGACAGGACCCTTTGGATGCAGAAGAACAGGCCGTTACGCTGCCCAGATTCTTACTGCTTTCTAAACTCAGTCATTTTCATTAGTCTGTGTGTGTAAACTTCTCTTATTTTTATTAGTGAGCAGATCAAGAGCACAATCGGCTCTTGGTCGAGTGGTTTTCACCCCATTTTACGGGGTTTCCACTATATATGCTGTGTTGTTACTTTGATTTTAGTTTTTAATCGCTCTCCACATTTTTTATAAATCAGAACCGAGTTCGTTGATTGAACGAACCGGACGACTGTCGGTACCCCCTAAAAAGGGACCATAACAGTACCGTTATTTCAAAAACAATTTTTTTAAATCACGCTCACCATATATTACAATTATCTCATATCACTACTATTTATCTAATGATGTTCAAAACGTGAACAAATAACGTCATGTGAGATCAAAAAATAGTTAACATTGCCCATGATTTCAGTAAGCTGATAACTTCCTTTGTTTCTGCATTTCAAAATACAAGATCATGGTCCAAGTTGGGAAAATACGAGATAGATGGTAATGAGCACTCGATCACCTGGGCATGGAGATGATTGGGCGAGCTGAGGTCGTCAATTGGGGTATGGACATTTGTTTAATTGATATGTTATATTTGATCACTTAGTGAGTGTAAACTCACGTTGTGCCATAATGTTTTGGGAGATAGGTGTCAATTATGGAATTATGCTTTATTTTACGTTATATTTCAGTTTTCCTTCATTTAAAACTCGTTGGATTAGCCGAACTTTTCGATTTTGATTTATTAAATAAAGTACCTTTCTCTAAGAGTTTGTATTTTAAAATCTTCGTGAGGCTGCGGACGTTGGATAAGACGGGGTGGGATGATGAAGATTGAGACGTTTAGTTTAATATAATGGGTAATGGTTAATGATATAATCATCTTATATCTATTCAATTATCATCTCTATATAGTATTTTAGATTATGTTGGGCTTTCACAAAGAGACTAGGAACATTGAGACACCAATGTAGTGGGTGGGATATAACTAAACCCATGTTTTTTTGTATTTAAGTATGTAATATTATTGAACTAATAATATTTCATATAAATTTTATGTTGCTCATTCTTCTTTTACATTTCCCAGGTGCTCTTGTTGTTCAACTAATAGCCGGCCCACCAGCCCACCACCTATTTTGGACGATTTCATATCCGGACAGGTTTAGTTCACAATGTTAGACGAACTCTTATGTGGACATGTTGAATCCGAATAGGACTCAAGTAGAACTTCAACTTTTATCCGAATTTTGTATGTACATGTTACAAACTTTAGGAACAGTCCTATTTACACTATTTTAAACCAATGTTTTCATACAAATCCGGAATCACGTATCGATCCGAACCGGTATGAGCGGTATACCGGACGGTACCAAATTTTATTATTATTTTTAAAATACTATTTAATTAGTTTTTAATATCAGACTCGAAAAAATCCAAAAATATTATTTTTCGGATACCCGGTACCAGACAGTACGAAAATAATACATGGTACCGCGTGATACCGATATGTCAAATTTGACATACTGGTACCAGGTGGTACAAAATACTGGTATGTCAAATTTCGCTCGGTTCCGGATTTTTCGCTCGGTACGAAATATTGGTATTTTTCGTACGAAATACTGGTATGTCAAATTTTCGCTCGAGCGAAATTTGACATACCGAGCGAAAAATATGAAATACTGAGCGAAAAATACTGGTACGAAATACCATTATTTTTCATACTGATACAAGGCGAAATCTGGTACCCTATTATCCGGTACGAAAAAAAACACCGATACCGAACGAAATTTGACATACCGGATGATATATCGTTCGGTATGAAAACATTGTGTTAAACATGAGGTTCAAATAATAATTTTCCCTTTTAGAAATATAAATTAAGATTTAAAACTTGTTTGTATTTTTATTATTTTAATTAATCAAAATCATTATTTGAGTCCAATCGAACTCCAAATTTATCCCAAATTAAAATATTTGCTCATACATTATTTAATATAGAAACAGCTTTGAGAAAGCAAATAGGAAATAACTACACTACACCTTCAAAAGCTTCTTCTTCATCCTCTCAACAGCGCTTCTCAGAGTATCTTCATCTTTACAGAACGTGAACCTAACCAGATTCTTTCCTTCTTCAGGCTTCAAATAAAACACACTCGTCGGAATCGCTACAACTCCGATTTCTTCAATCAAATACTCGCAAAAACAAACATCATTCTCCAAACCAAAAGGCGTATGATCCACAACAACAAAATACGTTCCGCTAGAAGGATACACAATGAATCCCACAGCCTTCAAACCCTCAACAAGAATACTCTTTTTCACAGCATAATCTCTTCTCAAATCATCGTAATACGATTCCTCAGCTCGAAGTGCAGCAACAGCAGCATGCTGCATAGGAGTACTAGTTGCAAATGTAAGAAAAGAATGTGCTTGCCTTATACCCCATGTCAAATGTGCTGGAGCTATAGCCCAACCGATTTTCCAACCAGTTAATGAGAATGTCTTTCCTAGAGAATTCAGTGTCACGGTCCTCTCATACATACCGGGAACCGAAGCTATCGAGATATGCTCCATTTCGAAGGCTAGCTTGTCATAAACTTCATCAGAGAAAACAAGTATATCATTCTCAATGCAAAGTTGAGCAATCATATTTACCTCTTCCCGGCTGAACATTTTCCCTGTGGGATTATGCGGAGTGTTAATGAGAATCGCACGTGTGTTTCGAGATACAATCGACTTTAGCTCTTCGACCGGGACATCAAAATGTGGAGGCTTAAGTGTGACTGACTTTATATTTGCACCAGCCATTGAGAGAGTTGCTTCATAAGAATCATAAAATGGAGCAAAGAGAATGACTTCATCACCTGGATTGATTAAGCCTAAAATGGTAGCAGCAATGGCTTCTGTGCATCCAGAAGTTACAGTAACTTCCTTTTCAGGATCAACTATTAAGCCACTATCTTTTTTGAAACGATCTGCAACTGCAGAATTCAAGCTTGGGACACCATAACCACGAGCATATTGATTATTTCCATTTTTAATAGCTTGAATAGCTGCTTCTTTGACAAATTCTGGACCATCAAAATTTGGGAAGCCTTGTCCTAGATTTATAGCACCGTGCTTTATGGCTAAGCTACTCATTTGTGTGAAAATTGTTGTTTTAAACTTTTCTAGGCGCTTTGAAACCTGTAAAAATAAGGCCACATCTTATATTGGGAAGCAACGATTAAGACATAAAAATTCAATAAAAAATTGTTATAGAACAAGATTTTTCTGATTCATTCCGTCTAATTTTCTATAGCAGGGTATCTCCCGTCGTGAATGTCTTGGATCAAGCTTCCCGTAAGAATTAAAGCCAAATCCATAGAATTATTTGCATCAAAATCAATGAATTTGATAATTGAGCAAAAAAGGAAATAAGGGAAAAAAACAGAGATGAGGAACTGACCTGAAGAGGAGGGGATGAGGCTTCCTGAGGTGGAGCAGACAGTGTCTCGGTCCCGGTGGGCGTTGTAGACACCGCGGAAGCCATGACTATTAACTCCGGGTTTCTCGAAGAATAACAATTACTCCGAGAAATAACAGAATTTGGGGCAAGCTGTTGAAAGAAAGTGAGGGGTTTAGTAGAATACGGTCGCAGCATTTGTTATACCGGTCAATGTTTTCCGGCCATCGACCTCGAACTTGGTTGGTTGCAGGCGGCTGGGTTGGAAGATTCAAATCTTGAAAATTTTGGCCCAGGCCCCAGCAGAATAGATTCCACAGGCAGGCCCGGCTGGGTTGTTCAGCTCAATGTTTTATTAAAAAACACTAAATAGGGGTGAGATAAGATGATCCAGTCAATATTTAAATATCGTTAGATAAATAGTGGTGAGTTGAGATGATTGTATCGTATGGTG
Source organism: Utricularia reniformis (assembly GCA_009725065.1). Classification (NCBI taxonomy): domain Eukaryota; kingdom Viridiplantae; phylum Streptophyta; class Magnoliopsida; order Lamiales; family Lentibulariaceae; genus Utricularia; species Utricularia reniformis. Next base: position 131,207 of record RWGZ01001322.1, on the reverse strand, counting down.
AGGTGAATTGATCACAATTTTTAAAAACTATTTTTGAAACAGTGGTTGAGTGATCGTGAGCTCATAAAATGATTATTTTGTATATACTTTTAATTAATTGTGTATCACAAGTGCATTCAGACCGTCGTTGGGTTAAATGAACTATGAGTTTTCACTACAGTTTTATACAATCGCATGAACGTAATTATTAATGATATTTGGTTAATATTGAATATTACTATTACAGATTGACCACACCAGACGGTGTATCGTCCTTCCAAACAACACGAATATGTGTGTCTAATATTATAATATATATTATATTTTAAAATTATTTTATATTTTATACTTTAATCTTAATTGTTTTTATTTATTTTATTTTATTTAATTAATTAATCATATGATTATATCATGTATTTATGGTATATGATTAATCATTATATACTTTAGGATGATCGTATCCCATTCTAATTTGCAATGATTTTAATTGTATATGTATTACATGTCCAACATATCCACAATCTACTATGGATAAACCGATGATTGGGATTCGGATTTTATTAAAGAATGAAACTAAGGTAAAATTGATATTTATTTAAAATAATAATTAAATAATATAATAAATTAAAATCCAAATCAACCAAAGATATCTTATATTTGAATTTTTCCATAGAGTAATTTTTCACTGATTCAAATTGTTACCGATGTAATACTAATTTTTTAAAATAATTTCATTTAAAAATTTCAATATTTTTATATATATTAAAATTAAAATATATTATAAATACATATAATATAAAAATAATAAAGTATATATTACAAATATATTTTAATAGTTTTATATAAATTATAATTTAAAAGATAGATCGATTGAGTTAGACGGGGATACGTCCCGCGTAACTAGCAGGACAGCCTTGGAGTATTTCTGGGAACTAACGGGCCAGAATGGCTCGGCCTGGTTCATTTATTTGTACAAGTAATGGGCCCAATTAGTGTACAGAGAACCGAAAATGTCGTCGTCTTCAGCTTTTTTCTAGTCCAATTTGCCATTACTATTCGGAGTAAAGGTCGCTAAAGAAAGTGCAGAAATCGAGATGCCTGAGAATGCGGATGTGAAGCAACTCCAAGATTGCTCTGTAGCTAAGTATGCCCTGCGCTCTCTAGCTCTCCAATTTTTGTATTGTTGTAAAAATTAGAACAATCGCAATTATCCTCTTTCAGTGCCCTAGGAACTTGGGTATTCTCTATTGGCGGCGCTCTTATCGCGATTCCTATCGGAATCAAGCGTAAATCGCTGGGTCCGTTGGTATTCTTCGGCACCACGGGGACCATGCTCGACATCATCATTGGAATCAGCGCCTGCGAAAGGGAGCACGCAGAACGCAGAAAGATGATGTCCGAAGCAGAAAACGTTTCGCTAATTGATTCTGCTACCGAATCATGAATCATTCGGCTCTAGTTAAGTATTTTCGATTTGATTAATGAGGGATCTTTGATTTACTTCTTGTATAAACCAACATTTCTTCAAATTCAAATCTGAAAATATGATCATCGATAAACCCCATAACTTCCATTACCCTCTTCTCAAAGTTTCTCTTTTTCTCCAGATTTACAGAAAGCCTTCTTTCTACATGACCATAGATTTTTAACTCATCATGTTATACTGATTCAGTTATAGCATGAATTAGTAAAGCAAATTTGATGTTATTTCACTTCTCAATATCTCAAGAATACTTGCAAATCTATTGCGTTTGTTATTTATGTAATAAAGTAGACAAGTTTGTTTTTTCATGGGCACTTGGGATTTCCTTTAGAGTTTTTCATATCTCTGTAACAGGGGCATTCGTCTTTATTCCCATAAGTTCCTGAGGGAACGCAGTTGCACTTATCGCAGCATATTCCACAGTACATGAGGCATCTGTCTTTTCGCCCCGCCTTCGAGCATCGTTCATTGCACTTTGAGGTACAGTAGCTTTGTTCCATTGAAGGGTTGATGGTGAGAAGTAGAATGAGGGAGAGAACAAGGAGAGTAAATGGCTTCATGGTGTTAATTGATAGGTCTTAATGTGAATGAAGTTGTTAGCTTTATAGGATTTGTGATTGTTTTAGGTGTAAATTTGCGTATTATGAAAAGGGAAGTAAAAAGCAGGCCATGTTCACGTCTACATCCCGTCTACGTTAACAAAACCTTTCGTGGGTCTAGTGGTATGTATGTCTTTCATGAATAAAGTAAACTTATTAAATAAGGTTAGTTCGTTCGCCCATATTTCTAAACTAATTTTAACTATTGAGTTTATATGGATCAATTATTAAGAAAATAAGATACGGTGAATACTGAATAGTGATGATTAAATATGATATATTGTTATAGTTAATTTTTAAAAGTATTTGTCAAAGTTTTGATATTAAAATCGTGATTTAAGAAAGATTATTAGTGTACCATTATATATAATATGAAGAAAATTTATTATGTATAAGGTATAAGATATCATATTATAGTAAATTTTTAAAAGTATTTGTCAAAATTTTGATATTATAATCATGATTTAAGAAAGATTATTAATACACAATTATATTAATATCCCATTATATATAATATGAATAAAGTTGATCATATATTAGTTATAACATATGAAGTTCTAGTANTATAATTAGTGTCAATATGGATTCATGAATTTTATTAATTTGGAAAATTTTGTACTTCTGATTTTAACGGCGTCACTTGACATCATTAATACCGTTCGACATTTAAGTTGGGTTTGCCTTCTGCTCGGCTTCTTTTGAGTTGAACGTTGGTGATTTTTGGGGTGGAAAAATTATCGGTAAAATCGGTTAATCGACCAAACTGAGTTAACAATTTGTTATTCCGGTACAAATATGATATATCGGTGTACAAAACTTATTAGGTATTCCAATCGATACAAAATTCTAAAACATTTATGGTTTCATTTTCATGATTGTTAATATTTGTTTTGGATGAAAATTGCAAAACTTATTAATCGAAATCGGTACAAACTGACTTCTAAAGGTCCGGTTTTTATTAAGGAAACTATCAACAAAAATCGATATAATAGAACTAGTTAGGTCCATCACCGGTAAACCGACTGTTTTCTCATCCATAGGCATCCAAAAAAACGGTTTTATTATTTCTGGGGTTGGACCCAAAAACCCAAGATCCAACCCTACAATCCTGTATCGGGCAGGTAGCGCACTTATTGGGTATACCGGGTGGATCATGACACTCTATACATTATCTAATCATCTAAAAAATGAATGGACGACATGCAAAATGATCCTCTCAACTTCATCGATTTGACAAATTTGATTGTAGAGTTTCGTAATTATGGCAAATATGATATCCAAAGTTTTTTATAGGCTAGTTATTGTATTTTGATCTATTTGACAAAATCGATCATCAATACTCAATTGTTGTGGGCAAAATTGGGTCTCAATGTTTTCAATTGTTACAATCGATTCCCGTAATTCCAATTAAATGAAAAAATTAGTACATGATCTGTATGTGTCGAGTTTTGTGTCCGTCGTCCTTCGTAGATATGAAGATACAAATGCAAGCACAACAAGTCAAATAAGAATAATAGGTGAGACATTTGCATCGTTACCTAACGAAAGAATAAAAATACATAGACTAATTTTGTCAAATTAACAATGTTCGAGAGATGATTTTGTAATTATGAGAACATATTGTGGCATACTCAAATTTGACGAGTGATGACTATTTACAAAAAATTGGAATCAATTTTGCATGATTTTATAAATTTTAAGAATAAATAGTGGAAAATAAACAAATTTTGATAAAATGCCAAAAGAATTTTAAAGGCTAAAATTTTCTAATTCATGGAAATTTAGGGACTATAACGTCATTTTTTCAAACAAAAAATATAAATTTGTGCGGTGTAATTGTCACTGGTATGCATGTCTAACAAACTTGAAAGCTAGACTTTGTATTCTCGAAAAACCATAATTGGACCGCAAATCCACTAGTTCCATTTGATGTTGCAAAAAATTGACTCCTTGTCGTAATTAATATGCTGTTATTCCAATTAACATTGTTAGAGAAAAAAATGGAATACACTTATTTTACATAGCATTTCATAAACTTGACGTGGTACGACTGGACATTGACTCATAAAGAAATAAAAATCAGCTTGAACATAAGTTGAGAAATAGTCGAAAGAGGCACGCGACTTTCTCAAAGAGATGAGGTGGGCAATTGAAGAAAGCTCATGAGTTCTTCTACTCGATGTAAATGTTTGTTATATTTCGATCTCAAACAATACATTTCCTTGTTAGATTTCTCACAATGTGGCAAGTGTGCTCAAGAAAATTACGAGGATTGGATTTAATCTAGGGATGTCAATTGAGTGAGTTTGGTTACGAAAAACACAAACCAAAATAAAGAAATTGATATTGTCCGATGTTATTTATGTAATTATGTTAACCTCGGGGCTCGTCCGACGTGGCTATGTGGTATTCTCGGTATTTTTATATGTCTATCGTGAGACGTTCTCGAGGGTATTCTCGTAATTCAGGCATGATGGACCCCATATAAGGCTTCTGTAAGTGTTTTGAGATGTTTTGGGTTATTTCGACCCCTGACGGGGCCATGGGTATTTTCGTAATTTGCCACCCGGGAGCACATCGGCCAGGTGCAATGATGTTATGTGGCTGCATATTCACTGTTTGGAGGCAAAGGACTGATATACGAGGTTTTCCGGTATTTTCTCATCGCATTTCCGACTAAACTCTCGACCGGGATGGAGTCCCGAAGTTCCGTGGCGCTGTGACACCTATTCCGGATTAATTGGATATTTTCTAAGTAAGTTGGGCTAATTTGACTAAGATTGGACTTTTGGACCTTAAGTTCACTTATTGGGCAGAATTTTTCTATAAATACAAGACCTTAGGCCCTAGAAAAGAGTTCAGACTCTTGGCACGCTTCCCAAAGCTCTCGGTTTCGCCAGTTTTTGACCTAGTCGCAACTTTTCGTACAAAAAGTCGCGAGACCCCATTGAATCCTATGACTCGTGACTTTTCGCTCAAAAAGTCGTAGTCGCGACCTAGCATGCATCCGTACCCGTAGTCGCGAGATTTCGCTGTCCAACCTCATACCCGCGACTTTTCGTTCGAAAAGTTGCTAGTCGCAAGTTTCTGTTCCAAAACTCGCGACTCATTGCTTGGCCAGGGGACTTGCGAGATTTCGTTCGAAATCTCGCGAGCAGCACCACATCCGCGAGTTTTTGCTTGGCGTATCACTATTCGCGACTTCTTGTTGGAGTAATATTGTTCGCGACTTCTTGCTATAATAACACTGTCCGTGAGTTCTTGTTGGAGTAACACTGTTCTCGACTTCTTGTTGGAATAACACTGTTCGCGAGTTTTCGTACGAAAACTCGCGGCCAGCCCCCTCATTCGCGGGTTTTCGGCAGTTCCATCGTGGCGGAGCATATTTGATCGTTCTTCGTACCGTTTCACTCAGATTACCGATACTTATTCATTGCAGTTGTATCTCTTGATTATTATAGTGAAAACCAAGGTAGAGCTTCGCTCTCCCGAGGACGTAAGCTCACACATTGTGGGCCAAACCTCGTATATCGCTCGCGTCCCCATAATAATTGAACTCAAAATTATATAATAAATTGACTGATCATAAACGAACGCTCTAAAATATTTTTAGACGAGATCAAATTTAATTATATAGTTCAAATTTTAATCGAATAAAAAGTTTAACAACTCAAAAGGATACATAACCAATCAAATCTATTCCAATTGAGACATAACCAAAAACATATATTCAAAAATATTTGAAAATCTATATTCTTTAACTTTTATATTGTTTTGATAAAAAACAAATTAGTATTTTATTTTTAGAAGATACAGTTTGATAGTAAGCAAAATGTTACAAAAATAAAAATAGAATTGTGATAATTATGAAACACTATCATAAATTGTAGTCTCAATTATAAGTTGTAACCCTAAGAACTTAGGTAAATCTAAATAAATTTAATTATATTTAGAATCCAAATTACAATTGAATTATTAGTATTTTTGGATTCTTCATCTTTAGCTCAATAATATCCATATAAACCAATTTAAAATAAGATAATTACTCATTAAATAATAAACCTAAATAGTTTAAACAATTTAATAAAAAATAATATATCTTATTTTGAGACTTTTTAACCAAATCCAATCCTAATTGATATCTCTCTTCCTTGGGGATTCAAACAAAAGGAATTGATAATGAATTAGCCACTCCAATTATGGCTGTTACACGATCCGAACAGTTCTTAAACAATATGTGTTCGGCTCGTATATGATCGTATTCGGCGTTCGAATAAAGATATGAACATTGTTCGGATATTATTTTTTGTTCGTTTATAATTTGAACGAACACGAACATTTTTGGGAATAAATTCAAACGTTCTTGAACAAATATATTATTTAAATTAATTTTATACTAATAGACTATTATAATATTTAAGTTTTAAAACCTTTACAAAACATTCTTATATTGTTAGTGAGTTAGTCTTCTTATTTGTTTTGTGAACGATAATTATTTGATTATTTATTCAATACGTTTATTTTTTTGTGATTTTGTTAGTAAAACAATAAAGTTTGATTTTTTTAGTGAAGTACGTACAAATAATACAAACATATTCGAACAAATCGTACAAACAATGTTCGAACAAGCTAATCGAACGAATATGAACATTCACTTAATAATTTGAACAATGTTAAAACATATTTTCACGTTCGAATAAAAATATGAATGAACATGAACACAACGAGTTCAGTTCGTTCGGATCGAATAATAGCATTAACTCCAATTAACCCACCTAATTGATATCTCTCTCCCCTTCACATTTATAAACTTTTAAAACTATATAAATCATATAACATACCAAGAAACATATCAAAAATAGAAAAAAACTCTTAATTTCAAGTAAAATATTCGAAATGAAAAAGAAAAATTGTTAAATTATAAGATTAATGTCACCCGATTTGCATGTAAATAGACACTTGAAAATGGTTAGAAGAAGAGAATAATTTGAAATTTCAAATTTGTCCCAACTACAAAAACTCTCCACAACAAAAATGAGTCAATAACTAATTATATATTTAATGGGCTGATATATTATTAAAAAATAATTTGGTTCATAAAAAATAATTTACCTCATAATAACCCATTGATCCGTATAAGCCGGACCACACGGGTAAACGAGTTAATTATATTGGCCAAATCTATAATTATAATTTAAACGGGTTGACACAATAGTAAGAGTTGGGCAGGCTCAACTGGTTTGGTCAGTCCATGCCCACCCCAAACCACTCGTTCCCTAAATTTAGAGAGTTTAGGCCACATTCCAAACAAACTAATACGATATCATTTGGGCATGTTCCAACCTGGCTATTTTTAAGTAGAATAATTATATTATAAACAAATTTCATTTTACAAAAATAAAAATATTATATTTTATAATTGATTAGATTTATATAATTATTTTAAATGATTACAGTTAATTTTTAACATATAAATATGGTAAATAATTAAATATATATACGTGTAATAAAATAAAAATATAAGTATTATAAAATGCAATTTTATTTTATTAAATTTACTAATTTTTTCGAATTTATTGTACAAATAACTCTATGTATTTTTAAAATAGCAAACTCATTTTCAAATTGAATAAAAAATGAATAAAAAATAATGATAAAAAAATAATAAAGATCAAGATGTGCCAGGGGTGAGCAAAACTTTGGAATATCAAATATCATACTGAAATTTTGTTATTTCGATATTTGAAATTTGATATTCGGTTTGATATTTGATTTTATAAAATTATGAAATTTGGTTTGATAATCGTTAAAAAGAATGAAAATTTGGTATATATACCGAATACCAAATTAGTTTATAAAATATATATTTTAAAATTTTTAAATAGACGATTTATCCGTCAATTATTCAGACTGAATATATAGTTTTAGAGCATTATTCTAATTTTTATCAAGTTTGGAGTGAGTAAGTTTGGGTTCCATGATTTCTCATTTATATTATAATAATAATTTTTGTATTTCTTTTCAGAACATTCTACATTTATATTGCAATGGAAACTATAAGAATTCAAGATTCTTATATATGAATAGAGTAATGTGAAAAATGACGCAATGTTGTTTTTTTTAAGATTTTTTTCTATGCATTTGATTTAAGATATGAATGAGATGCTTTGATTATTTTTTCTAAGTGCTTTTAAATTTGATATTTTGCTACAAATAATGAAATACTGCAATTATTTTGGTATCGGTACAAAAAAAAGGATTAGAATCTATATTCAATTTTGTTGATAATTTGATATTCGGAATTTTAATATTTAATTTGATTTATTATTTGGTACCGAATGCTCATTCATCGCTATATTGGCTAATCATGTGGTAGAAAAATTTATTTATTTTTGAAGTGTTGTCACGGAATGTNATCAAGGATATCGAAACTTCAACAAAAACACAATTGTCCGACACAACTACGGGACTCCCGGACTTCCCAAAAATTAGTTTTTGAATTCATATACACTAAGACGCAACGAGAAAATAAAATTTCCCCATTTTTGACTTCAAATTATCATATTCTTTCGTTGGGGACTAAATTTGCCAAATTTTGTAAACTTTGGGGACCAAATTAGCCATGCAAAAGTTTGGGGACTAAAATTGCCATATTTTACAAACTTTGGGGACCAAATTAGCCATTTAAAAGTTTGGGGACTAAAATTGCCATATTTTACAAACTTTGGGGACCAAATTTGCCATTAACGGCGTTAGGGACCAAATTTGCCAAAATTGCTCAACTTTGGGGACGAAATTTGCGTAATTTTCGTCTGGGGACCTAATTTGCCATAAATTACAACTTCGGGGACCAATTATGCCACACACACATAACTTTGGGGACTGGTTTTGCCAAAATTCGCAAACTTTGGGGACCGGTTTTGAGTACATGAAAACTTTGGGGACTGGTTTTGCCAAAATTGGAAACTTTGGGGACCAAAATTGCCAAAAATTACAAACTTTGGGGACCAAAACTGCCTTCCGCCCATTTATATTGCAATGGAAACTATAAGAATTCAAGATTCTTATATATGAATAGAGTAATGTGAAAAATGACGCAATGTTGTCTTTTTTAAGATTTTTTTCTATGCATTTGATTTAAGATATGAATGAGATGCTTTGATTATTTTTTCTAAGTGCTTTTAAATTTGATATTTTGGTACAAATAATGAAATACTGCAATTATTTTGGTATCGGTACAAAAAAAAGGATTAGAATCGATATTCAATTTTGTTGATAATTTGATATTCGGAATTTTAATATTTAATTTGATTTATTATTTGGTACCGAATGCTCATTCATCGCTATTTTGGCTAATCATGTGGTAGAAAAATTTATTTATTTTTGAAGTGTTGTCACGGAATGTGGACCGCAATTGTAGACATGGAACGCATAATTGGGATTTGACAGCAGACTTGGATTTTGGAATGCGCAATTTTGCTGTGAATTTGTACATGCCCCGTTTTACGTGTGCGTACAATAATATGAATAATATCCAATGCTTTGATTTAACGTTCAATAGATCGAGCGAATTACTTACTGTGACGACTTAAGGCATGTGAATGTTCTTTCAGTCAAGGGTGAAAGTGTATAGCAATCAATATTTCAAAGATCAATTCAATGTTGCATGGAACGCATACTTGACCCACCCGAGGGCATGCATTCGGTGCAGTTCGGTATTTAAGATACTAATCTATATAAAATCATTGATTATATTTGATTAGAGTTTAGAGTTTTCGTACTAATTTAATTTAATCAAAATAAACATTAAAAATTGTAATTATCGCTAAATCTAAATTTTAATTACAAAATAGATTAGAAATAGCTTAAATTTATCTCACTAGAGATCTTAAGAATCTTAAGCTATTCAAATGGTAAACTAATTGTTAAGTGTGGAGATCGGTATTGGTATCGATCGGTGACACTTGGATGACGATCGGCAATGTGGTCGATCGGGACACACATGGAAGATGGGATGGTCGGTATTGGTACCGATCGGTCGAGGACCGAAGTACGCAATACCGAATGTAACAAAGAGGAACGAAGCAATCGGTAGAGAACCGAAACATGTGATCCGAAGATATGAGATGGAGGCTATCGGTCAAGGACCGAACTGAGATATGGTGGGGGCCCACTGGTCAAAGATATTGGCAGTTATGGAAATAGATATTGAAGGAAATAATATCATATCAAATCAGTATATATGGACGCATATATATGATTTGATTGTGGATAATCATATATGGAGATATGATCAAATATTAGGAATATTTGTTTGTTACCTTAATATCTCAACCATCTCATCTATATAAAGGGGTCTTAGGGTTCATTGTTACATACTTCAATACTCTTGTATTCCGGATTTCCTCTTCGTGTGTGTGTTGTAATCTTCTCAAATGATAGTGAATTTAGCCGTTTCCGTCGGTCACGTGGTATTTTCCCTTTTCGGGTTTCCACGTTAATTTCTTGTGTCGTTGTTTTCTCTTTACTTTAATTCTCGGGTTCTGCTTAATCTATCGAGGTTGTTCGCACACGTGTTTAATCCCCAACAATTGGTGGTGGCTGTGGGGTGTTGTTGTCCAATCGGCGATGGGTGACGATAAGGAAAACCTAAGGATGTTTGACGGATCTGATTTTGCCTATTGGAAAATGCAAATCTGTAATACCCTTTATCGGAATGATCTAGGGGAAGCGTTAGAAGAAAAGAAGCCGGCAAAGATGGAGGATGCGGATTGGCAGAAATTGGATCGCAAGGCGTTGGCGATCGTTCAACTATCATTGTCGAAGAAGGTGGCGTTTAATTACAACAAACACACGACGACGCACGGCATGATGAAGGCGATGTCCGGTATGTACGAGCGGCCTTCATCGACAAACCGTGTGCTCTTGACACGGCAGTTGTATACCATGACGTTGGGAGAGGGTGCCTCCGTTGCAGAACATCTGAATGATTTCTGCAATCTAGCAGGCCAGTTGTCGCTGGCTGGACATGTCATAGATGATGACACACAGGCCGTTGCCGTTCTTGGTACCATGCCCGAAAGCTGGTCGACGACGGTTGATATCATCAGTAGTCAACCGGGGAAACTCAATTTTGATGATGTGCGGGCTCGACTCATCAGTGAAGAATTGAGTCGAAAGCATAAGGGGGATACCAATAGTAATGCATTGGTGGCAGATTCTTCCCGGGGTCGGAAGAATAACCAAGGGCAGAATGGCGAGAGCAGAGCCCGATCGAAGAATCGGGGAAAGTCGAAGAATCGGGGTGAGCCCTATTGCTGGAACTGCGGGAAGAAGGGACACTTCCGCAGGGAATGCAAGGAGCCGAAGGAGGAGAGTTCAGTGTCGGTAGCGGCTGAATCGGATGATGCACTTGTACTCTGTCTCGAGAGTCCTGTGGAGTCATGGGTGGTTGACTCAGGTGCATCGTTTCACTCCTGTTTTGAACAGAGGTTGTTTAAGTCTTTCAGAGCAGGGAGTTTCGGGAAGGTTTACCTTGCCGATGGGAAGTTCCTGGAGATCACAGGTCGGGGTGATATACCGATCCAATCCTCAAATGGTTACTGTTGGACCCTTGAGGATGCGATGTATATACCCGGACTGAGTAAGAACCTGATATCGGTCGGACAGTTGGATTCCAAGGGGTACCGAACGTCCTTCGGGAGCGGTCGGTGGAGAGTGACCAAAGGGGCTTTGGTCATTGCTAAGGGAATCAAGTCTGGGAGTTTGTACGTGGAGAGACAGATCGGGTCATATGGGGACCGATCCACTCTCACTACAATGGAGACCGATCGGTCCCATGGGGACCGATCCACGGAGGACCGAATGATGTTGCTGAAGATATGGCATGATCGCCTTGGCCACATGAGTGAGAAGGACATGAAGGTCATGGCCCGGAAAGACTTATTGCCGACCTTTGAGGACGAAGAGGTTGGGTTCTGTGAGGATTGTGCGCTTGGCAAGCAGAGGAGAGTAACCTTTACGAAGGTGAAGCGGGATCGGAAAACCAACAAGCTGGAAATCGTGCATACCGATGTATGGGGTATGGCACTAGTCGAGCCCTTTTGAGGCTTGAAGTACTACGTCACCTTCATTGACGACTGTACTCGTAAGGTATGAGTCTATTTTCTAAAGAGGAAAAAATCTGATGTGTTCGAGACATTAAAAAGGTAGAAAGCAGAGGTGGAACTCGAGGCTGGAACCAAGTTGAAAGGCCTAAAATCAGACAATGGAGGTGAGTATGACGTGGAGGAGTTCAGAGGTTACTGTTTGGCGAACAGTATTATGCTGGAGAGATCGGTACCTAAGAAGCCGAGGCAGAATGAAGACCAGGCGATAGATGACAGTGTCGAAGAAGTAACTACTGTGTTGTGGCGATTAACTAGGGAGAGGAGATCACCTGATCGGTATACTCTTGCAATGTTTCATACATTGCTGACTGACGATGGCGAGCTACAGAATTTCCGAGAGGCTGCTGAGCTTCGTGAGCAAGAAAAGTGGGAGCTTGCCATGGAGGACGAAATGACGTCCTTGTTGAAGAACAAGACTTGGGTCTTGTTGACTGCCGAAGGGACATCGGACCTTCCTTAATTGGGTCTTCAGAGGTCTATGGGTCCAAGAGTTACGAGACAAGATTGGTAGTCGAAGGATTCTTGCAGAAGGGAACTGACTATTCCAAGGGTACTCTCACCGGTCGACCATTTGGGTGATTGAGTAAAGTGGCTGCGGAGAATCTCCATCCTTGGCTGATGGATGGGAAGAATGGCTTCTTCTATGAGATTTAGAGGAAGAAATGCACACCCGAGGGGTTTTAAGGTGCATGGAAATTTTGTGGTGACTGGAAAGAGCTTGTATTGAAACAAGTTTATCGGCAGTGGTTCTGACTCCCTAATGATCGAACGGGGACTCAGGAGGAATGAATCGGACATTAGTTGTTATCTCTGAATGGGCAAAAGTACATACATAATCTTTCTAATGTATGTTGGTGACATGTTCGCAGAGGGTGACATGGAGGAGATAAAACAAGTCAAGTGTGAGTTGTCCGAAGCATTGGAGAAGGATCTGGGACCGGTCAAAGACTCTCGGAATGAGATTCGCGAAAGAAGGGTACACTTCCCTTGTCCCAGGATAATACAAGTGATTGATCGGTATCAAGTGGGAGACTTGATGGTTACTAAAATATCTTTGAGAGCACACGTGAAACTCTCAAAGAAGCAGGCGCCGATGACCGACCAGGAGGCCGAAGAGATGAAGAATGTGCCCTACTCTTCAGCAGTCGGGAGTTTGATGTATGCAATGGTCTGTACAAGACCTGAGATTGCACATGGAGTGGAGTCGTGAGCAGGTTCATGTCTAACCCTGAGAAAGAGCATTGGGAAGCAGTGTTGTCGTTGCTCCGATACCTCAAAGATACATCAGGGCGGGAGCTGTGTTTTAGAAGGGGACCGATCGAACTAACAGGGTACGTGGACGCCGACCTTGGAGGAGATCTAGACAATCGGAAAAGTACATCGGGGTATGTATTTACTGTTGGCGGTACAGCTGTTAGTTGGAAGTCGAAGTTGCAAAAGTGTGTCTCACTTTCCTCCACTGAGGCAGAGTATGTTGCGATTTCGGAAGCAGGAAAGGAGATGGTGTGGCTCCAGAATTTCCTGATGGAGATCGGTAAAGGGACCGATCTGCGGACTTTGTACAGTGATAGTCAGAGTGTCATTTGTTTGGCGAAGAACCCGGTATTTCATGCTAGGACGAAGCACATTGAGTTGAAGTATCACTATATTAAGGATTTGCTCAAGAGAAAGGCGCTTCAGTTGATGAAGATCAAAGGTACTGAAAATCCGACAGAAATGTTGATGAAGGGAGTCACTGTGGCGAAGCTAGAGCTGTGCGTAGCTCTACTTGGTCCCACCAAGTGAGTTGGTGAGGGGGAACTATCAAGAGAAGATGCATTATCGATCTCCAAGTGGGAGATTGTTAAGTGTGGAGATCGGTATTGGTATCGATCGGTGACACTTGGATGACGATCGGCAATGTGGTCGATCGGGACACATATGAAAGATGAGATGGTCGGTATTGGTACCGATCGGTCGAGGACCGAAGTACGTAATACTGAATGTAACAAAGAGGACCGAAGCAATCGGTAGAGGACCGAAGCATGTGATCCAAAGATATGAGATGGAGGCAATCGGTCAAAGACCGAACTGAGATATGGTGGGGCCCACTGGTCAAAGATATCGGCAGTTATAGAAAGAGATATTGAAGGAAATAATATCATATCAAATCAGTATATATGGACGCATATATATGATTTGATTNCCTCCGGCGAACCACCGGCAACTCTAGCGGAGTTCACGCTTGCAGGACTTGACTTCTACGATGTAAGCTTGGTCGATGGGTTCAACTTGCCTGTTGTTGTAACTCCGCTGAACGGGAGAGGAAATTGCAGTGTGGCTGGATGCGACTCTGATCTCCGGCAGAATTGCCCGGCGGAATTGGCGTTAAGAAATAGCGCCGGGAGAACTTTAGCATGCAGAAGCGCGTGTGATGTGTTCAGTACTGATGAATATTGCTGCCGTGGGGTTTATGGGAATCCGGTGACCTGTCAACCGACGTATTATTCCCGGCGATTCAAACAAGCTTGCCCGGCGTCATACAGCTACGCGTACGATGATCCGACAAGCATTTTCACTTGTTCAGGGACGGATTACGTTGTCTCATTCTGCTCCGCCAGGTTTATAGAAGTTTGAATATTGCATAATATATTTGAAAGGACAAGCAGAAAATTGAATTGAAATGAAAACATATACAGGAGGCAAACTGTGTGCACGTATCATAATAACAGATTAATCTGCAGCAGTGCGTTGAAGGGGGAATGGAGGAGGATGAATATAATTTATACAATATTTGTTGTTTTTGCAATAGCCATGTGCCATATTTCTTGGATATGAATATTTGGTGGTTTTGTTTTTTCACAAATTGTATTTTCCCCTTTCAATTTGAGTTAAATATTGACTTTGCAAGGATATTGCCTAAAATATAATGGATTCGAATTTGATATGGAATAGTTGTTCGCATTTCGTAAACGCGAGCATTGAATATAATGTTGACTCGTATTTGTGTGAAACTTGTTTTTTAAAAAAATTGACCACCCATGTTGGCCAAACTCGAGTCTCTTTTACCAAAAGTGACTAGTTATTTTTAGTTTTTATATAAGCTGTTGGACACGTAATACGTGGATACTTAAAAACGGCAAAAACGGGAACGATGACACGGTCATAATAAAATGTCTATTACGACACGTCAATGTCACATATGATTTAAAAATAAAAATTTAGTAAAATATGAACGAAAACACCAATATATATGACAAAAGATCAATAATATAACATATATACTATAAATATATGAAATAATCATATAATAATTGATTAAATTAAATATGTAGTAAAAAAATGAAGTAATTAAGAGTAAAATTATAAAATAAAAGTAATTTTAAAATATAATATATGTTATAATAATGGACACGAGTATTATAGGTTGGACACCGGAACGGGTGTCCGAGATATGCAAAAACTAAAACTTTTAAAAATATGAAGTGTCCGTGCAACATAGATTTTTATAACAATTTTTATGTGATTTTTAGTTTAAAACACTGTTATGGTCCCTTTTTAGGGGTACCAACAGTCGTCCGGTTCGTCGACAAACGAACTCGGTTATGATTTGTTTTTTGTGGGAAGACAATCTAAAAATATAAATAACAACGAGGTAAGACGATTTATAGTGGAAACCCCAGAAATTGGGGAAAAAACCACTTGACTAAGAGCGAGATAAGCTCTTAGCCTGTTCACTAATCGAATGATTCATTACAGAATACATCAAAGACTTTAAGAAGATAACAGTGTATAAGAAAGCAATAAGAACTTCGGCATGGTAACAACCTGTTCTTATGTGTCCAGAAGGTCCTGCTTTTTCCGTCGTTATGCTATGTATTTATAGAGTTGAAGGCGTGTGTAATCCACGCTCTGTAACTACCTCTGATAGGTTTGTTAGTGGTTGTTGTCGCGGGATGTAAAACGTGGCCGGGACCGAAGCGTGGTCTGCGTGATCTGGCCCGAGGTGTGATAAACGTGTGGAGGCCCGAAGCGTGTAACGCGTGGGTTTGTAACCGTTTGGACCGAACTAGGGGGTTAGCTTTCAGAAACCGTTTTATTTCGTCAAGGTTATCTTCGTTCCCATCGCGGAACATCGGACTATTTTATCTTAAGTATGCTACTGGGCTGCACAAGTTCGCTTTTACCACATGGATCGACCCAATCGTTATTGGGTCTCATCCATTGCAGGGTACATGGTCCTAGAGTTATCATCAAACGCATTTCCACTTTCTCATAATTTTCACTTATTTTATACAAGTAAATAATAGCCACGTTTGGAACAAGGTTAAATAAATAGCGGTAATATAAAATGACTATATTGTGTTGTGAGATGAGCTGATTGCGATTTAAAAAAACTGTTTTTGAAACAACAGTGTAGTGATACTGATCTCATAAAATGACTATTTTACTCTTAATTTTAATTAATTGTGTATCACTTAAAAATTATATTTCATATTGATTTATGATAAACCTGTTATTTAAAAAACTGCATTTTTAAATTATTATATATATTTTTATTGTTTGAACATGTAATTGCTATAATATAAGAAGTTATTGATCAAACGTATCAAAAAACAAAACATAAAAAAAAACCCAACTTTAAACCCTAATTTATGAAGGGTAAAATGGACAATTCAAAAGTGCGTTCGAGCCACCGTTGAGTTAAATGAATTGTGAGTTTACCGCAGTTTTCTACGGCCACATAAAAGTAGTTATTAATTATGTTTAGTTAATATAAAATATTACCACCGCCGGTTGACCACACCGGACGGTGCATTACCCTTCCAAACAACACTAATGTAATTTGATAATTTCATAATAAATATATTGGATTGTCTAATTGAGATAACTCAAATATTTAAATAAATAATGACATAAAAAAATTCTTACTTTTGTGACACAATCAAGTTGTAATGATAATATACGTGGAAAATCATTTATATGTTATATTTTATTATAATTACTATATAAATTATAATAAGAGTAGATAGAAAATCATCCGTATGTGTCTATTATTTATCTTTTCAATTTTGAAATCAATACATTTTATTATTTCTTTTTTTGCAATTCCTCAAAGTATCTCAAACACATGATTATCAATATTCTGAAACACTGCTAAAAAATACTAAAATAGAGAGATATGGTTGTATTAGTGGATTCCAAATTCCATTTCACCCTATTTTCTACATGTATTATTAGATAGTCCCAAATGAGTTTTCGTCACAGAGATTCGATAGAAAAAACTATAGGGAATGACAAGAGTATATAATTAATCCCTCTATGTCAAAATTAATATGGTTTTGTAAATGAGAAAAACTTCAATCCGATTAACAAAATAGGCAATTTATGAGATAGTCAAACTGAGCAATGAAATCTAGATTAGCTTGCAATTTACAAGCACTTCATGGGAAAAATGGTTGGATTTGACCAAAAAGTTACACAATGAAAGTACACCAATAGGCTGTATATTGTGTAAAATGTGGTAGATTTTGAACATATTCTATAATTTGTGTTGAATCACGTTTGGGAAACGCGAGTTTTGAATATTGCGTTGACTTATGTTTCCCAAACGCGATTACGAATTTTTCGGAAAAAATTGACCACTCACTTTTGGGAAAAGTGAGCGGTCAATTTTATATTTTTTTAATATTTTTATTTCTAATTTAAATCATATTTACATCTTCAACTCATAATTTTCCTCATTATATAAGAGTGTACATAATGTATTTGTTTAAATCATGTACATGAGTGCATAGAACACATCATAGCCAACGTTAGTATAATTATTTATAATGAAAAACTAATTTCCACCGATATAAATCTCGAACAATGCAAAGGCGTCGCTAGCAAGAGTGGTACGAACGTCTTTCATTAATAACTTTGAGATTCATGGGGTGTATAATTAGCTTATAATGGATTTTACCAATTCTTTACCGATTACTTTTCCATTAAAATTCAAACGTACACACACGGCGGAATGGAATAGACACAAAAACTTTTACGTGGAACCCGAGTACCAGGAGAAAACCACGGACCAACACAGATCAATCCACTATCACCAAATAAACAATATATACCGTTCAAGAACTCTCCAGTTCTTGAAACACTGATAACGAGTAACAGACAATAAAGATTATCTCTGCAAAACTCATTTGCAACCTTTACTGTTCTCCATGTGCTCCTCTGCGTTTTCCCTCTGATGATTCTGTGTCTGGTGGTGGTGCCTCATTAAATGGGGTTGGTTATGTATAAATACACTTCTAGAAATGGACTTAGGTTTAAGGCCCATTTCCTCCCTTCTGACTATCGGTCGGAATCATACCATCCGACCCCGTAGGTATCTAGGTCATCCAATACCGTTCGGTAACTTCCTTTCCTTCTGACCCCAGCTCGGTATCTTGCCTTCGGCTGACTATGGGGTAGCTGCCACCGAAGTCTACATTTGCTCTAAGGCTGGAACTTGTGAGAACGACATCCTGTCGACCATGCAGATTTTCCATCTTGTGTCGACCTGCAGTCTATCGATCGCATGTCTGAACATGCAGTATGTCGATCGGCTGTCTTGACTTGCAGTCCGTCGATCGCCTTTCTGGACATGCAGCCCGTCGATCGCCTCTGCAGTCCTGTCGATCGTATCCATCGACATGTAGTCTCGTCTATCTCACCCGACCTGCAGTCTGTTGATCACCTGTGACCTGCAGTCCGTCGATCGCCTCTGCAGTCCCGTCGATCGTCCGCAGAAATTTGGCGTTCCACTCAACATGCATCTTTTGGAACACCACTACATCTTCAACATAAATGGCCGTAAATGCATCCTCGTAGCAAAAAACTCGTATCTTTCTACCAATACATTCTGAGACCCCGAACATAAAGTTTTAGTAAGAGAATATCCCTTTAAATTGGATGGTTAACCAAACACTCAAATATAATTCACCTATTTTTTGTGAGTTGTGTGTATTAATTTTCGATTTTGATGGTTTTGGATTATATAATTTAAAACAAAATTTAAATTTGGTTTTGGTTTCAATGATTTGAGTTTTGGCCTTATGAAATAGACAAATGGATTAATTTATACAGAACTTGTTTTCTCTATTTATTATTTCCATCCCAATTTACTCTCCAGTATTTATTTTCACATTTTTTTATCTCAACGCTTTATAGTACTTCTTTTTCATTTGACTTCAAATTCAGTATTAATTCTTCTTTTTTGTTTCATATGTATCTTTTGTTAATGCTTTATGTTATTTGTATACTACCAGTAATAAAACATTATTTTATCACATCAAAAACTTGTGTATAATCTTATTAAACCCCGTTTTCCAACTTTGTTTTGATGATGATATACATTATTTGAAATAATGTTTTAATTTGTTGATACTTTAATCTTATTTTTCTTTAGAATTTATAATATTATCAGATATTATTTGCTATCAAGATATAAAAATTTAATTATTTATTTTTCATTACATATTGAATTTAATTTAGGATCTCTTCTATTGACATTATAATATATATTTTTTGTTCCTTTAAAAAAATGTTATAGTGCTTTGATCTTTGAAATTTAAGTGTAATACATTACATATTGATTGATTATATTTGGATTACACGCAAAAAAATGTTCACATAGTTTTATCATTTTGACTTGTGGTTGCAAAACTTTCATAATTTTTGCAATTATCATCCTCAAAGTTTATTTGTGTCAAAACAATTCATTATACTTTCCATAGTTTCGTAAAATCATTTCTCAATTTTTATTGTGTATGTCAAACATGGTCTCAAATGTTTATAATTTAGACAATTGAATTCCCTTGGGAAAAATGTCACATTCGGTCCTATTAATTCACAATGTTATGACATATTCAGTCACTAATTTATTTAGTAGTCCTTAAAATTTAGATTTGGCGATAATTGTGACTTTTAATATTTGTTTTGATTAAATTTGTACAAAAATACTTAATCATAATCAAACATAATAAGTGTTTTTATAATGACATATATGTGAAATATTAAACGGTACATATATTTTGTCAAATATCTATCGGTACTTGATTGATGGATCGGATTCCAAGTTTTTCAGGTCCAATCCTACGAAATGAGCGAATTATGTTTATCTTTATGAATGAGAAATGATTGTTTACCAATTTTTTAGTCGTCAAAATCATGAGAACTAAATTTAATAAATTTTGGTGACGAATATATCACTATTTGTAAACCATAGAGATTAGTTTTGTATTGTTCAAATTTTGTGAATTAATTCTTAATTTTAGGGGATCACAATTTTATAAATTTTAGGATGAATAATGAAAATTGCAAATGTCAAAATAACTTTGAAGATAAATTTGGTAAAATTATCAAAGTTTGGGAATAATAACACAATTTTCTCATTATATTTTATAATTACTTTAAACTTTTTTGTTTCAAGTATAGATATGAATCTTTATTTTTTTGAAAAAAAATGAATGGGTGAATTTAATTAATTTTAGTTTGACTTTGAATTTACAAAAAATATGTATTTAGTTAGATCTTATTTGAGCTAATTTCAGAGTTGGCTTTGAGTTTAGTAGTATTCTGTAAATTAATTTAAATCTTAACCGTACAACAACTTGCCCTAAAGAAATCTTATCGAAGATGATGAGGTAAGATTAAAAATATAATAATAATGGAAATGGGATATTCTAGGAATAATCAGGCGAACGAGCAAATTTCTATTGTTAGTTATGGGGACCAGGCTACCGGAGGAGTAGATCGTGTTTACGCCATTTTCTACCATAATAAGTCAAACTCCCCGATAATCAGCCATCCTCACATTCATCAATCTCCCAGCGCCAACCGGAATTTTGAATTCGATTTAGGTTTGGATTTCGATTTCGAACCATAATCCTCTTTTGATTTTGCTGCTCACGATTCTGATCCGTTTAATCCGCGTAAACAATTTGAATGTTTGATATGTCTTGTGAGTTATGCTTATCTTAGCATCATTGATATGCATCCATTTTGTTGTGTTTCCCTGTTGACGATGCACAACAACGCCGATTATCGTATGTCTCTGACTTCCGATCTACCGGGAAGAAGTCAAAATTCTTCAATCTCTAGGGATTCATCGTTGCGTAATGGGGTGATCGATCAGATTCATGACGCTGTTGCTGTAATTAATAATAGTCAGAATCAGAACCAACATAGCATTGATCTGAAGATCCATGATATTGTGGGGAATGGAGTTTCGGGAGTTTTATACAAATGGGTGAATTATGGCAAGGGGTGGAGGCCTAGATGGTTTGTTTTGCTTGATGGAGTGCTTAGTTATTATAAGATTCATGGGCCGGATAAAATTGTTATCAGTGAGGAGACTGAGAAGGGATCCAGAGTCATTGGTTTTGAATCCATTAGGAGAATTTCGAGGCAGAATGGCACTTACAATCATCACAAAACTGGGAACAATAACCATTCTGGTAAATGCAGAAAACCAGTTGGCGAAGTCCATTTGAAGGTTTGTTAATTTCCCTGATGTGCTTTGACTGTATTTTTTGCCCTATATTTTCCTTTGTTTTTGTTTTTGTTTTGGTGCTTGAATATATTCTCATTAACCATAGCTCTACGATGATGTTCACTTCGATTACTTGCTAGTCGAATTATTTGAGGGCTTTCTTGAACGTTGTTTTCTTGTATGTTTATCCAAAGAATTGCTCTTTTTTTTCTACAGGTTTCATCTATCCGTGAGAGTCGATCAGATGATAGGAGGTTTTCAATATTTACCGGCACAAAAACGCTTCGTATAAGAGCTGAGAATCGAGAGGATTGTGCAGCATGGATGGAAGCTCTGCAAGCTGTGAAGGACATGTTCCCAAGGATATCAAATAGTGAACTAATGGCTCCAGTGGACACCGTAACGATTTCTACTGAAAAATTGAAACTAAGATTGCGGGATGAAGGCGTAAGCGAAGTTTGCATTCAGGATACTGAGCAGATAGTGAAGAGTGAGTTTGCATCACTGCAAAACCAGTTGTTGCTACTGAAGCATAAGTACTGGCTCCTTATGGACACCCTTAGGCAGCTTGAGGTACATTATATCACCATCTCCTAATTTTATTAGCATGAAACAAATCAAATTTGTTTGCTATTAGGAGTTTTTAGACTTGTTTTTTATCCACTTTTATTTATTTATCATGTTATTGAGTTCATTGATGGTTTTATTTGGTAGATTTAGATGTAAAATGATTGTTTTGACTCAAATTTATTGACTAAATTTGGCTTTACTTTTTTATAGACAGAAAAGGTGGACTTGGAGAACACCGTTGTTGACGAAAGCCAGAGACAGTTACAAGACATTGGAACATCCAATATTCCAAGAAAAGATAAGGATAGTGGTAAGCATGATGTTGTTGCATAATCTGCGGGTTTCGATTTAATGCATCCGTTTTATAGACCAAAATTGGTTTTGGCACATTATGTTGAAATATGACATTGTCCCACATTGGAAAATGAATGTGGTTGGGATTGGTTTATAAGAGGGAAGGGGTACTATAGTAAATGACTTGTTCAAGTCTTTTACGGTGTGGTCTCCTCCCCTTGTACGTCTTATGACCAGTCTTCTTCCTTTGTGAGTTCGATCCATTGACTTGGATGTGTTTGCATTATTATTGTAGAAATTGCTAGTGAATCTGAAGATGACAATGAAAGGTTTGATGCAGCTGAAGAAGATAGTGATGAGGAAGACAATACATTTTTCGACACAAGAGACTTTCTTTCATCTAGTTCTTTTAAAAGCAATGGTTACGAGGTTAGAACATCATCATTTTCATCAGATGATGATGAGATTTACGATTTTGATTCCGAGGATAGTGTTGATCCTGCCATTAGATATGCCGGGAGAAAATTTCCCCATGTTAAACGCCGCAAAAAGTTGCCTAGTCCCGTCGAGACAGAGAAAGGAGTGAGTTTGTGGTCGATGATTAAAGATAACATAGGAAAGGATCTAACAAGAGTATGTCTTCCTGTATACTTCAATGAGCCTCTTTCATCTCTACAGAAATGTTTCGAAGATTTAGAATACTCGTATCTTCTTGATCGAGCTTATGAATGGGGGAAGAAGGTAAGTTCACAAAGTTCATATGCTTACTTTTTTCTACAATTTATTACATTGAACTATTTATAGGGTAACAGCTTAATGAGAATTCTGAACGTGGCTGCTTTTGCTGTATCTGGATATGCATCTACTGATGGAAGAATTTGCAAACCATTTAATCCTTTGTTAGGGGAGACTTATGAAGCTAACTTCCCAGATAAAGGCCTTCGTTTCTTCTCAGAAAAGGTCTTGTTTTGTTACACAAAACATGCTTTTTTGTGTTTTTTTGCTTGATGAACTGCTTGTGCTCTTGCTTAGAGATTTTACTTTACTTTGTTTGACGGCCATAGCCTTAAATCTTTCATAGAGATTGCCTTTTACTATTTTTAAGGGAATTTCATTAGCTTTGTTGATCAGGTGAGTCATCACCCTATGGTTGTGGCATGTCATTGTGAAGGCACAGGGTGGAAATTGTATGGTGATACTAATCTGAAAAGCAAATTCTGGGGACGTTCTATTCAGCTTGATCCATTGGGTGTTCTAGTTCTCGAGTTTGATGATGGAGAAGTTTTCCAATGGAGCAAGGTAACAAGAATAAAAGTTTGGGCATTAATCATTTTTTGAATGGTAATGTTATTTCATATATATGTTACTTTACGAATAAGGCATTCTTAAAGTACAAAAACCGAAAAAATGCATGATTGTATGATATTTATACAACTATGTTTTCTATTACCTCAAAAGGGTCCTGATGTCTCTCTATTATCCGTTATGTACTAAACTAGTTCTAATGAATACCACATAGTATTCATGATTTTACTTTTTCTCTAGTCATAAACTTTTATGTGGCTCACTTATCTTCTAGATTGAGCATGTTTAACTTTCTGGTTCCCACTAGAATTTTGTCATTTTGCTAAGAAAAAGATCTCATGCAAGCCAATGTTGATATTTGCTTAAGGTGTTTCGCACCCCATAGGATTCTTACACCTAACCTATTCATCTATCTTATATGAATAGTTCTTTTCTTGAGACTCGCTGATCATATAAACAAAACCCCTTTGTTTTCCTCAGGTAACAACATCTATATATAATCTTATTTTGGGGAAATTGTATTGCGATCACTATGGAACAATGAGGATACAAGGAAACGGTAACTACTCTTGTAAACTTAAATTCAAGGAGCAATCTATCATAGATAGAAACCCTCATCAGGTTCTCTTCTTTTCACTTGAGTATATATGCAGCTTATCATATTAGGCTAATTTTACATTGCAGGTGCAAGGAGTAGTTCAAGACAAGTGTGGAAAGACATTAGCTACATTGTTCGGAAAGTGGGATGAAAGCATGTTTTTCGTCAATGGAGAACGCAGGAAGGATCATGAATCTCTTTCAGAAACTCATGTGCTATGGAAGCGGAACAAGCCACCGCAGTTTCCCACACGTTACAACTTGACTCGGTTTGCCATCACTTTGAATGAGCTCACTCCTGGTCTCAAGGTGACTTTGTGAAGCATTTTTACTGCTACTTACGCATTATCAACGAAGAAAGTATTGCGACTTTCTTTTAGGAGAAACTGCCCACAACAGATTCTAGATTGAGGCCTGATCAGCGCTTCTTGGAAAATGGTGAGTATGAGATGGCAAATGCTGAAAAACTCAGACTGGAGCAGCGCCAACGCCAGGTACGGTAAACATAACAACCCCAAATTGAATTAGAACATGGTTTTTAAAACCGGTTCGGATTGGTCGGATCCATCTGACCGTGAATCGGTGATAACAACGATCCGATCCACTCCAAAAATTATTTTCAGAATCGGGTCACATCATTAAAAAGTTGGTTTGATCCTTATCTAAATGTTAAAATCAGTCAAAACTGGTTCGACATATTAGATTTGAGCCGAGAGTCAACATTTTGACCTAATAGATCTCTATTTTGTCCAATATTTAATAAAACAAGAGAAAATTTCATTTATAATTAAATTAATGAAAAAAATATGGTTTTAAATTTTATTTTATGAGAAAATTAACACAGTGACCATAATATTTAAAATAAAAGAGAATTGTATGAATAAGTATTATTACCACTGAGGTTTTCAAAATTAAACAATTTTTCTAAACCATTACAAAATTAATCATCTTATTTATTTTATTAATATTTTTATTTATTATTTGATTCTTTAATTCAAAGATAAATAAACTCATATCTTAAGGACAAAAATATAATTTATTTATTCTTTATTTTTACTCAAATATTAAACTTTAAAAACCAACCATCTAAAACATTAAACTCTAAAACTCAAACTATAATATATTTAGGTTTTACCCAATGTTTTTGTACCGGTCGGTACTATAAAAACTGGGCAGCATTGGTATTTCGATCAGTATCGTCCGGTACCAGATTTATGAGTCGGAACTCGTGTTTTTTTGGGTCGGCCCGGAAAAATAAAAAATATTTTTTTATTAAACTGTTTTCAAAAATAAAATAAAAAAAATATTCGTACCGATCGTACCGGTTTGAAAACATTGGTTTTACTATGAGTCGGGTTCGTGTAGGGCTGTAAAAGAACCGAATTAGGTGTTTTAAGGTTCTAGTTCACTTTAAAATATGCAAGTTTTTGTTCGGGTTTAAAAACTTAAAAATTATTATTCGATATTCGGTCTGGATTGCGATAGTTTGAATGTGATTAAAATTAAGTACACATAATATTAAATATATATGATATAAAATTATTAGCTCACGAAAAGACAATGTTTGATCCATCATAAAGTTTGATTTTTGAGATTCGGTTTGTTAGTATTGAACTTGAGTCTTGACCAAATTGACTTGAAAGGTTTGTGAATCACCTCGGCTCAAAGAAGTTCGTGAACCCAAACATGAGTTTAATATATAAAGTTTATAATATTTAGAATTTAAAATAAATAAAGAATAGATAAATTGCATCTCAATCTTTGAAATATGTGTTGATTTATTTTTTTAATTGAATAATTAGATAATAAATAAATATATTAATAAAATAATATAAGATGATTAGTTTTGTAAACCCTAATTGTAATAACACTTATTCATGAAATTCTCCATTTAAAATAGTGTAAAGACGATATCCATAAAGTTTGTAAATTGCATGCAAAATGCTCGAAGTTTCAAGACCGTTTAAGAATGACCTTTGAGTGAATAGTAGTAGTTTCATCTTTTTTCATATATGAGGGTTTTGTCAATTTATACATTATTTTTAAAAGTTTGGAAGATGGTCATTACATCTCTTTTAAAGTTAAAGGGTCAAATACAAACGATGTAGTATTTAAAATATTAACAAAAGTTAGAGTCAATATAAATGATTTTGGAAATTCGGATGTCAATCACACAATTTTTAAATTTTGAAAGCATGTTATTTACAAATTTAAAAAGTTTGGAAGTTAATAACACGCATTATATAAACTTCGAAGATTTTTTATGCAATTTATAAACTTGAGAGGTATCGTTTTTACACTATTTCAAAGTTCGGGGTCAATGACAAACAACACTCTTTCTTTTTTATTAAATAATATATTAATACTGTCAATATATATAATTTTCTAAAATCGGTTTGGATTGATCTAGCCATTCGATCAATAGAAAAAATTTTCGGTTCACCTATCAAACTTGTTTCAAAAACTATGCTACGGAGGAAAATGTTCTACCTTATTGATCTTGTGTGTATTCAAAAAACACTAACAGGCGAGGAAAATGCAAGAGCAAGGATGGAAACCAAGATGGTTTGCTAAAGACCGGGAAACTGATGCGTATCGCTACAGAGGTGGGTACTGGGAAGCTAGGGAAGAAGGCAACTGGGTAGCATGCCCAGATATATTTGGAACAATACCTTCTGACACACAATCCTAATCAGTGATGAGTTTTTCTATACATTTTTTCAGACTGAGAGGCTGCTCATCATATCATGTCTCTCATTATTTGTTCTATACACAGCCTTGAGGCTGCTGGCAACATTTCTGTGTAGTCATAAGTGTTGCAAGTCGATACAAAATTTCTAGCTTTGCCTCAGTAAGTAAGCAAAATACGGGTACAAAATGCATCCTTGTCGAGTCTGAAGTTTTCTCAAGGCTAAACCCTATACTATTATTCACAAATGAATTTGCTATCTATAAACACGCTCACTGTTCATACACACGACACGTACCTCTGCTCTCTCTGTTGGGCAACTGAGCAAAAAAGGTAGAAATTCAGGCCCTGCAAAAATCCCCTTCTTTAAAAAAAATATAAGGAAAAGGTTAAATGAGAGAATACCATATGCATTTTTATTTCCCATTGTTTTATAATTTTAACAAATTTAATCACTATAATTTGTTAATTTTGACAATTAAAGCCTCCAAAGTTAAAGCTTGACAAAACTGATAGACGGTTTGGTAAAATAAGTCCTCAAAGTTGAAATATGATAGCAATTGTCCCACATCGGAATATAGATGTGGATTGAATTATAAGAGAAACTTTGGACCATAGTAATTGATTTGTTCAAGTCTTTTACGGTGATGTCTCTTCTCTCTTATACGTTATATTCAAACACATTCCCCATGTAAATTGACACAAATCTAGAAATTTAACAAATTGATCCTCTAGTTAATTGACTGTGTCAATTAAGATCCTCAAAATTTAAATAGTCAAACCAATACCTTAAGTTTGGTGTATTTGGCAAACATAATCTCTAACGGTGTTAATGATCCCCGAATGTTTGAAAACGTGCAATTGTAGTCCCCAAACTTTGAGTGATCAAATTAAGTCTGAACTTTGTAAAATTTGACAATTTAGATCCCATGTAGAAAAAACATCAAAATATGAGGATGAAAATCGCCAATCTAAGTTTACGGATCAAAATTGCCAAAATGACTAAAGTACGAAGACTAAACTAGCTATTTTCTCGCAAACCCACTCCCACTTGTGAACACCCACCCCTAAAAGCCTTTGAAATGTAAAAGCAAAATTTCTCACCAGTCTAGAGATTGGCAGGAGAAGTAGCTTCTGTTCTCTTGACGAAGGGATGATTTAAGAGCTGCGTGGCAGTTGGGCGCATTGACGGATCAACTTGTAGACATTGGAGTATCATATCACGGGCATCACCGGTAATTGAGTTAGGAACCAGTGGCCTCTCCCCACTGCCTATCTTGAACAGTGCGGCCATCTATGCCACCAAAATAATATTACACAAAAAAGTACATAGAATGACTTGAAGAAAATGAAAAAGATGTTTCTTTCTCACTCTTTCCATGTTAGAATATGGAAAATTTCGTGTTAACATCTCCAATACAGTGCAACCGAAGCTCCATATATCTGCAGCAAGCCCATATCCTTGAGCCTGAACAACCTGCGAGAAATCACACCAGAATTTGTGGGTTTAGGCTCCATGAAGAACAAATTTTTGAAGCAATACATTTCTTCTGTACTCTTTACTTAGTAGCTACAAGCTAAGAGATAACACAATATCATAAGAAAGTTTGAGTAAACAAAAAAAGGAGCAATTTGTACTCCTGAGAAGGAGGATCATCATACTTTATAAAACACATCCCTTCAGTTGAATGATTATTAAACCTTCAACCTCTCTGCCTCACACTGTGCATATATTTATTTCAAGAACTATTCATTAATCTCATAATCTGAAAGAAACTTCGGATAATTCACAGCCGAATAGAAATTTGTATAGGTAAAAGGAGTAAAACCTCAGGAGCCATCCAGAACGGAGTCCCTTTGCATGATATAACATCACTCATTTTAATGACCTATACGCAATTGGATTTGTAGTCAATGTCAAGCATAAAGCAAACAATACAGAATTCACTTAAAGCACATGACATTGAGGATAAAGATTTAACCTTTGCAAGACCAAAATCTGCAAGTTTCACTGAGCGATTAGTTTCCACTAATATGTTTGCACATTTAATATCTCTGAATGTTTGAAAATACAGAAATAAAGAGATTTAATTAATTAAAGCATACATAAAGAATTAGCTTATGAAACAGAATAATCACCTGTGGATGATGTTTCTATCATGCAAGTATTTCAGACCACGAAGAATCTGCCTTGTATAGTTAGAAACTTGAGTAACACGAAGATCATACTTCTTGTAAAGACTCATAAGGGAGCCTTTCGGCACTAGCTCAAGAAATATATAGAGATTCGAATCATCCTACGAAATAATGAAAGCAAAGTGAAGGGAGGATAACATGAGATTCAATTAAACGGTGTAGTGCAATTGCAGATGTTTTAATAATTAACCTTCCTTGTTCCATAGTAACGCACAATGTTCTTGTGTTCAAACTGACTCAAGAGAGCAATTTCCTAAAAGATCATAAAGAAGAGTAATAAAAAACCAAGTATTATTGAAAGTAACAAACCAATGACACGCTCCAAACCTGCTGAAGTTGGATAATCCGTTGCTTTCCCTCTTCTCCTTGATCAAGGAGAGAGACTTGCTTCACGGCAAAAATTAGTCCACAGCTGTAACGAAGAAAATAATAATAAAAACCAGCAAATAAACGAAATAAACAATAAACCATTTTCGTATACTCAAAGAATGCCCTTTTCTTGAAGTTAAATAGGTGAACTTAAGCTTCGTATTACAATATGTTGGAATTATAGAGTCTTGCCGAAATTGTGACGGAAGAGCGTGAACGAACGGAATTCAAGTCTTAATGGGTTCATTCTCTTAATCTCGTTCATGCTCCCCATCGTAATTTCGGTCAGACTCTATAATTTCAACATGGTATCGGAGCTGGTTCGGTTCATTTCAAATCGAAACCTTATGGTTGGACTTGAGGGGGTGTGTTGGAATGTTAAAAATGTCCCACATTGGAATTGATATTGATTAGGTTTATAAGGGTGGGAATTCAATCACATAATAACTTATTCAAGTCTTTTACGGTGTGGTCTCATCTCCTTAATCTCGTTCGTTCAAGCTCTCCCGTCGTTATTTTGGCCAAACTCTATAATTTCAACAAGGTATCAGAGCTGCTCCGGTTCATTTCAAGTCAAAACCTTATGGTTACACTTGAGGAGAGTGTTGAATTTGTCCCACATTGCTAAAAGAAGTGGGATTGATTAGGTTTATAAAGGTGGGAATTCCTTCACATATTACTTGTTCAAGTAGGTTCATTCCCCTAATTCCGTTCGTTCAAGCTCTCCCATCATAATTTCGGCCATACTCTATAATTTCAACCCAACATAAAGGAATTTCTAATAAAGGGTAGAGCTTACTCTGAAAAACCTTCATAAACAGATCCAACTGATCCATTACCAATGAGATCACCTTTCTGCCAATCGCCAATAACAACTCTGCATTTCCCACTTCGAGAAATATTTGACATTCGCTCGGTTGTTGTACTTGATGTATCATCATCGGCCGAAGTTGTAGTAAAAGAACACGATCCTGAAAGCAAAGGGTTCTCTCCATTCACTACGACCAATCTGCTCATATCATCGTCAAAGCCATCTTGAATCCTAGGCTCATTTTCTTCTACATTGAGACCTGTTTGAAGTCTTGAAACATATGTATCACTATTCAATGCATGTCTACATAAATCCCAAGTGGCAAACTCTTCATCCGCCATGATTATTGCACTTAAAGGTGGTCGTGCCAGTTCCTGAGGTCGTAGACCCTTTATATGATTGCCTAGAAATGCTTTTGATTTGCCGGTCGTTATTACATCATCACCTGATCGATGATTGACACTATGAATAGGACCAACAACATTATCCCGAATTCTATCTCTATATATAACATCAGTAACATCGACTGTTTTCTGAATACAGTCAACATCAGAGGGACACTCCATAGTATCAATAACATCATCTTCTAACTGGTTGAGATTCGTAAACTGTACCTTGTCGAAAGCATCGTGAAGAGGTGAAGATCTGGACTTCAACTCTTCGTATTCTTCAAGAGCTAAAGAGAAATCAGATATCTCAGAACATCCAAGCGACTTGCAGATTACTTCCAAACCATCCTCAGAACCATCAACACGAAAGCTCCTACTACCATTGCCCAAATCCAAATGGTCAAGGCGTGGAGAATCATGCTCTGAACGCGATAAATATGAAGCTGAAGAAGTTGTAGACGAATCAGCGTTTTTGAAGGCGTTATGCCTGTAACGCCCCTTTGTTCTTGAGAGTGTAGGAAAGGAGCGGGATTCCTGAGCAAATTCCGCGGGACGCTTGCCGATAGAGAAGATCTTCGGTAATCGATTCATTATCATAGATCACAAAGCGAAATCCATGGCAGGCCTAAGCTGAATTGAAGAAAAACTAGCTTTACAAGGAGCGATTGGAAGCTCGTACGTTGAATTGGAGAAGACTGGTCGTTGCGATTGCGATGACCGAAATTGTCGCCGTCCGATTGGCTTCTGCTCCTTGTAACTTGTGAGATATTTATTTATTTCAATAAATCTTGTGACGCTGTTTTTTTTATTTTAGACTCATTTTTAAGGTTTTGTGATTTTTAATTATTTGGTTTCTAAATTTTAATGTGGTATTCATAATTCTTATATTTTTATCATTTCACAAAAATGATATTTATATTACCTATAACGACGGACAAATTTGTATGAAAATATCCTTCAAATATATATATATGAATACATGGACATCCATGCAACCTTTAAATAGATAGTTCATTTTTTTATATTTTATATTTTCTTTATTTTATATCATATAATAAATAAATACTTATAAATATTAGTAATTATTAAAAAAAATTATTTTATTTTGATAATTTAAATATGTAATATTATTTAAAATTCTATCATTTTGAAATAGAGATATTAAAATGCAATACGAAAGAATAAAAAATAAATACAACTAAAACATTGAAACATAATACAACACAACGATACAAATTAATAGGTAACAATTAAACGTCGATATCATCGGAATAATGACCTTGACCATTAGACTATCTGTAACGGCGGACAAGAGCGTATGGAAATACGTCCTTGTCCGCCCCCATGTCCGCCACATCGGCATCCATGGTTACATGGCCGTTGATTCCTCCGGGGAGAAATACATTCCGCGGACAAGGGTTTGTCCGCCCCGTGTCCGCGGAGAAGAACTTTTTATTTATTTTTATTAATTTAAAATATTTTAGTTTAATATATATATAATAAAATATTAGTTTTATTAATTATTAATTTATTTTTATAATTTAAATATGTAATTTAGTAAATAAATATTTAAAAATTATTATTTTTATTTTGATACGATAAATACATAATTTTATGTGAAATTTGATCGTTTCGAAATGACGATATTAAAAACGTGTATGAATCAATAAAAAGAAATAAAATCGAAACAATGAAATATAATATATAAAATGATCAAATTAATAATTAATATTAAACTTCGATTTTATCGAAATTAAAACTATTAAAATTAAAACTTAATATTTATTAATAAATTGAATAGTAAATAAATAATTTTGATGAGATAAAAAGATAAAATGAAATTTGGATAGAGAAGATGATGTGGATGAAAGAGAAATAAATAATGATATGGATGAGTGAGAAGTTTTAGAAGTGGAAAGAGAATATGATGTGGATGTGAGAGAATGATAATGTGTAGAGAGATTTATACGGTGGAAATGGTTTTGGGCGCGGAGAAGGTTATAGATAGCCTTGTCCGCGCTCAAAAACATTTCCACCGTATAAATCTCTTTACACATCATCATTCTCTTACATCCACATCATATTCTCTTTCTACTTCTAAAATTTCTCATAATTTTACATCATTATTTATTTCTCTTTCATCTACATCATCTCATTTCTCCAAATTTTATTTTATCTTTCTATCTCATCAACTTTATCTATTTATTATTTTATTTATCATTAAATATTTTAAATTCAACATAAATATTAAAAGTTTATATAAATTAATATTATATTACATTAATATTAAAATATATTAACTAAAAACATTTAGTTAAAATTCTTCGATTACGAGTGTCGATCATACGACGATGTATTTTATTTGCTTCGTAATTATTTTTTATTATCTCTATTTTAAAATAATCAAATTTTAAATAATTTTATATTTAAATTATCATATCTAAATAATAAATATTTAAATATTTATTAATATATATAATTATTTTTTTAATGTATTATTTATTATATTATAAAATATGTATTATATAAAATAAATAAAAAATAAAAAACAATTGAAGAAAAATATTTCCGCGAACAATGGGCGCCCAACCTTTGTCAGCGAAAATATTGTTCCGCGGTCACGTCAGCACCGATGTAACCATGGACACCTACGTGAAGGAAGTAGAGGCGGACAATGCGTATGTCCATACGCTTTTGTCTGTCTTTACAGATATCCTTACTTCTTAAATAAAATTCTAAAATTCAACACTATTTATAATCGAACTACGTGTGATAAACTTGTGAACTATGTTGCACGATTCGTGGGGTGCGTGCCTTTCAACGCACCCCCATGCACCGGGTGCATGGTGCGCGAATTTTCGGGAGGTGCATGATGATAAAATTTTCACTACGGTTGTGTTTATTTTCTCGATTCCGTTTTTCCATCATTGAATTCAATATCTTATTTGACATAAATTATTCTTATTTTATTCAATTCTCATAACATAAATTTCTCAATGTTTCCTTTTATAGAAAATTTATTTTGCGTTATCTTAATTTATAAGGTTGTTAAACAAATTTGTGAAAATATTTGTTTTTCAAAATTTTGAGGGAAATAGATAGTTGTTTAATATTCGAGCTCATGCAATACAAAAATTTACAAATTCGTAGACATTGAGTTAACAACAAGAATACATAAAAAATAAAGATATTATAAATTAGATCATTAGTTCATATATGGGTACTAAAGAGATGTATACTATCATATACTCTAAACGAAACATATAAAATATGTTTTTTTATATAATGAAAAAACATTCGTATTGGATAGAAAAAATATTTCAAATATGTCTAAATATCAAATACATTTATCTTATACAACTTAGTTTGAAGAAATAATACAATAAATCTAATGAAAATATTATTTTTATAATTTGTAAATTATATTTTAATATATATTTTTTATTAAATTATATTAGACGCACTTTAACTCACCCTTAATTAAAAATTTACGTACATCGCACCTTGAATCCGCATCCGTGCAACCTAGTTTGCACCCGAGCAACCTAGCTTGTGAAGATTATCTTCTAATAAAATTATGTGCATGATTTAACTTGTAGGAATAGATATTACAATCTTCGGGTATTTCGAGTTCATACAGTTTGTTGAATTCATCAAAGCATTTGTTGCCTCGCCAATTTTTCGGCATTTCTCCACCCTCCGTTCCACTATGTTCTTTCAACAACATCTCTTCCAATAGGTCGGATTTCTGATGTCGGATTTGATAATGATATGTCGAAGTTTTCACTGCACGGTCGGAGCTGCTTCCTTTTTCCTACTACCATTTCGACTCATTCATCAAGACTTGCAATGCTTCCCCCATTTTCATATGCGAAATGTTTCCATTCATTTGCTTGAAAAGCAACATTGCCTCCATAAAATAGTCGTATTCAGTACACCCATATGGATGTCGAACCATTGCGCATGTAGGAAACTTTGTGAAGACTTTAATGATTTGACACCATTTCTTTCAAATGACTTATTGTTGCGAGTTTTGTAGCTTGAACCTTATATGTTGTGTAGAAGTTGATTATTCGACAAAAAAAACTACTTTTATATGAATCATCAATAATAAGATCTTTTGATATATGAAGTCATCTAGCAACCACGAACTACTTCTCCCACAATAGTCATAGATATTGATATTTCTAATGGTATTGGCACGTTGCCAATCCGGAGATTGACTGAGCAATTTATATCGCTAATATTGCGTTTAAATTAATTATGTTGTGTGATCTTAGTTTGTTCCAATGTTTTAAAAACCGCTACCGACCGATATACCGGACAAACTCATTGGATCGGTATACCGGATATGTACCAAAATATTAAAATAAAATAAATTATAAAATATTCATATTTTATTTTTAAAAAAAATAAAACCCGACCCAACCCATAAAAACTCGTACCAGCCAAAATACTTGCTAGAGCCGGTACGATCGAAATCGGTATACGGAAAATTTAAAACATTGGTTTGTTCTAATAACATACAAGTTTGATGTTTAATGAAATATTATAGGGACTCGGATAATAAATTAATGAATGTATGAAATGATCATGTTTTGGATAAGATATCTAATTAACTATTACTTTATATCTAATGTCCTTTGTTTAAGTTTGCAATTATATTATATTATTATTCCATTTCCATACACGTCGGCAATCCCACAACCACCTGATTCAATTTTCAAACTGTGTGTCGTCCTTTGGTATCTGTACTTGTCCATTTCCGAGCCAACTGGTCGATGGCAACGACAGAGTCGCCACCGTTGCCGACTGCTCTGGCCGCCGCATCCTTCAAATTTCTAGTTTTTCTTCTAATCGCCTTCCCTTCTTCCTCTTCCATTACATTTTTTATGACCTTAGCTATTTCCTCTCTCTTTACCAGTCCATTTTCCGACATCGTTGGACGGAGAGCGATCTTCACCTCCTCGTGAAGCATCACTGCGTTCATTTTCTGCTCCGCGAAGAGTGGCCAAGCTATGACCGGAACTCCATTTACAACGCTTTCGAGAATCGAGTTCCACCCACAGTGGCTCAGAAACGCGCCGGTGGAGGGGTGGCCTAGAATCTCCGTTTGCGGCGCCCAAGACGGAAGAACAATGCCCTGGTGGCCCGTTTTCTCTAAAAACCCGTTTGGAAGATATGCCAACGGGTCGGTTGAATTCTGTAGACGGAAGTATTCGGCGTGGGAAGCGGAGCTGCTTGGGCAACGGAGAACCCAAATAAACTTTTGATCGCTGATTAATAAACCTTGAGCGAGTTCGATTATTTGATCGTGAGAGAGTGTTCCTCCGCTTCCGAACGAAACGAACAGAACCGATCCAATTGGCTGCTCGTTCAGCCACTTCAAACACGGCGATTCTTCAATTTTATCATCGGAGTCCCGGTTCGATCGGATCAGAGGTCCGACCGGGTAAATTGATGGTTTTCCGGGTTCTTGTTTCTGCAAAACTGGGATTGGTCCGGGTTCAAGATCATAGAAACTGTTGATAATGATTCCCTCAGCCATTCTGTAGTTCTTGCAGTTATGCAGAAGCCAATTGTAGGCATCATTTTTCCGGTCCTGAACCGGGTCAAGAAGATCCTTTCCGTTCATAGGCATACAACCCGGGATTCTCAGTTTCTCATTCATTTCTCTATATTCGCAATCCACAGTTTTGTCGATCTCCGGCAAATTAAATAAAAAAGAGAAAGTAGTCGCTGAAGCGGGGAAAAATAGATACGGCGAGAGCCCAAATTCTAAAGCAACTTCAAACCCGTCGGTTCCGAAGAGATCAGCGACGAAGGCTAAAACGTTCTTCCCGCCATGGATCAGAGATTTGACGGCGTCTCGAAGCGCCGGAATAGAACGGGCGACGGTAACGCAAATACGTGTCTCAATCTTGGAATCTTGAGACAAGTCGTCCAGGTTGACTTCGGGAAGGAGAATATAATCCAGAGAATCTGTAAGGGAGTTGAGAAAGGCCGACTGTGCTGTTGAAAGAGGGCCGTCGGTAGGGATGATGAATGTGGCGGTAAATCGATGGCTATTGATGATTTCGTTAGCGAATTGAAGTAGGGGAATTAGGTGACCCATCCCCGGAGTCGGAAAAATGACTATGTGGCGGTTGGAGGCGGCGGAAGCCATGGCGGATGATTTGTCAGATTGAGAAATATTTGTTTGTGATGATGATGAGGAACTTAACTGATATTTAATAGGGTTAATTGCTATATTTTTAATATTTAATAAATAAAAAACAACGGCAATCACGTTGGTTGTTTAATATGGACCATGACATTTATATTTGAAATATAATGAATTTTGGCAGAATTTTCGTAACAGTCCCCAAATGTTGAACGTATCTTAATCATTGTTTTCATACCGGACGGTATACCGTCGGTATACCACCCGGTACATCAAATTTCGCTCGGTACCGGTATTTATTTTCGTACCGCCCGGTACCGGGTATTCGGGTCGATTTGCGGATTTTTTCGGGTCTAATACTAAAATACTAATTAAATATTAATATTTTTAAAAGATAAAATAAAATAAAAATTGGTACCGACCGGTATACCGTCCGGTATACCAGTCATACCGCTCATACCGATCCAGACCGGTACGTAATTCTGGACCGGTATGAAAACATTGATCTTAATAACAAGTAATTTAGTAAATTATTCTCTAGAGATGTCATTGTATAGTAGTAATCCATTTATATCAAATTTAATTCAATTAAGTACAAAAATCATAACGGTTAATCATAAATTTAGATATTATTTATAATGCTTATGATGCGCCTAATCAAACAAGTACTTATTCTACATCATATTAGGATTTTTTACCCAAATGTGATATCACGATTTATAGATTTACGTATTGATAATAGATTTTAGGTATTATTTTTATTTTAAAATTCAAATCTCAAATTTATAAGTAATTTTCGTCATAAATGACGAAGAATGCAAATTTAAAACACATTATATGTAACTTGAAAACGAAATAGCACTAACACAATCACTTTTGTGTTATTGTGAAGGTAAACAATCTAATTAGCAGAATTCTTATTTTTATTTATTAACTGTACTTAATGCTAATAGCACTAACACAATCGCTTTTGTGAAAATACCACTGATATATCCACTTTAAAAACAATAATTAATTTATTATTAAATATAAAATCAATATATATATACATTAACTTATGTAATAATAATTTATATGAATTAATGTTTTAAATTGTATATAATATTTAAAAAATCGGAAATAATATTTACTGTATTTATAATGTTATATTTTAATAAAAAAATAAATTAAATTATTTATGTTGAAAATCAAGTAATATTGATGTTTATTTGATACCACTTAATATTGCTATACAATTAATTTTTTAAAATTCAACAACATTTGATAATTTAAAGAATCACGGGTATGTATAGTACTAACAAGTTTTACATCATAAATATAGGAGTAATTTAAGATTTATTTGTATAAGAATTGAACTTTTTCTTTTATTCCCGTTATTTTTCTATTTAAAATTTTTTTAGTGTTGTGTGAATATTACAATTGTTTTTATTTAAAGAAATGTAATATATGATTTCATATAATATAATATTCAGATACTATTCTTATTCAGATAGAGTAACAAAAATCTCTAAACTTCAAATATCTTTTCACAAATCAAACAAACTATATTTACTTTAAATATTGGCTAAAACTATTTCGATCAGAATTTTCGATATAAGGAAAATTAAAATTTATGAAAAATACAATAGTAAAGTTGAATAATTGAACATATGAAAAAATAATATAAAAGTTTTATGAGTAATACAATGTTTTAATATCGATTTGAAATTCTGTTATGGTCCAAATCAGTATGAACATCATACAGATTTGTCCTAAATTTAATTTTGTTTATAATAAACAAAGCAATAATAATAATATTTATTATTTTGTATAATCAGATCTGAATAATCTTAAGTTCTGCCTAAAATTCGATATTGACTGGTATCAAATAAACATCAATATTACTTGATTTTCGACATAAATACTTTAATTTATTTGATTATTAAAATATAACATTATAAATACAGTAAATATAATGTCCGATTTTTAAAACATTATATACAATTTAAAACATTAATTCATATAAATTAATATATATAAATTGATTTTAATAATAAAATAATTATTGTTTTTAAAGTGGATGTCTCAGTGGTATTTTCACAAAAATAATTGTGTTAGTGTTATTAGCGTAAGGTATAATTAAGTACATTTAAGAATATCTAATTAGATATAAATTTGCAGATAAAGTGACGCAGATGATGTCGTCATCATGATGTCCGGTGATGGCTGGATCATGTAGCCGAAAAGAGAAGTAAATTCCATCTTTGACTATTGTTTTTACCTTATTTGACGGGTCCAATTGTTGACATCTCTTATCTGCTATTTTTGTAAAATTGCCAGGAAAGTAATCCAAAGAAAAAATGGAAGGTAATTAAAAGTCAGCCGCATTACACTGTACCTCATCATTTTTTGGAACATAAGATTAGGGTTTCAACCAAATA
Organism: Utricularia reniformis; assembly: GCA_009725065.1. Taxonomy (NCBI): domain Eukaryota; kingdom Viridiplantae; phylum Streptophyta; class Magnoliopsida; order Lamiales; family Lentibulariaceae; genus Utricularia; species Utricularia reniformis. Next base: position 91,669 of record RWGZ01001322.1, on the reverse strand, counting down.
TATATATTAACTTTTTTTTCATATTCACTTATAATTGGAACAAACATCAATATTTTCGTGAAAAAATCGTCGGTGAACAAATATATTATTTTTATTTTTATTTAAATTAATTATTATAATTTAAAGCACTATAATGCATCATATTTCTCATTGCCTCTTCAATATTTCTTATTTTTTATTGAATAGTAGATATTATAATATTTTTCTCTTAATTTCTTTTAAATATGAAATTATATTTTTAAAATTTTCAACTTTTTATCTAAAAAATCAATTATAGTGAATTGAATTTTAATTTTAGATTAAAAAATGAATTGATCTTTCGAACGAATATAGACATTTATATAAATATTTGAATAATATTCGAATATGAATTATTATTCGAATAAAATACGAACCATGAACAATGTTCAAATAAAAATATATACGAATATTAACATTGAGAGTTCAATTCGTTTAAATCAAATAACAACCCTACAAAAGAGTTTTATTTGTAAAGAAATTATATGTACCGAAAACAATTACTTTTTATGTGGATATTATTTATCAAAAGATAATAGTATATTATAATTTATTTTAATACATTTTTATAGATAGACATTTGATTTGATGTTTATCAAGAGAACATGCTAATTATATATTGGAATATTTTTGTATTGATGATGATTGATATTTTCTGGTTATGACAGATATACATATGTATGACTTTATTTATTTGTTTTTTAACAAAAAAATGTAATATTAGTCAATTAATAATTCTAATTAATATAGTTATTTAGTATAAATAGATTATACATATGTGCAAATAAGTAAGATTAATATATCTGAAACTATTTTTATGCAAAAGAATTATAAAACGTCTCTCACTAGGAAAGTTATGAGTGTTCAAAAATATGATAACGTTGAATGAAGCAAAAAACTCTCATTTGTATAGTGTAGATTTTCAAAATATATTCTCATCTAAATACTAAATAGCAATGAGTTATGTTTGATTTTGATTTGTAAATTTTTTTGGAAATAATATGTAAAGTATAAATTAAATTAAATATATTAACAAACATACGCACGTTAATTATGCAATAAGGTAATAACATTAGCTGCCATGTTTAGAAATAATATTTTATTTGTAATAATATACAAATTAGTACTTACCAAATTACTATAAATTGTTTGATTAACATTATATATAAGATCATTTCACAGTACACTAAATTTAATGGAAAATATTGCAATTCTTTATTAAATTATAATTGAGCTTAATATGCAATATTATACTAAAATTAAAATGACATTCCTAATTTAGTTGACCCATTTTTTATAAAATAAATTTGTATTAATTTATTGGTAATATTTTTATTTATTTTACATTTAATATATATAAAGTTAAAATCATCATAGTTTTTCCACCTAATGTTCTAAAACTAAATTATAATTATCACGATCATAAGATATATCACTATGCATTTTTTTTGTTCAATTTTTTAAAATTGAGTTATAGTGGGATATGATGATAGTTTATTTTTAAATATACTTAGTAAAATTATGGTAGTATGATGATTTTTTATATATAAAAATAATAAATATAATCATATTATAATTAATAAAAATAATGCTAAATTGGTTTTAACAAATGTGATGAAATCGCAACGTTGCACCGGTACTGGAATACGGGTGCGAGGTGTAGGGTACGGTGGTACGAGTTGCAGTAATTTTAGTAGTATCTAATTTAGAGAGCGTCAAATTCAAGATAATAAAATAATTAATATAAATATTTGAAATTTTCAAAATACACAAACATGTAAAAAGTAATGAATTTTAAATAAATTATGAATAAAATATGAGATTCTTAATTCATATTTGTTAGTTTTTTGTTCTCATCGATTTCATGTCACTTGTACAATTTTTTTCTCTTCCCACAAAAATTTTTGAGCAACTACATATCCCACTCTCATTAACCCTAATTTTTTTAAAAATATGTTTGTAGATGCGTGAATCCATGCACTACGCACCTAGTGCGTGAAATTCTCAAATTTAAAGCACCGATGTAACATAGTAAAATCGTTGAATAATGAACTATCACAAATTTGCTTTTATTTTGTTGAATAAAAAAATCACGATTTAATAATCCAAATAACCTCACCGCAACATATCATATATGAGAAACAACAGTCCAGTTCAATTAGCTCCAAAATCGGTCCACTTGAACCAGCCAAGATATGAGAGTAACATCATTCAAAATATTACGCCCCCAGGCCAGAGATTCATTCACTCCTGCAAATTAGCTTTTGTGTGTAACTAGTCAAAATTGTTTATGATACTGTAATTTCCAGATGAAATCCCTCTCGGTGCATTTTCAAGGCCACGATGATGGCACTACTTTCCCTTCACATTAATTCACTCATTTTGATGCAGATACAACATAGTGTACTTGACTACTTCATAAAAGGAAACAACAATTCCGACCGATGGACCTGCTCGGGCTACTCGAGGCCCAGCACCTGCAAATAGTCCTCTTATACCTCCATCCCTGTCCAAAAATGAACCATGATCAGGTCTCAGAGAAGCAGAAGAGAAATACGTGATCCCACCTATATATCTTGACTAATGTTTCCCATGTTGTCATCTTCATTGCTCGTTTGAGATTACTCTGAATATACAAAAAGGAATGCTCAGTATAAATAAAGATTGTCATTAGTTCCTAAATTTTATAATAGTGTAAAGACGATATTCCAAAATTTGTAAATTACATACAAAACCCCGAAGTTGATATAATGTATATTATTGACCCCTAATTTTCAAATATTGTAAACACTATACCCTCAAAGTTTAAGAATTATGTGATTGGCCTCCGAAACTTTCAAAACTGTTAGTATTTGCCTCTAATACTCGTTAATATTTTAAACGTCTCTATAGTTTGTATTTGACCCATCAACCTTAAAAAAATATAATGACTATGTATTCAAACTTTGAAAATTTTTAAAATATGCATAAATTATAAAAATAACTTATAAGAAAAAAGACGAAATCCGCTATTATTCCCTCGAGGGTCATTCTTCAACAGTTTTGAAACTTCGATAGATTCTCATACAATTTACAAACTTTGGAGCATCACCTTTACACTATTTTAAACACTGAAGGCAAATGCCGTAATTTTCTCGTATGAAGAAATTGAGTACAGGAGAGACATCTATTTGATATATGAGAATAAGAGAAATACCTCTATTTGACGTCTTGTTCTAGCAACATCCAGAGGGCATGTGCTAGCTGCTGCTAAGCTTCCTGCCACAAAGCCTGCTGAAAAATTCGCACATACGATGCTGGATGAGCCTGCTTCATCACCTATGCCGCTTAATATTTTACAACGAAGCTTCAAGGAAGGAACATAGACTCTAAGCCAACCAGATTAATCTAAAGCAATCAAAGGAACCAATAATATTGCTCAACATGTTACCGGCTCAAGAGTTGACCAGCAAACAGCAGAAAAAGGAACATCACGAGCGAGCTGAGCTCCTAGGCCAGTCCACAAAATCCGAAAACTTTGAACTGCAGCAACAAATGAAGGCAGGCAAATCATTAGCAACTTGAATGAAGTAAAAATATTTTAAATGTAGACATATGGGAAGCTAACATGATTGATTGCTAGCCGATTTGTGAGGGGAGATAACACCGATCAATGTTTTGAACACCCCGGGAGGCTTTAAGCCAGCTTCACTGTGCTGGAATGCCTATGAAGTTTTAGTTCATAATAAGAGATTTGATACATAAACATGAGGGAAAAAATTGATATTCATCAAGTTGGTAGCTTGAATTGCCTGCATTCTAGTTCTAGCGAGTTCAACCGGATAGCAAGTGACACAAGCTATCGATCGTGCCAATGATCCAGCAACTAAAGGAACGTATGGCGTCACTGATGGAGCGTTCTGTGATGCAATCTCCTCCATTTGAATGCGGAAAATATCATATAACGGCATGTATATTCCCACCTGAAAGGAGTTAACTAACTGGTTGATATATTTTGTATCATTCATTTGAAAAATGATCTTGTAGAAGGATGCTCACAGAAGGTATTGCTAACGCTAAACTAGCATTAGTTCCCCGCCACAACCTTGAGAATCCTTCCTGTGAAGTTCAATCCTATCAATCAAAATTATTCGTATTGTCCAAGATTCAACATAAATTCTTTTCGAATAGCACAATTTCACCAACCTGTCGTATTACTTTGTACAATACATCGAAAGTTCCTTTATATCTCGTACAATCCGGGGAGCATGTTGAAGTAGTGCGAAAATATGTTGAAATGTAATCCTTGTAATGCAGCATAAGAAAGCATATCATAAGGCTAATGATTTGATAATGGAATATATCATAACCTTTAAAAATACTTAATTAGAATAAAGAATCAAAGAGTTTCAAGTACCTTGGTGTTTCCGGAGCATCCAGCGAGGCATACACCATTATAGGTGACTCCAGCAGCCTGAGCTTGCAGTCTTGTCTAAAAAGCTAACTATCAGAAAGTGCGTGCAAATACATATCCCAAACATAGTTCAGCATGTTGCAAGGAAATAACACAAAATACAGTTTGATACAAGGTTTTCCAAACTAGTATTGGTCCTTTAAAAAGGAGTGACGTTTGCCTACGGCTCTCCAACTTACACATTGTGTAAAGGGCATATTCCCAAATTACGAAATTGAAAATATAATATACTATTTGAGCAAAAATATGCATTTGTAACCCTCTAATTTCAATTAAATACACGTAAAACACATCAAGTCATCAATATCGTTTATCATTGACCATCTACCGATCCGTTAATATTTTATATTTTTATGCACAATTCTCGAACCTCAATTTTGTATAATTTTTCAAACTATTAGGGTCTTATTTGCATACTTTGTGAACTTTGATGGTCAATTATACTAATTGAAAAACGTTTGTCAACTTAACAGTAAATCTGGAGCTTCAGTGTTAATGGTAAAAAGCAAACGTTAATAATAACTTTAGGTGTCATTCTTATGATTTCGTAAATTGGGAACATGACCTTTACACATCTCATAAGTTGGGGACTACTTATGCAATTTTCAATGCTAATATGATACAATTTAGAGAACTTAACATAGCATATTGATCTGTACTAAACACGACAAACATATAGACACATTTTACATCTTGTACAGATGAAAACAACTCCTGACAAAGAATATGATGAATAATTTTGATATTCATATTTTAGAACTATCACGAGATAAGACTGAGAATTTGACAGCACATTTGAGTCATTTTTTCAGAAAGAAAATGAACAAAGTCATGAAAAGATAAGAGCCATGGCAATAGTTTAAGCAAAAAATAACACATTCTTGAACAAATGCTACATTCCTGGATACGAATAAGGTAAAACGTTTAGAGCACAAGATCCAACATACATTCAATAAGCATAAAAAATGAGCAAATTAAAATAATTAAAGAGTAACCTAAATAAAGCAGGAACGTTTGGTGCTTCTTAGTAATTCAGCTGACCCAAAGTAAGACTAGAATCAGCATTTGATAAGAAAATATGATAAAAATCTAACGCAAGATAGGAAGACTCTGAAAAAGTAATAAAAAGGGCACCTTGGCAACATCAAGTGGGTTCACAACGATAGCAGAGATGAAGGCGGCGCCGGAGGCTGAGAATGCTCTCTCCGCATAGCTTAAATTAACATCAGAGACACGGGGACTCGAAGATGCCATATCTTTGTCTAAAACTCTGTTTTCTTCCTCGAATTTGCAAGCCACATAAAAAAATCCACCCCTCTTGCGATGAAACCAACATCAACGAATAATAAAATTCAAACTTCTTACTCAAGAAACACCAAAAATTGAGACGAGGTTGGAATCGTATAAGTTAGAGAACTAATAAGAAATATGGTACATTAGGCACAACATTTTGACTCGTTGCGTGTAATGCCGGGTCAATCCCATTTTTTTTCCGGTTTGTTATTTTACGTTATTTTGTATTTACGGAATCAGATTTCGAGCTTTCCTCCCTAGAAGATTTCTCCCAAATTTTCAGTTTATTTGCTATTTGTTCCGGTCCATTCTCCAAGTCACGTACACTAGAGAGCCCTTCCCTAGGATCTCTGGTTAATTTGAGGAAGAAAGGTTATAATCCCAATCCCAGGATCTCTGGTTGATTTCATTCTGTGACCACTACGTGCTCGACGAAATGCCCCAATGGGAGAAGCCACGCAACACGCTGCCGAGGGCTACGGTATCCAATAATACTTCAATTGTAGGCCAATCAGAAGAAGAAATTGTAGCGTCGTTACAGCCTCTGATAGACATCGTACCCTCTGCGCAGAACAACGTAAACGTCATGTTCATATTAGTGGACAAAGGGAGAACGACGATAGAATTGCAACACAAGACTTGCCTAGTACTAGCAGCTGACGAGACGGCGGCGGTGCACTTCCAGCTATGGGGTGAAGAGTGTGACGCTTTCAATCCCGGTGATATCGTGGTATTGGGTAATGGTATTTTTTCATACGTTAGGAACAATCTTGTGTTGAGAGCGGGGAAGAAAGGAAATGTGAAGAAAGTGGGAGAATTCACGATGAGTTTTGTGGAGACACCCAATTTGAGCGAAATGGAATGGGCGCAGGATCCTTGTAATCCCAAGAAATACATCCCCAACGCTATCATTTCTTCCCATTCACGCATCTTTCCACGGTTGAACTGACCAAACTTAAAGCTATTTGTCAAATTACATGTTGAAATGAATTATTCAATGTACTGATAAAGCTCATGAGATAAAAGTTGTGCTTATTGAATTCTTCTTTTCATTACGGTTTTCATAAAAAACCATTGTTTATGCGTCTTTTCTCATCTTTCATTAAGTCGAGTTTCATGTATTATTGCAATTTTGAGTTATGTATGGCTCTGCTAGTTTGCCCGCTAGGGAGGCCATAATCAGTGTTGTTTTACTATATAATTGTATAAGTAATTCTTAACTTACGAGTTATGTAAATGATATACCCCCAACTTACAAAATTGTATGAATGATACCTGCAACTATCAATAATGTTTATTTTTTACTCTTAATATTTCAGCACCCAAGTTTACGTTAAGTTGACAAATACTTTTTCGTTTGTTTAGTGATTTGAAAGTACGCAAATAAGATTTGGTTGAAAAATTATAAACAATTGACCTTGATATTCGAAAATTCTGCATAAAATACTTAATGAGTTCGTTAAAATGTGAGTGATAAACGGTATTGGAAACTTGAAGTGTTTTAATTACAAATGAATATTTTTACTTAAGAAGTATATCATATTTAGAATTTCGTAACTTGAAATAAATACCATTAACACACTCACTAGGTTGTGGGGCCGTTGGCAAACTATCACCTGTTTTTTCAATTAGAAAAATGGAGTACAAGGTTTGAGGCCAAAGTTCAATATAATCAACAAAGTACTACAAAAATGACTACAAACTTCCGTGCGGTTTATTTTCTTCATCTGAGTTTCTCCCTTGCAGCAGACTTTCGTGCTGCTTCACTGATCTTCTCAGCATACCCTTCAATCGGAGGCGTTAATGTCGCCATAAACCGGTTCACCGGAAAAGGCGACAAATCAGGGATCAAAGCAGCTACCTTAAGATGTTCAGGCAATGACTCAATAGCCTCTTTCTTCAAACGCAGTAGAGTTGATTCAGCTGCTTGTCTAACTCTATGCTTCCGCATTAGAATACGACTATACTCCTTCGCCAATCTTCGACCATCCTCCGCCGTGAGCTCATACTTAGGAATCTTGTCTGAATCAACTATACCTAAACTGATCAGATCCAAACCAGGAGTTTCCATTATCAAAGGAGAAGAAAACTTGTTGCCTAATTCTTTTAGTTTCCCTTTTGCTTGTTCATTCGCTTTGCTAACTAGTCCCATTTTCTCACGCTCGGCTTCCCGAATTTTCTCCTTCGGCTTCATGAATCTTATGGGTGCAGAAGCAGATAAGCATCCATCAACCATTACTTCGAACTCACTCCGCCTTCTTGGCCCTTCCTTTGAAGGAGAATCTGATGGAGAACCTTTCTTTGTTGTTACCTTAGATTGTTTCAATGGCTGCCCAGCTTTTATTTTCCCTTTCCTTTTGCTGTTCCGCTCACAGAGCATCTCTGCAGTAATTGATAACCCAAATAACTCAAGGACCCTGATTTCTTCAAAATGGATGAACTCATCATCTTGCCGTTAATGGGATGAACCTAAACAATACATCATTAACATAAATCACCCTCAAAATTCAAAGGTTTTTCTTAGACCCTAAGAACACAAAAAAACTACCATTCCTAAGCATGTCATTTGAGAATCAACCTTTTAAACTAGACTCTTCGAAAGAAACCATCTCTAGATCTTAACTCGGTCGCATCCAGAAATTCATCAGGGATGAGAAGAATTGAATCTGAGAGGAGACAACAGAAAAAAGTAGCATACCGGTAAGAAATTGGCCGTGATGTTTGACGAGGTTTGCCAGGGTGGCCAAACATCAATTTTGCTCCGTTAGAGCAAAGTTGGAAACGCTGCTTTGGTGAAGAAGAGGAAGATCATTCCTGAAACGGAAAGGGAGATTATGTTAGGTTAAACCAGATCCAGGTAAAGGGCGTGATGGATTCTGATGTTGGGCCAAGAAAGTAGGGAATGGGAAATGTGGCCTAATTCTAAGTCCAAGTAATAGGCAATTAATTTAAGAGAAAATTACAAAATTGATCTTCCATCTTACTATCGATATAAGTTGTAAACGCAGTGTCCTTATAGCTACGAAATTATTTGATTGACCCTTAATGTTACATATACCGTTTACCCTTACACTGTTGCAAAACGTTTACCATTAAATAATTCCGATTTGACTACCGGATCGCCGTTAAATGTTACTAAACCCTTAGGCCCATCTCCATTGCACATTAGCGTTGAAGGCAGCGGCACCCGACCTTCTCTTCCGAGGTGCAAATAGGTGAGCTTCATTTTTTTTGTTAAGTGTAGAAATTAGTATTGTTATCGATTGGTTACATTTGGATGACGATCGACAATGTGGTCGATCGGGTCACACATGGAAGACGGTCGGTATTGGTACCGATCGGTCGAGGAACGAAGTACGCAATACCGAAGGTGACAAAGGGACCGAAGCACGCGATACGAAGATATGAGATGGAGGAAATCGGTCGAGAACTGAACTAAGATATGGTGGGGCCACTGATCTAGGATATCGTCAATTATGGAATGAGATATTCAAGTAAACAAGATCATATCAAATCAGTATATATAAACGCATATATATGATTTGATCATAGATAATCATATATGGCGATATGATCATAGATAATCATATATTAGGAATATTTGTTAATTACCTTAATTATCTCAACCACCTCATCTATATAAGGAGGTATTAGAGTTTATTGTTACATACTTCAATACTCTTATATTCCGAATTTCCACTTCGTGTGTGTGTTGAATTCTTCTCAAAGTGATAGTGAATTTGGCCGTTTCCGCCGGTCATATGGTTTTCTCATTCCGGGTTTCCACGTTAAATTTTCTTATGTCGTTGTTTTCTCTTTTGCTTTAATTCTCGAGTTCTATTTAATCTATCGAGATTGTTCGCACACGTGTTTAATCCCCAACACTTTTGCCTTTAAAAATTGAATCTAATTTCTAAAACCTAAACATGACCACAATGGTTCCTTAGTTTATTTTTTTTGGCTTACCCTTTGCGATAGCTAAATTGCATTTCACTGAAGGTTATTCATTTTCCACCACAGCGGGCATAAAAAACTTGACACATTTAGACAGAGGGAGAATACGGAAAGAAGTTGGCAACTTTAGGCCACAAAACACAGCAGACATCACTGAATTTATTCCTAGTTCGATTTTGCTTGNCATGTGTGTGTGTATGATGTACCTAAGAAGTAAGAAAGATAATGTGTAGTGTGTGTGAAGTTTCCTTTAATAGATTGTGACCGCTTTACAGATTTTGTAGGTGACGCAGGTGAGATATGATAGGGACGGGGAAGGAGGTCGTCGGTTGTCCGGTGATAGAGTCCGGTCCTTCGGAGAACACTCTAAATTATGCAGTCGTACTTTAATGTTTTGAACTATGTTTTAAATTGCTTTCGAATATTTCTGTTTTAATTATCATGTTTTTAACAAAACAACTAGGCCCAAATTACGGTCGTTACACTTACCCTTTGCGATAGCTAAATTGCATTTCACTGAAGGTTATTCATTTTCCACCACAGCGGGCATAAAAAACTTGACACATTTAGACAGAGGGAGAATACGGAAAGAAGTTGGCAACTTTAGGCCACAAAACACAGCAGACATCACTGAATTTATTCCTAGTTCGATTTTGCTTGGCTCGGTGACTTGATTTCGTTTTTGAGTTTAGGTTCTTGTTTTTCAAATCTTGTTTTGTGTCGGGCATTTTTTTTTGAATATAAGTTCTTCAGTTTTCGCATCGTGTTATGTGTTCCAAGGATTGGTTGTTAGGACCGTGTGCGAGAAACTGGGTATTTAGGGTAGATTTTGGGATTGTGGAACTGCGTTGCTTGATTGGCGGTTGCAGGCAATACAAAGAAGCAGTTGTGGGTTGAATATCATTTCTTTATTTGTTAAATGTGTCACAAAGCAGCCTTGGGTTGAATCACGTTTCAATGCAATTATTTGAATTTGTTTACTCTGTCTCTAGTCTTATTGAAATTTACAAAAAGTGTGATAAGATCTTTGGAAAAATGAAGTTCATTGCTTGATCGTTTGCTTTGCCTGGAATTCTAACAATATGTTTGCTATGTCTCGAACAAGCCTTGAATTCGTTATGGATACCGATTGCTTGACCTGATTTCTTGAATTTATTCCAGATGCAAATTTTTTTTGGAATAAAATTTATCGTTGCAATTTGTGTGGGAGTTGGACATTTAAATGACGGTATGAATTGTCTCGTATTCTCAATGCTTCTTTTGCATTCTATAATTTTAACAAAGTTGTTTATTATTTGTAATTCAAAGGTCGTATGAAGTTCAATTAAAAGATAGAGTCAGTGGTTGACCCTATGACTCAATCTACAAACGTCAAAGAAGAGAAAGATGATATATTGGATGCAAATGAAAACAATCGGGATGATAAAGACCCTAAAGAGGAAATTTCAGAAAAATAAAAAAATGAAAAATCATCTTATGATGGTAAGGAATCCTATTATCACATATATGTGGATGATGCACAATACTCCAATGATTTATGAAAGTTGGACAATGTCACTGAAGATGAAGATATACATCCATCATTTGGGAAAGAAATTAACTTGTTTTATGTATAATGATGCATTGGAATAGAGTGGCCAGATTGTGAGGTAATTCTTTCAACATTTGTGTTGATATTAAGTATGATTAGTTTATAGTATAACACATGAACTTCTTGAATGCAGAAAAGAGCATCATTTAGAGATAAGGAACATGCGGAAGAAAATTTAGTTACTTTTTGTATTTTAGATGATAAAGAACTGTGGATTGAAAAAAAATGAAGCATACCGACTAAGTATACAATGCAGGTGTTGAAAGACAAAAGAATGTGGATGGCATGTGAATGTTACACAAAAAGAACGACAATGGTTGAAGAGTTAATTGTTACATCTTGAATACAATGGTTGATTTTGGGACAAAGAAAATTCTTTTATTACGACAAAGTTGCTAGGTAAAAGATATATTAATTGGTTTATTAAGGATCATTCTTTGAGTGTTTCAAAATTTGGAATGAATTTTACTGATGGATTAAACATTGAGGTGTCGATACATAAACTTTTCAAAGTAAATGAGTTTGTTATCAAGGAAATGAAGGAAAGAGCCACTGCAAACTTCCATATGATAATGAGTTACATTATTCAACTCTTCAGTTGGTTTACTTAATGTTCAAGTGAATTTTTTTTAATTTAGTATTACATGGTACTAAGGATAATAAGATCAATCTCTTTGATTTGTAGGTTCGATATTGCCTGAAGCACATTCACGCCAACCTCAAAAGTAGAAAATGTTATAATGAGGCAGTTAGATGTGTTGTATGGGCATATGCAAAGTCAACAACAAGGGTGGACTTCGACAAGCATATTGATAAACTACGGGGAATCAATGAACAAGCATGGAAGGAGATGTCATCCATCCATTCGAAGCATTGGTCTCATATATTTTTTGACTACACATCCAAGAGTTGCATTTTGTTGAACAACACGGTAGAAAGTTTCAACAAAATGATTTTAAAACCACGTCGTCGGCACGTTATTGAATTGTTTCAGGATATGCAGCGATGATTTTTTATCTTAGGTGTCGTAGAGCCGAGATTGCATCTTCGATGTTATCTTTTATATTTCCCAAAATTTTAACAACCCTTCAGAGACTTTTTGTTAAGGTGCATCAAGAGTCTTGATAAAAGCGGATCCATACAGATGGTCTTGGTTAGGACAAGATGATAGATAGACATTGTTGCAATCTGGTAACACATAGTTGTTCATGCAACGTATGGCAGTTGACTGGTCAGTGTTTTTCTAGCTTTTATTTGAATGGATCACACAATATTCATTCCTATTATTTATGGTTAGATATACCGTGCAAACATGCGATAGCAGTTATCCAAAAAAAGCACCATGTAGACAATTACATAAGCCCTTACTTTCGAGTTTCAAATTTTGTTGCAACCTACTCTTTGCCGCTCGAGGGTATTCCAGGTCATATTCATTGGTCGCTTAGCCAAGAACAACCTCCAATTTTTAGGAAAGTCAAACGTGGAAGACAATTACTTAAGATGAAGAAGTCTATGTATGATCTGTCTAGACGTTTCAAAAATAATCTTTTGAATACAAAACGAATAATTACATGTGGTAAGCTGTGCGGCATCGACTCGGTGCAACTCGACACGACACGACTCGGCAAGAGTATAAGAGTCAGATTTTCGACTCGGCTCAAATTATTAAATAAAAGCAAAATTAAAAAAGTAATTATTAGAATTTGTAGAAAGTTGCATAAAGTCAAGTTTAAAACTATAAATATTTATCAATTCAATATATAAGAAGATTTAACTTATAAAAAATGAATATCATTCGTCGATTCTATTATCTTCGCAAAAACAACCACTTTTTGGTCTATCATCGTTTGCACGAAAAATTCACAAGTAAATCGATAACATTAAAAAGTCGTGAAAGCACATAAGATATGTTTCCGATGAATAAAAAAATCAAAACGACGTCGTTTTGTACTAGTGTCAATAGTAGGAGCGAGTCGGAGAGCCCGATTAGACTCGACACAAGAAAATGTGAAAAATTGAAGAGTCGGTATTGCATAGGTGGGAAGTGTGGTGATTTTGGCCACAACAAGAAAGGTTGTAAGAGAGGATCTCCAAAACCTGACGAAGGGTACCACATCGAGTAATATTTTTTATGACCTATATTACTTTGCATTACTTGTTGTGGATTGTTAGGATGAGCAAGATTTCAAAAAAAAACAAAGTCCAAGAAAGACGAGAAATCATTTGTCGGGGCAGGGCCATCTATTGTATGAAATAACATATACCACAATATAACGTTCTATGCTTTATTCTTCACACTTAATCTTCATCATGGCATGTTGAAGATTCAAATGTTGACGTACCCCTTCCCGAGTCAAAAAATGTTAAGGTCTATATTATTATCATTAAATAAAACATTGTTTTTGAATATGTATTCTGCATATGACATGTAAAACGAAGGAACAAAACCAACAGAGGATGTCAACGAGATAAGAGAGTGGCACTATGCCATACACTCCGTTAAATGAAGCAAATCAAATGAAGAGACATATACACGGTTTGTTGTTTACAATTTGAAAAATATTGCACCTTAAACGTACACATTTAAACATTAAAAATTTATTTATTTTACAGCCGAGAAGTATTCCAAAAGCTCCATCGTGAAAGGCTCGGCGGATTCGAAAACCAAAGAACACTAATTTTGCCTTCCAATCAAATAGTGCTCATGATTTTATTTCGGTGGACACCATTAAGATCAACAATGTGAATTATCACCAGAACATCCAACCCCTCTCGTTGTCAAGTTCAAAGATGCCAATGAAAACAACAATGGACATTGGCAGTACGGACAACTCGACATTGGGGAGTTCTAAACAATCCGAATGTAACACAATATATTGTTTTTATTTTACGATAATTTCTCACATGTTAAAAGATTATTTCTACAAGAGAGCTATATGTTGTCTCCTACCAGAACAACGACAACAATGTCATTGGATTTTACCCGAGATACTCAATGTTTTCATACCGCCCGGTACGCCAAAGACCGGACCATACCGGTAATTTTTTCGGTACCGCCCGGTACCCTGTTTTAGGGTCGGATTTTAGATTTTTCAGGTCCTACCCTAAAAAATAATTAAATATTAATTTTAAATTTTTTTAATATATATATAAAAAAATAAAATTTCGTACCATCCGGTATACCGCCCGTACTGGTCATACCTGTCCAGACTGGTACCGAAAAAAATACCGGTATGAAAACATTGGAGATACTAGATTGTTGCCTCAAATCTAAAGAGTTCTATGAAAAATTTATAGGTTGGTAAAACATGTTGATTACGACAAAGAGTATCTCTTTGTTCCAATATGCACCGGATACGCATTCATTTAAACGTGTACGTACAAGTTGATGGTCAAATGTTGTATGATGTGTAATGCATTACAAAATATGTATATTCCATTGGTCGTTATTAGTTTTGTGACACATCTGAGATTGTCAACAAAGATGGATGATAATTATTGACTCCTTAAGAAGGACACACCAACTCATGCTCGATCCATATATACGCAAGTTAAACAACACTACTTACGTGAAAATTTGTTATATAACTTCTTGTACTAATTTCTAATAAATTATATCATTTATAAAATTATGTGTTATACAAATTTTGTATTGTGAGTTCGTGTTTTTATTATGTTGTTGTATGGCTCGAGGTATTTATTACGAATTAGTTGTACTAATTCTATCATTGGGTGTGTATACTATATTGTTGTGCTTTTGAATGGATGACTTCAAATGTTCATTTGTTGGGAAATTAGAAACTTCTTTATTCTATTTACATAAGTAGCTTTTGGAGTACTTCGCTAGTTTGATGCTTTGACTACAAATAATGATGTAGCGAGTATTCCGATAATGTAGTCCAACTTAAGTTACTTATTAAATACACGAATTACAACCATTACTTCATTTCTATGTGTCTTGTAGGTTTCAACTCAAAATGATAAAAGTGAGTGTGACATTTATGTATTGTATTTCATAGTATTTTTTTGCAACAAGCACCAATGTCTCTCGATATAGCATTATATGGATATTGCATAAGTCAACTATGTGTTCATATTGTTATTTTGATGTGTATGTGACCATTTAATTACTCACATGTTGCAGATGATTGCGTCATGGTTTTCCATAAAAGATGTCGAGAACTTCGCTGCTACGATTGAAATAGTGAGAAAGCGCTAAAATTATGTATTTGTTGTTGTACGTTACTTTTGATATTTAGGGTTGTACGGGTTGACAATGCATTTTATCGTGATCTTTGGCAGTTTGAATATTCATAATTCAACGTTATTGTATTATTGTTTTTGTTGTATACAACATGACCTTAATTCAATTTTACTAGTATATATAAAATCAAGACAAAAGTGGATTGATACATGTAACATCATGCATTACATCAATTTAACGAATATGTACATGTAACATCATGCATTACATCAATGATCACGATATCTTGTACCGTAACCATTTTTGAAATCTTATGTTTTTTTGTGATGAATGAGAATTTAATCGATAGGAATTGCCTTCTTTTTCAGATTTATAAATGATATGTTA
>RWGZ01001322.1:0-74509 GCA_009725065.1 Utricularia reniformis | reverse complement strand
TGTCTGTCTCTCCACAGGACTGATAGAGGGCTGGTAGTGGATCATTGTTGTTATCTTTGACTCATCGGAGAGTTCTAAAATCGTCGCCGCCTTTGCAAGACCGTCTGCGCGCGTGTTTTCCTCCCTTGGGATATACGTGAGAGTAAATATCTTGAGATTCTTAGCCGTCTCTTTGAGCTTTTCTAAATACCTGCACAAATGGTTCCCATTGGTGGAGTAAATATCTGCAAATTGGTTTACCACTAACTGCGAATCAGAATGAGCATGCAAACGAACGATTCCAATTTCCACTGCCAAGTTAATACCAAATATCAAGGCTTCATACTCGGCGACATTGTTAGTTGCAGGGAAGCGCAACTTTACAGCATACTCATGTTCTTCACCAGATTTCCTTTCTTTAAAGTAAATACCAATGCCGGCTCGCCCGGCAGACACCGATCCATCGACAAAGGCGTCCCAATACTCCTGAATACCCAATTCCTCCGACCGAGTCATCTCTACTATGAAATCCACTAACACCTGGGCCTTTAATGCTCGCCTGGAGATATACTCTATCTGATACTGGCCCAATTCGATATTCCACTTTGCTAGCCTACCAGAGGCATCAATCTTTGATAACACACTTCGGATAGGCTGATCTGTCAAGACTGCAATATGATGTCCTTGAAAATAGTGCCTCAGTTTCCGCGAGGCGACTATCAGAGCTAATACGAACTTCTCTAGGTCTGTATATCGGGACTCTGCTCCCTGCAATTTCCTGCTCACATAATATATCGGTCTATGTTCCTTGTCGCTAAGTCTGACCAATGCAGCGCTTACTGCCTCTTTTGTCACTGACAAATATAAACCAAAAGGTTCCCCCGGTGAAGAAGGTGACATAAACGGTGGTTTACTCAGATAATCTTTCAAACTCTCAAAAGTCCTGCTACATTCGTCATCCCAATATAAAAGATTCGTCTTACGTAAAACCTTAAAAAACGGCAAACTTCTCTCTGCAGATCGCGAAATGAATCGATTCAAAGAGGCTAATCTCCCAGTTAGCCTTTGAACTTCCTTAACAGTCGTCGGAGGGGTCATTTCTTGGATAGTCGTTATCTTGTCAGGATTCATCTCAATTCCTCTCTCAGATACCATAAAACCGAGAAATTTGCCACCTTTCACACAAAACGCACACTTAAGTGGATTAAGTTTCATTCTATACTTTCTCAGTACCCCAAAACAATCATTCAAATACTGGATGTGGTTATCCCCATGTTTACTCTTTATCAATATATCATCGATATAAACCTCCAAAGATTTTCCGATCATATCTTTGAACATCGAATTCAATAAACGTTGATAGGTGGCCCCAGCATTTTTCAACCCAAATGGCATAACTCTATAGCAAAAAAAGTGTCTTTGTTTGTCATAAATGAAGTAAACAATTTGTCCTCACAGTGCATAAAAATTTGATTATATCCCTTAAAAGCATCTAACATACTAAGTAATTCAAAGCCACAGGCCGCATCCACCATCATGTCAATGGCCGGCAGCGGATACGGATCCTTCGGGCATGCTTTATTCAAATCAGTAAAATCGATGCAAACTCTCCAGCCACCACTCGTCTTTGGGACCACCACTGGATTCGCGACCCAATCCGTGTATCTAACAGGCTCTATGAATCCTGCCTGCAGCAAACTTTCCACCTCCTCATCAATCGCTCTCTCTTTCTCAGGGGAAAACTTTATCTTCTTCTGATGAACTGGTCGCACATATGGGTTAACATTGAGTCTATGGGAACAGACTTGGGGATCAATCCCCACATAATCCTGATAAGACCAAGCGAAAACATCTACATTATTTTGCAAAAAAGAAATTACCTCCTTCTCAACCTCTGGTGACAACTCGGAACCGATTGTCACTGTCTTTTCAGGATTACCGGGAAATAAAGGCACTGCTTTGATTCCCAAAGGCTCCATCTTCATATCGTTCTCTTTAAACTTCCTAAGAGAGGGTCCGTCGTTTGTGTCAATAACTTAATCAGACGAGAATTCCACCATACAAACAGGTAACTTGGCTTTCGATCCATCCATACCATTTCTACACATCACATTATAACATGGTCGCGCCAGCTCTTGATCTCCCTTCATCTTCCCAACTTCTAATTGTGTTGGGAACTTCATCATCAAATGTGGCTGAGATACCACAGCTCCAAATAAGTTTAAACAACTTCTCCCCAGGATCGCATTATAAGGGAGTATAGGGAGATCTACAACCACAAACTCCACCATCAAAGTTCTTGATATTTCGGGATCGCCCAAAGTCACCGGCAGAAAAACAGATCCCTCAGCCGCAACAACACTATTATTAAAACCAACTAACTTTGTGTGCACAGTCTGGAGTTGGGTGGTTCCTTTCAATGCCATCTGCTCAAAGGCCGCAAGAGTCAGTATGTTGGTAGCGGCCCCGGTGTCGACTAACACTCGAGAAACCGGATGATTCGCAATAATAGGGGAGACAACCAATGTATCATCTTGTGGGGAGAAAACCCCAGATAAATCATCAGGTCCGAAAGAAATCGTCATCTTGTCCAAATCCGTCAACTGGACCGTGTTAACTTCCATGAATCGCCCCTATTGGTGTAGTGCCTGAAAAGAACGTTTACGGGAGCGATTCGAATCGCCGACACTTTTTCCCCCCGCGATAGTCATAATGTTGGGGCCTAGGTTACCCCATCTTGGTTGAATATTTTCAACATTCAAAATAGGTTGACCCTGGTTGGGGTCAACCGGAGGAGGAGGTAATGCTTGCTGATTCACGGGGGCTGGTGGGTAAGCCTCATATCTGTACCCCTGCTGATTTCTTTGCGGCTGATTCCTGCCGCGACCACGATAGTTGTTTTCTCTTCTTCTACCTCTCTGATTTTGTCTACCACCGGTAAAGAATCCTCTCTGGCCACCTCCTTGACGCTGGCAACGCTGTCCTCCATATCCACGTCCTCTTACATTTGGCCACGGCGCATCGGCCCTTGGGGGTTTAGGTGCCGCCTTCTCCGGGACACTTACATCAATCTTTCCTAGCTTAGACTCGGGTAGAGCCTCAACAGTACTGATCAGTTCATCAAGCTGACCCAATTCTAACAACCTTTCTACCTCAGACATTAACTCCCAACAATCATTGGTTGCGTGCCCAAAGCTCCGATGGAAACGACAAAATACTTGGGACTCGTAAGTCCCCGGTGTTGGTTCATGCAATGGAGGAGGATAACGAAGTGAACCTGCCTTCTTTTGCTCGATAATCGCAAAAATCTGCTCATAATTGTATGTGGGAAACACTCTCAACTTCGGTTTTGCATGCGGGACAATCTTGTCTTGCCCGTGACTTGCAACAATATTGTGGGAACCATATGCCCGTACTTCGATTACTCCATGATCTCGCAAACCTTCATCCTCTCGGATGTACTGTGTACATCTCAAAGCCAAATCCTCCATACTTTCCGGGGGGTATCTATTCAAAGAATTACATAACGGATGCCTAGCTAGAATAAGCTGGAGCACCCCAACCTTCTCACTCACAGTAATCCGAGGTATCTTCCTACACTCGGCCTCAAAACGGGTAATAAAACCCAATAACCTTTCCGAAGAATCATACCGCAACGCGGTCAAGGAAGTGATAGACTTTATTGGCGTATTGAAAGGAGCGAAAGCTGAATAGAATTGATCCTTAAAGTCCTGATATGAAACAATCGAACGCCTCGGTAACCGATTAAACCATCGGAGGGCTGATTCTTTAAGAGAAGCGGCAAAAACGAAACACATGGCCGCATCACTGAAATTCATCAAACTCACATGAATCTCCAAATTCGACGTGTGAGCATGTGGGTCAGTCGACCCGCGATACTGTGGGAGATCCTTAGGCATCTCAATAAACTCGGAGCGAGTAGCTCCAATAATCGCCGTGGAAAAAGGAGACAAGGCACTTGAAGTGTTCCACGGACTTTGCAAAACTTCCAAAGATGGTAACGCCTTTCCTCGATTACCGATGAGCTCATTAGCCCTCTCATTCTCAGTATAATCTCCCTCATAAGCTGAGGTCTGATGAGTATCTCGGGTATGTTCCCCGTACACTCGTCTCCTTTCCTGGCCAAGAGCCAGGTTGGCCTCCAATTGATTCGTCCTGGCCTCGTTTTGTTCCATCTTCCCACTCATCTCCTTATACTTTAACTCAATCAACTCCCCAATCTTTTGAAGAGTATCGTTCTGTTCTCCGGTTGCTGCAGTATTTGCTCGCGGTTCCGGAACGCGATCGGTATCTTCTCCCGAGGCCACATCATTAGCAGGTTCTGGGGTAACATTGTTCCTCCGAGCTCTCCTCTGAGCTTCGACTTGCTCTAATTGAGCGATTAAACTACGCCTTCGCTCTTCCAAATCTTCATCTGTTTCCGTCTGATCTGCAGATCTAGAGCGTGCAGGTGGCGAAAGGTGGGCATTATTACGGACCGCAACTCGGCCAATTCTTGCGAATTCATAACACTTGGATAAACATTCGCGTGATCGAGGATAAAAACTTGGTGCCCTTCCGGATGAAAACCCGCTCCGGGAGGGCCGAATAGTTACATTTTGAGCAGGGGGCTCCTCCAAAACTGACGACCGAGCCCCCGGTAACACAACAAAACCATCATTAATTTGAGGAATAGGATCCGCCTCAATTTCTTCATCAAAAATATCTTCATCAGAATTCCGAGTAGTCATGATAATAGAAATCCAAACTCATCAATAAAGCTCTCAATGGGATAAAAATCTCGGTCCCCACGGACGGCGCCAAACTGATCTTGTCTAAAAATATTTTGGGTATTTATTTTAAGATCAGTCAATTTTTAATTGTTCGGAATTCAGTTTATGTGGGGACACGAGCGATATACGAGGTTGGGCCCACAATGTGTTAGCTTACGTCATCGGGAGAGCAAAGCTCTACCTTGGTTTTCACTATGATATTCAAAGAATACAATTACAATGATGTGATAACAACAATATTAATGAGGACGACTCGTAAAATGATCGAAAACGCTCCGTTACGACGAATCTGCCCAAAACTCGCGAGTGGGAGGGCAGCCGCGAGTTTTCGCACGAAAACTCGCGAATGACGCTATTCCAACAAAGTCTCGCGAACAGTAAATCCGAACGGTAACGTATATGGTTGTCGCGAGATTCGGTGCGAAGTCTCGCGAATAGCAGCATAAGCTGTGTAGTCGCGAAAATTGGTGCGAAGTCTCGCGAATAGTGTCACAAGCGGCCTGGTCGCGAGATTTGGAACGAAATCTCGCGAATAATGGCTGAAAAACGAAGTCTCGCGATGTCGAGCGAAAATCTTGCCTTGGAAGATGCAAAAAGGGTCAGACCCCTTTTCAGTGCACTGAGGCTCATATTTATAGAGAATTCCAGCCCAGCTAACAAGTTTCAGGCCCAGGAGCCCAATTCCGCTGGGTTCAGCCCAAAGTCAACATATAATATTAAAATAAACCTGAATAGATGCCATTCCGCGATAGAACTTCGGAAATGCATTTCCATCGATAATTAGCCAAAAATAACGAGGTAATACCGGAAAACCCCGTAAAATAATTCCTCGCTTCCAGTTACCGAACTTCTCAACAAGAAATGTCGCCACAACTTATCGGCACGTTCCTCGGGTGCCAAATTACGAAAATACCCTTGGCCCCGTCCGGGTCTGAATTTGTCCAAAACTGCTAGAAACGTTGATCGAAAGCTCATGCGGAGGCACGGAGTGTCCAAATTACAAAAATACCCTCGAAACTCTGAAGTGACGTAAATACACGAGAACATCGAGAGTACCACCTAACCACGTCAGACGAGCTCCCGGGATGTCGTAATACCAAAAATACTCCCGAGTAATATCAATAGTCCCCTGGTTTTCAGATTCAGATTATGAGTCGTAAACCATATCACATTAGCTCGTCCCGAAAGTCGATACTTGCTCGGGAATTTTACCGGAAAAACCGTGAGTAGGGTTGAAAACTCCTCGCATATATGATCGTTTTGACACTAAGAACGTCAGATTCTGAGTCCGGGAGAAAATCTCAGGAATTTTCGACTCGGGATATCCCCCTATAAATATAGGATCCACCCCCTGGTACAGTACGCAACACTGCATTCTCGTTACATTTCGAACGAAATCTCGTGACTACTTCCATCGTACAGTAACTATCGCGACATTTGGAACGAAATCTCGCGACAGAACAGTGAAAAACATACTTAAACCTCAAACGAAATCTCGTGACAGAACAGTGAAACCAGACTTAACTGGAAAACGAAATCTCGCGACGGAACAGTAAAACCAGACTTGAGACTGAAACGAAATCTCGCGACGTCATACTCTGCACAGTGACTCTCGCGACTTTTGGTACGAAAACTCGCGGGATACTTATAAAAATCTGAAAAAATTTCTAAAAAATTCCAAAAACTTTAATTTTGAGAATTCCACACCATGTCCTCCGACTCCGCTCGTTCCTCGAATTCCGATGCCTCGTCCTCTCATTCCTCGGACTCCTCATCCAACTCGGGGAGTTCCAATTCGAGTCTTTCAGCTTTCCGTTCTCCAATTACGAATCCTTATCCGCATTTTTTCGATCGAATCACACATCTTGAGAATACGATCGGTCCTCAGAGTTCTGCTGTCCGTGCCCTAAAATCTTTTGACCGCCTTTTACCATGCATCCTTGAAAATGGAAATCTCTGGTGGAAAATTACCACCTCCCTTCCGATTGTGTTCTCTATCAACCGGGTCCTTCTGATCGGATCCTACGTCCACCGGTTGGTACCCACACTGTCTGTCTTGAGTATCTAGAGTGTGGTCTCCGCTTTCCGCTTCATCCGTTCATTTCAACTCTCCTAACTCACTTAAATATCCACCTCTTTCAGTTGAATCCAAACTCGATATCCTTGGTGGTCGCCTTTATCATTTTTATGGAGACCAATGGGATTTTGATGACCGTCGACACCTTCTTCCAAATATTTCAAATCAGTTCCACAATCTATTATGGGTCTCAGGGTTGTATCTTTTTCCGTCTAAGGCACAAGAAGTGTCCTTTTCCATTCTCGAACTCCCCATCCAACCATGACTGGAAGAGATACTTCTTTTTTGTCACTTGCCTAGGCTCCACTAGGTTGTCTGCACTTAAACTTCCTTGGCGGTTCCCAACTGAGGGGGAATCTTTCCTTCCCGAATCTTATTATCCTATTCCGCGATCCGTTACTCCAAAAGCTTTAGAGAAGATATTTATCGCGTGTGCTAGATCGGATGGCACCGATTGGACCCCGAACACGCTTTTCTATGCTCCGATCTTGGTTGCCTCCAACGTCCTTCCGGCCCCTACCCATTTCAGTAGGGAACTTTTAGGTATCTGGGCCACGCCTTAATACTTAATCATCTCAACAACTCTTCCTCGATCAGAAAACCTTTCCAAAACCAGCGCATAAATATATGTATACATGTAGTCTTTCAACAGTATTTCTCACGTTACTTGCTTATTTTGCAGATAAAATAATGGCTCCCCCTGAAGGTCATTCGAGATTAGGCGACAAACTGAGATCACTCCATAATCTGTTACGAAAAGGATGAGCTGATCTTCGAGATGGCGCCCGGATCTCGGAACCGCACTGCCGCGGACGAGTTGGCGCAAAGCTTGCAAGTAACGGTGCCGCAGGCAGAAGAGGCCCGCCCGGTTACTCCAACGCCACCTGCTCCGGTAATTGAGGATCCCGAGCTCGCTGGAAATGAGCCGGCTACAGAGCACCCCGAAAGTCCCGAAGATTTAATTCCTGTGTCTCAGCGAATAGAGCTTACTGCTAGAGAGTTCTCCCCTGACGAAGGGATGTATGATTTCGCCGAGACACTAGTGGACGTCGTCGGAGATGACGAGGAAGAGGGTGAGATAAGCGGTGGTGGACCGATAGGCCCGTCGGTGGAGGAGATTGAGCAAGGGGCCCGTCCGGAGGGAGGAATAAACCAAGAAGCTCCTTCGGATAAAGGGAAAAGACCGATGGAGGGCCCCACCATTTTGGAGATTGCGGAACCCATTAGAAAAAGTGGGTTAACCGCCGAGTTCCTCGACGCCTTCCGAATAAGAGATATACCGAAACATATAGTAAAGGAATGGCTCGAGATGGGACGTCAGGCTGGCATGGTACTAGTGAAAGACGGAGTAACCTTTCGGATTACGAGGGGTGATAGCGTTTCCAATAGACCGGCCTTGACGTATTTTGAAAGGAATCTGTCATTACCACCGCATGGACGAGATGACCACACGGTGTTCACCGATTTGAGTCGGTTGATGAGCCAATTTGCGACAGCACGTCGCATGATGGGAGAGGTTTGTAAATCACATCGACAATTATAACTTGCTCTTTGTTTCACCCATATATTTGTTTTTTCATGGTTTTTACTTTTCTTTCAGATGGAGCGGACGGTTGTGGAGATGAGCACCGCAGCCGCAATAGGGGAGTACTGTATGCTCAGGCACTCGGAGCTTGACAGTCCGGATCTAATAGGAGAGCAGACGAGGAAAGCCGCTGAGAAGTTGATACAGAATCAGTGGGAAAAGCATTCCCAAGAGATGGCGGCGCTGTGGGAAGAACATAACAAGGCGATCGATGCCCTAATTCGGGTTCATCGCAGTGAATTAACGGAGTGTGCGGCGTATCACATTGGGAAAAGGCATGCTCTTGAGCAATCCATCAACACCCTCAAAACGAACGAGAAATATGCTCAAGACAAGCTGAAGGAGGTTAGGGCTGAGACCGAAGACAAGTTGAAAAAGGCCAAAGATGCCAATGCTGCTGATAAGAAGGCTCTCGGGAAGGCCTTGGAGGAGAACAAAGAATTAAAATCAAAGAATGAGTCCCTCCAATCCCCCGTGGACAGTCTTCGGGCTCGAGCCGCTAGGTTGCCATCCCAGTTCAACGATTGCTTCCGGAAACTAATTTGGGAGTATACAGTGCACTCCCCGACTTTCCGAAACCTGGCGGCCGTAGCTAATGCGACCTCATCTGCTCTATATTTCTTTTGAGGAAGTGTCCAGACACAAAGAATCCTGGGCATATCCCTAACTCTGAAGAGAGGGAAAGACTTGATCCCAGTCTATCCTGTAAGTTCGAGCCTGTAGATGCGGAGGATAAGTTAGACTGCTCAGGGGATCCGTTCGGGGCGCTCCAATTCAACTTGGAGGAGGACTTGCACAAGCAGCTATATTCGGAGGAGGTCAAAATACCCGAGGAGGGTCCACCGGCGGACGCATTTCGAAGGTTGGCTGCATTATTCCCGGAACCGGTGGGTCCCCTCGTGGGAGATCTTCTTAAAGACGAGGAGGTGATGGGTCAACGTGACCCTCCATTATACGTTCCTGCTAGTGTGACAGGAGCTCGGGAGCACCATGAAGTCGAGATGGCAAGCTTTATTCCCGAGAAGTTGATCGTTGCGGGGACTAAAGACAAAAAGACTAATCCTCCCTCCTCAACAATTAAGCTGGTAAGAAAGCGCCCTAGCGAAACCGGTGAAGGTTCGGGCTCCAAGAAGAAGAAATAAACTTCTATACGTGTTTTCTTCAGTTTTGTACTCTCCGCATTTTGTATCCCCCTTGTATATATGAAATTTGACTTTGTTTCCCTTTTAATTTTTCCACTGTACTTTCAATAAAGAGCCGCACTCTAAATAACAAAACTTCTCCTCCTCTTAACTTTCCTTTCTCGCCACATTCTTCAAGAAATATATAGCTCCGAACAATTCAACTCAAGAAATAAACTTCCGAGATAATAAGAATATGTTTGAATCTCCGGTATGGATGCTCAATAGTAACGCATATAATAATAATAAGGATGCGGAAAAGTCCCCAGTGTAGCGGGGCTCGTATAAGTTTGCGATAACTCTAAGGCGAACGCCTCTTCGAAATGAGTAGATACTTAAAATAAGTCCACCGTTCTACATTCACCAATATATCTTTGCCACCGGCATACACTTACACCCGGGGCCATCACACACTCGCCACCGGTATATATTTGCACCCGGGGCTATCACACTCTCGCCGCCGGTATATACTTGCACCCGGGGCCATCACACTTACTCGGCCCGTCCATTAGACGGCGCCATCGTACATTCGACCCGTTCATAAAACGGTGTCATTCGGCCCGTCCATAAGACGGTGCCAACGCACTCTCGCCCCGTTCATAAAACGGTGTCATTCGGCCCGTCCATAAGACGGTGGCATGCGGAAATGGACCAGCCTCCGGCGAGGGCGCGACCCTCGTCGGCGTGTCATGGAGGAGTCAGGTATATACTTGCACCCTGATTTGCCACGGAAATATACATCACAACAAACAGGCCACTTAACATATTCCAACAGTCATTATGTACAGACGGTTCTGCCGCGGACAGGAAGAATCATCACGTTCAAAATATTTTGACACAGTATTTAATTTGACGAGTTTGAAAAAGATCGACTATAAGACATGTGGTACATTACGTTTCTAATCTAACTTATTTAATTTATTCCATCCTCCTTCGTACTAAAACGCAATGGACCTACTCCTACCTTACCAGTCCCCTAGACGATTGTATTCATGTCGTCAAAAAAGATACTTAAAAAATTGGAATATGACCACAAAAAGAGGGAAAATTTTTATTTTCAAAAAGATCGATGAGTCACGTCTATACATAATACTTGCGCAAATTGGAAATATGCCAAGTCCGTGGCAGCTCCTCCCCGCTCATATTTGCGATTTTGTACGTACCTTCCTTCACTAAGGCCGTTACTCTGTACGGTCCTTCCCACTTTCGATCCAACTTGCCAACATGCTTTGAGACTTCCACTTTCTTAAGAATCAAGTCTCCAACTTTTAACAACATAGGTCGAACGCCTTTGTCATGCTTCTGAGCCATCCGCCTTTTACATACCTCCATTCGTATCGCGGCTCTATCACGGATATTATCAATACAGTGAAGGTCCAACTTTCTCATATCCTCGTTCAACACCTCGTGATAAGCGATAACTCTTTCTGATAAAATAGTCACTTCTTCTGGAGACACGGCCTCAGAGCCATATACTAAAGAGAAGGGGCTGAATCCGGTAGTGGACCTTGGTGATGTCCGATATGCCCACATCACATTATGCAATTCATCCACCCAAGAGCCTTTGGATTCATCTATTCGTGTTTTCAGCTGTTGCAGGATAATACGATTGATGACCTCTGTGAGCCCGTTTGTTTCTGGGTGTGCCACGGAGGTAAATTGCTGTTCAATTCCATAACTCTCACACCATTCATTAACCCTCTTTTCGTCAAATTGAGTTCCGTTATCTGATACCAAAATCCTGGGAATTCCGAATCGTCACACGATGTATCTCCAAAGGAAACTGATTACTTCCTGTTCCCGAACTCGCGATACAGCTTGAACCTCTATCCACTTAGAAAAATGTTCCAAAGCCACGATGCAGAACTTCTTTTGACTAGGTGCCTTCGGAAA
Source organism: Utricularia reniformis (assembly GCA_009725065.1). Taxonomy (NCBI): domain Eukaryota; kingdom Viridiplantae; phylum Streptophyta; class Magnoliopsida; order Lamiales; family Lentibulariaceae; genus Utricularia; species Utricularia reniformis. The sequence goes on along the minus strand of RWGZ01001322.1, from coordinate 63,001 downwards.
TAATCATAAAATATCGATGCCCCACATATTGAAAGGACATGTTGTTGGTAAAGGCTTCATACTAGCTCTCGGTACATGATGCACGTTTGAGTGGAACTGACAAGCGGGACAAGCCCGAACAAAATTCACACAATCTTTCACCAGTGTTGGCCAAAAATAACCGGCCCTCTTAACCTTGTTCGCCAAGGATCGACCTTGCTGAATGATCACCATAGTCCCCAGCGTAAACTTCCTCTATAACGGCCCTTGCCTGTACTGGGGACAAACATCGAAGATATGGGCCTCCGAAATTCTTCTTATACTGCTTATCATCCACATAGAACAAATTTGTAGCTCTTTGCATAGTTCTTCGGGCCTCGCCTTCGTCGGTAGGCAATTCTCTCTTGATTAGATAATTCACAATAGCATCCTTCCATGATGGCTCGTCGGTTATGGCATACAATAAAAACCATGTCTCATTCGAAAGATCCAAATTAGCCACTTCGGCCGTCTGTTTCTCGAATGGACTGACAGAGGGTTGGTAGTGGATCATTGTTGTTATCTTCGACTCATCCGAGAGTTCTAAAATCGTCGCCGCCTTTGCAAGAGTGTTTGCACGCGTGTATTCCTCCCTTGGGATATACGTAAGCGTAAATATCTAAAGATTCTTAGCCGCCTCTTTGAGCTTTTCTAAATACCTGCACAAATGGTTCCCCTTGGTGGAGTAAGTATCTGCAAATTGGTTCACCACTAACTGCGAATCAGAATGAGCATGCAAACGAACGATTCCAATTTCCACTGCCAAGTTAATACCAAATATCAAGGCTTCATACTCGGCGACGTTGTTAGTTGCAGGGAAGCGCAACTGTACAGCATACTCATGTTCTTCACCAGATTTCCTTTCTCTAAAATAAATACCAATGCCGGCTCGCCCGGCAGACACCGATCCATCGACAAAGGCGTCCCAATACTCCTGAATACCCAATTCCTCCGACCGAGTCATCTCTACTATGAAATCCACTAACACCTGGGCCTTTAACGTTCGCCTGGAGATATACTCTATCTGATACTGGCCCAATTCGATATTCCACTTTGCTAGCCTACCAGAGGCATCAATCTTTGATAACACACTTCGGATAGGCTGATCTGTCAAGACTGCAATATGATGTCCTTGAAAATAGTGTCTCAATTTCCATGAGGCGACAATCAGAGCTAATACAAACTTCTCTAGATCAGTATATCGGGACTCTGCTCCCTGCAATTTCCTGCTCACATAATATATCGGTGTATGTTCCTTGTCGCTAAGTCTGACCAATGCAGCGCTCACTGCCTCTTTTGTCACTGACAAATATAAACCCAACGGTTCCCCCGGTGAAGGAGGTGACATAAATGGTGGTTTACTTAGATAATCTTTCAAACTCTCAAAAGCCCTGCTACATTCGTCATCCCAATATAAAAGATTCGTCTTACGTAAAACCTTAAAAAACGGTAAACTTCTCTCTGCAGATCGCGAAATGAAGCGATTCAACGAGGCTAATCTCCCAGTTAGCCTTTGAACTTCCGTAACAGTCGTCGGAGGGGTCATTTCTTAGATAGCCGTTATCTTGTCATGATTTATCTCGATTCCTCTCTCAGATACCATAAAGCCGAGAAACTTGCCTTCTTTCACACAAAATGCACACTTAAGTGGATTCAATTTCATTATATACTTTCTCAGTACCCCAAAACAATCATTCATATACTGGATGTGATTATCCCCATGTTTACTCTTTATCAATATATCATCGATATAAACCACCAAAGATTTTCCGATATATCTTTGAACATCGAATTCATTAAACGTTGATAGGTGGCCCCAGCATTTTTCAACCCAAATGGCATAACTCTATAGCAAAAAATGTCTTTGTTTGTCATAAATGAAGTAAATAATTTGTCCTCACAATGCATAAAAATTTGATTATATCCCTTAAAGGCATCTAACATACTAAGTAATTCAAAGCCACGGGCCGCATCCACCATCATGTCAATGGCCGGCAGCGGATACGGATCCTTCGGGCATGCTTTATTCAAATCGGTAAAATCAATGCAAACTCTCCAGCCACCAATCGACTTTGGGACCACCATTGGATTCGCGACCCAATCCGTGTATCTAACAGGCTCTATGAATCCTGTCTGCAGCAAACTTTCCAACTCCTCATCAATCGCTCTCTCTATCTCAGGGGAAAACTTCCTCTTCTTCTGATGAACTCCTTCTCAACCTATGGTGACAACCCGGAACCGATTGTCACTGTCTTTTCAGGATTACCGGGAAATAAAGGCACTGTTTTGATTCCCAAAGGCTCCATCTTCATATCGTTCTCTTTAAACTTCCTAAGAGAGGGTCCGTCGTTTGTGTCAATAACTTCATCAGACGAGAATTCCACCATACACACAGGTAACTTGGCTTTCGATCCATCCATACCACTTCTACACATCACATTATAACATGATCGCGCCAGCTCTTGATCTCCTTTCATCTTCCCAACTCCTAATTGTGTTGGGAATTTCATCATCAAATGTGGCTGAGATACCACAGCTCCAAATAAGTTTAAACAACTTCTCCCCAGGATCGCATTATAAGGGAGTATAGGGAGATCCACCACCACAAACTCCACCATCAAAGTTCTTGATATTTTGGGATCGCCCAAAGTCAGCGGCAGAAAAACAGATCCCTCAGCCGCAACAACGCTATTATTAAAACCAACTAACTTTGGGTGCACAGGCTGGAGTTGGGTGGTTCCTTTCAATGCCATCTGCTCAAAGGCCGCAAGAGTCAATATGTTGGTAGCGGCCCCGGTGTCGACTAACACTCGAGAAACCCGATGATTCGCAATAATAGGAGAGACAACCAATGCATCATCTTGTGGGGAGAAAACCCCAGATGAGTCCTCAGGTCCGAAAGAGATCGTCATCTTGTCCAAGTCCGTCAACTGGACCGTGTTAATTTCCATGAATCGCCCTTGTTGGTGTAGTGCCTGAAAGGAACGTTTACGGGCGCGATTCGAATCGCCGACGCTTTTTCCCCCCGCGATAGTCATGATGTTGGGGCCTAGGTTGCCCCATCTTGGTTGGGCATTTTCAACATTCAAAATAGGTTGACCCTGGTTAGGGCCAACCGGAGGAGGAGGCAATGCTTGCTGATTCACGGGGGCTGGTGGATAAGCTTCATATCCGTACCCCTGCTGATTTCTTTGCGGCTGATGCCTGCCGCGGCCACGATAGTTGTTTCCTCTCCTTCCTCCTCTCTGATTCTGTCTGCCACCATTAAAGAATCCTCGTTGGCCACCTCCTTGACGCTGGCCACGCTGTCCTCCGTATCCACGTCCTCTTTCATTTGGCCGTGGTGCGTCGGCCCTTGGGGGTTTGGGTGCCGTCCCCTCCGGAATACTTATATCGATTTTTCCCAGTTTAGACTCGGGTAGAGCCTCCACAGTGCTGATCAGTTCATCAAGCTGACCCAATTCTAACAACCTTTCTACCTCGGACATTAACTCCCGGCAATCNTTAAGTGAGGTGGACTATGCTTATGGGCCCAAGAGGGTGAGTTTTGGGCTAAATTCCTCTATAAATAGGAGTCACAAGGCTTCGGTAAAGGGTTCGGACTTTTATCACGTTTCCCAAGGCAGAACCAGCTCTCCAGTCGCGACCAAACTCCTCAGCCGCGACGAGTCACCCTGACTCGCGGCCAAACAGCCTACCCGCGACGAGTCCAGTGTCTCGTTGAACCTAGCCGCGACGAGTCACCCTGACTCGCGCCCAGTCACACTAAACAGCCATCCGCGACGAGTCCTCCACTCGTCGCGAACAGTACCGTCTCGCGCCCAGTCCACCTGCCTGCACTGTTCACTCGCGTCCAGTGCGACGCGACTGCAGTTTTAACCATTTTTCGATCCGTTTTCACCCGTATTATCATTATCACTTCATTGTATTTGTACCACTTGATTATTATAGTGAAAACCAAGGTAGAGCTTCGCTCTCCCGAGGACGTAAGCCCGCACATTGTGGGCCCAACCTCGTATATCGCTCGTGTCCCCACAAAAACATAATTTACGAATTAATCATAAATTGACTGATCTAAAAATAAATATCCAAAATATTTTTAGACTAGATCAAAAGGAAAGTATGAAAGAAAGTAAATGAAATGTAAAAAGAAGAAAAAGTAGGATTTATCTAGAAGTCATCTTAGTTTATGTTTTTATTTTTCGTTATAATAGGAAGTAGAGGGAGTGCGATGTTTCTTTTAATATATTGTGACCGCTTTATAGATTTTTTAGATTAGGAGAGCGGGATGTATGGAGAGGCATGGAAAGAAGGTCTTCAGTTGTCCGGTGTTAGAGTCCGATCTTTTGAACTCCTACGTATTCTCGTTGTTTAATTGGACAATGTTTTGTTTGTTTTGAACCATGTTTTGGAAATTTCAATTTCTATCTAGAATGTTTTTATGCATTTAGCTAGGCCGGATTTAGGGTTGTTACATTATTCATATAATATTAAGGTGTATAGATTTTTATCCTTAACACATCCAAGGCTGTTCAAAATGTTATTGGGATTCCTAAATGCAAGTCTGGGATGCTACGATTACAAGAATACCCTAAAAGATATTTTATACCTAAAATATAATATAAAAAAGAAAAACTTAGTTATGTCAAATGAGCCACGTGGTATCTTTATGTTCTATATGTCCCTGGCAATTTCACATGTGACCATAGATTTTTAAATCAGTTTGGACCCCCGGTTAGACCGATCCGACCTTGAACCGGCAACACCTCCGATTCTATCGAATCCAGTTTATTGTTTAATTTCAAAACCATGTCATGTTATCGATGAACCAGTTTAAATATGGTGGGTTGGAAATTTTTTGACCCATTTAATAAAATAAAATTAAGACTTCTTACGTATTATTCCTATTTTTTTCTATATTAAAACTTAAAGGTCAAAGATTTGCTGCATAATTCTTATAATACTTTCTTTTTTAGTGTGGATCAATAATTCTTGTTATACAAAACAATGAGAATTTGGAAGCATCGTCTTGATAATAATATAATTTGTAAGTGTATTTCTTACGGTATATAAGATATGATTCAATTTTGTTTTTAGGGGTTGTTGGCTTGTTTCTTGTTTGTCTTTTGAATTTTAAGTTTCATTCATTATTTATAAATTGTTTGATTTGTCTTTTGAATTTAAAATTTCATTCTTAATGTGGAATATGTATTTAATTGTTATGGTGTATTCATTTGTTAGTTGATTATTATTTGACTAATATATATTTGATTGTATTTGGAATATATTACTTTATTGAAATATTTACAACTTTCGATGGAGAATTGTGAATTAAATTATGTTTATATCAACGCCAAAAAAGTGATCATACTTGGAGATATGTAAGTGAAAGTTTTAAAAGTGGAAAAAAACATATTCTTCTTATTATAGAATTAATCCGAAACTCAAATTTTGATAATGATTTAGAAACTATCAATATATTTCATTTATTTACATATGAATTCATGTTAGGAATATTATTTGGATTTTCTATTTTGAATTATGTGCATTTATCTTAATATTTTAAATAAAATTAATATTTAATATTATTATTATTCTGAAAATCGGTTTGAACCGATCCGACCATCCTGTTCGACCAATAAAAGAGATTTCCGGTTCACTGGTCTAACCGTCTTCAAAAACTATGCATGTGAGTCTATAACCACACAATTAAATATTTATTTTTATATTATGATATATTTATAATTTAATATTTTGATCAAAGATAAAATAGTGATTTAGTTCTTTTGATAATGTATATTTATTTATTTGTTTAATTTTTTTCTTTTTGAGCTAAATTGATTCTTTTTATTTTTTTCAGTTAAAAGTTTTACAAGTATCACAATTGTTAAGACATGAATATATGACGATTGTTCAAGTGCAATGGGTTGGATGTAATATGGATGATCGACATGTTCCCAAGATCAGGTGATCAGCAAGTCCATTAGCCGGTCGGTAAGCTTATATGTTGATGGCCACAGGTGTCGAACGACAAGATTGTTATTTGAAGGTCGATAGCCATACCCAAATGTCAATTATAGTTGTGCCACCAATTTTTTACGATGCCGCCACTTTTTTGGTGTTAAAAGTCGTAATAAAAAGCTTGAGGGTGGCTGATGGGACATGTGAGGATATAATAAAGATTTAAAGATTAAATAATCATATCTAAACCCCTATTAAAGGGGGCAGTAGTTGATTTGAGGAAAGGGTCATAGGAGTTAACCATACCAACACACATAGTTATAACCTCTCGCTGTATTTTGTATCCATCTTCCCAGTTAGTGATATTTCTCATGGGTTTGGTGCCACGTGAAAATACCAAGAAAAAGCTAATACTCATCGGAGAAATTAACGAAAACTCATAAATGGTGGAAAAATACGAACAATAAGAGGAAAATAGAAGTTTCAACAAGACGATAACTAAAAACAAATCTTAGTTGATCGGAGAAGAGTTAAAATAAATAGTAAAGCACGCTTGAGATTTGTTGTCTAAAATCGCCAGGAAATCATATGCAAACAAGAGAAAGTAGAGAGTGTAGAAGAAATGCGAAGTGCTAGGGTTTTTGTTTTAACCCAATGCACATGATAATGCATGGGGACGGTCAGTTTCGCAACCCTCTGAATTCTACAACATTATCGTGACACAATCTCATAAGGCGCCGCACAACTTCTACTGACCAATAGTAAGATTAGTGGGCTCGAGGATGACTGATGAGACAGGAATAGACATGATAAGATTTTGTATTTAAATATTCATCTCTAACCCGTATAAAATGGGGGCATAAGAGATGAAGAAGGATAAGTTCGAGAACTCCTAACAACTACGGGAGAAAATACACCACGAGTGATTTGAGTCTTTTGGGAACTCTTCTTAGGAGAAAATACACCACCGTAGTTATAATCAAGTCATTTTTCACCTTGGTACGGAGAAGTCATGGAAAACCCTAAAACACGAATTCACCGTAGATTTTCAGCATCCAAATTCACCGTGGATTTTCAGCACCCAAATTCATCGCAAAAATTTAGCTTGCAAATTCAACACGAAAACCTAAACTCCAAATTGTGCGTGAAAACCCCAAAATTCACCGCGGATTTACCCAAAACCGCAAATTCACCGTGGATTTCTACAAGTGTGTAATTCACTGCGAAAACCTAAACCCTAAACCCCAAATTGCTACGGATTTTCAGGAACTTAGCAATTCACCGTGAAAATGTGTGTTTAGGATGTTTGATTAGTTGACTTGTTCGACATACAGGAATTTGTTGAACAGTGAGCGTCGTTCAGTAGGCAACCATCGATCATATAGCAACTCTCAAGAGTTCACTCTTCAAAGAATATATCTACCATTTCTTCTAGTGGCTCCATTTGAGAAGTTGCAATTGGCGAAGCATTTGAAGTTACCCCTTCGACAATTGGCGATGACCGTGATGATTAATCCGCCTCAAAAGCATGGATGTCAGTACCAAATTCCGCTAAGGAGGGAGGCAGTGACGATGGCGAATGTGATCTCTTTTTTTATAAAGAGACTTGCAGTCACGAAAAGGATACATAAAATTATTTCACGGAGAGATATGTCAATCGAAGGATATTACCTTCACCTTTTTTTCATTCTTCTTCTGCATCTTCTCGCCAACCATCTCTTGTTTCCTCTTCAATTTTCCACAAGATTGTTTAGAGGAAGATGCTGAAATATGGAAATAATGTAATACTTGAAAGTGAAGAACTACTAATGAGTAAGAAGATCATACGATCTGCAGTGGCGATGATGGTTGGACCATGGTCAATCAATGCGATCAACCTGTTATATGCAAACGGATAAGGTTATCCTAGTCGTATATCACTTTCCAGCTAGACGATCGTCTTTTTCTGGAAAGTGGTCCATCAAGGTCGATAGGCTCTTTAGTTGATCAGTAGAAGTTGTTGTTTCTTTGGTGTCGATTAGAAGTTTCCGTGTGGCTCTCGACACTTGGAGCGGGGATTCTCTAACCCATAAAAAAGAATTATACCAATTGCGTTGCAAAATTTGGTCATTCGACAAGATCGTGGTCTTTATTTCTTCAAGTAAAGTACAACAACTTGCATTTGATAAACACATGAGTTCCCGATCTCAACATAGCTTTGTAGATCGTCAAGAATTTGGCGATGGTTGTAGCGATATTTGCAGCATCGCAGTAGTGGACATATGCGACAATCACCAAGTAGCTGCTTGGCATCAAAGAAAATTCGGCCATCATTAGGCCCACAACAGTTCAGCGATGAAGGGGTGTAACGCGAATATGAGCCATTTCTTAGTGCAGCAAAAGTCACTGGCATAGCGTTGCTCAGCGATGATCAACTAGCAACGAGCCATGGTTCAGACCTAGGTTCACCTACTTCAAGTTGGTATTCCTCTGGATTGTAGTACATTTTACGAATACCTTCAAGATTCAGTGAAGGAGCCATTTGAAAGAAAAATTGATCATAAAAAATAATAGATTCACCGGAAAACACATAAAATCATCGTAAAACTGTGGGGAAATGTAGAAACTCGCCTGAAATGTGATAAGTGTGCAAAAAGCATGAAAAGGGGATAAAATCAAGATAAGGATTGTGCTCAAACATGAAGAGATTTAAAACATACAAACCTTAGATGATTGTAGAAGAGTTGGAGAATTGAAAGAGCTGTCGCAGAAGTTGTTATCAAAAATCACCTTAGATCACTGAGAAATTACAAAGTTTTGGAAGCGCAACATAAAATTTATGATGCGATCGGGGATTTGATACTGAAGCAACGAGCAAGATTGGGCTATGTGGATGGCTAGGATCGCGAATCTGTGAATTCTACATGATTATCGGAGTTTGCGATGTGACAACCTTGAGCAGGTCACAGAATTTGAGACGACTCATGCCGTTCATGTGTGAGAGATCAGAAGACACGTGTCATTGAATATATGAATCCATATGAATCATGATGGAGTCAACTGCTTTCGACGATGATGATCGAATGATGTTGAGTGGCTAATGTTAAGGCATGAATTTATGACGATAGTTCAAGTGGAACGGGTTGGATGTATGATGGACGATTGACATGTTCTAAAGATCAGGTGATCGGAAAGTCCATGAGACGGTCTTTAATCTTATATGTCGATGGCCATAGGTGTCGATTTACAAGATGGTTCTTTGACAGTCGACAAATATACCCAAATGTCAACAACGGTTGCGCCACCAATTTGAGACAGCGGCACCACTTTTGCGTTTTAAAATTCATATTAATCAGCTCGAGGATGGCTAATGGGACATGAGCCGATACCTCGAATCACCTTACATATTGTTCTAACAATAATGTCTTACTGTAGTGATGCAACTCAAAGGACCCGATACATGGAATCAAGGGGAGCCCACTATACTGTGTTGCATTGTCACTCCTCGAAACCGGGCCTAGTTGTTTTCGTTTTGTGACATGATGTGCTCGACTATTCTTTGGAACAGAAGGTGCTTTTCCATATTATTATATAATTAAAGCTTATAACGTCAAAACATTTTACCTTAATAAATTTACACAAACTTTATCTAATTCTTTTCTTCTCTTCATCTCGCTAACATCTAATCATCTTACTTTACTCTCGACTCCATAATTACTCTCGGTATCAGACAACGACTCACACTGCCCATGCTCTCCTTAATGTCTTCATTTCCTACAAATTGTAGAACGCTCATAATCGAGTAATAGAAACTTTGTTTATAACTCTTTAAAAACATAACTTTATTTCTAAAACATCTTTTCTTTTGAAAACTCGTCTTGCCTTGCAAACCTCTTAAAAAACTCATCGTAAAACATCGTTATAAAAATCACACTTCAAAACTTAACTCTTTGAAATATCTTAATAAAACTCGTTCAAACTCATTTGTCTTTGAAGCTTGTTCTAAAATCTCACTTGAAAACCTCTTTAAAACTCACTTAAAACTTTCTCTCTCTCGGGGCTCATTCGAAAACTTATTTCAAGACCTCGTAATAACTTACTTGAAAGTTTACTTATCATTATCTCATGTGCCTTTTACTTACCTTGCCAGTTCGATTGTACATGTTTGGTGACATGTCTTGCCCAAGCCGACCACTTCTTGATGGTCGGACATCTTTGCTTCACTGATCTCGGTCGGTTCCACACTTACTTTGATAACGTGTTACACTCCTCCATGGGGCTTGCCCGCCCGGAAAACGTAGCCTAAAACATTTTTTCTATTTACGGGATACATTGGCCCGGCGGGCTCGCCCGTACGGATAATGTAGTCCAAACAGTTTATCTTTTGATCTAGTCTAAAAATGTTTTGGATATTTATTTTTAGATCAGTCAATTTATGATTAATTCGTAATTTATGTTGTTGTGGGGACACAAACGATGTACGAGGTTGGGCCCACAATGTGTGGGCTTACGTCCTCGGGAGAGCGAAGCTCTACCTTGGTTTCCACTATAATAGTCAAGTAATACAATTACATCGAGATTATAACGATAATACGGATGAAAACGGATCGAAAGACGATCAAATATACTCCAAAAGGCCAAATATAACGAAATGTCGCGGGACAGGGCTGTGGCAAGCCTGGTCGCGATAAATGGTTCAGAAACTCGCGAGAGGAGGCCAGTCGCGAGGTTTGGTGCGAAATGTCGCGGGTCTGGGCTAAGGCTTGGCTCGATCGCGACGTTTGGTCTGATTTCTCGCGAGAAGGGGCTGGCCGCGAGATTTGGTACGAAATCTCGCGAGAAGGAGCTGCAGTGTTGAAATCTCGCGATTTCGAGTGAAAGTCTTGCCTTTGGAGATGCGAAAAGGATCCAACCACTTTCTCAATGCCTTAGGACCTCTATTTATAGAGAAATGTAGCCCAAAACACAAGCCTAGGCCCAAGAGTCCAACTTCATTAGACTAAGCCCAAGACACCTCAACTAATATCCAATTAAATTAGAAAAAATACCGTTCCGCAATATAACTTCGGAAATGCGTCTCGATCAAGAATTAGGCGAGGATATTGATGAGAAAATACCGGAGGACCCCGTAGAATAATCCACTGCTTCCAGATAGCAAATATGCGGCCACATAACATCATCGCACCTGACCTGTGTACTCTCGGGTGGCAAATTACGAAAATACCCCTGGCCCCGTATGGGGCCGAAATGACCCGAAACATCTCAAAATGCTTACAGAGACTTTATATGGGGCCTAGCGGGCCAGAATTGTGAGAAAACCACTTGAGAACGCCATACGAAGAAAATACCAAAAATACCGAAAATACCAATAAAAGTGTCGGACGAGTCCCCGGGTATTGATAAGTGCAAGAAATATACCCGGGTAATATCATCTTTAAAATGAAATTAAACTTTGAATATAAATCTTCTATTATTTGACTAATTATCCTACTTACCTTTACATTGTACGTTGCGTACCACTCTATCCCACAATCCCAATTTAGTACCATGTCTCTAATCCCGAATTAGCACTTGACATCAAGTTGCGGCTTTAATGGGTAACATATTGAAAACCACACATTATATTGGGGCAAAGGCAGTCCGGGAACACGTATACATTTCCATTTCCCTCAAAAATCAACTTGCCTTTAACAAACCATGCCTCTATATTTTTTCCAAAAGAACTACACTCGAATAAGCACAATCTCAATATGTAGTCTCCTTTAAATCACTTTCTAACCTAAGAATAATAAGGAAAATAAGTAGTGATAGAATCTATCCGTGTTTTGACCATGTCGTATTCCTTCTAAATACTGAGATTTTGTTGAGGGCAAGCTAAACGTTGTTTCCATGTAATGGCCCTTACGAGTATAATGGTTTCATAGAGGAAGATAAACTATGTTCAGATTTTGTGTGGGCTTCGAAGAATTTAATAGTGGATTTGTTTGGGAAGCAAGGGTGCCTCTAGGCATTTCACGGCTTAGAACTTGAGACTGCCTACAATAAGGATGACAATTTACGTTATCTTCTCCGCTACCCGCTGGATAATAGCCCCGTTTATGACGTATTTGGATAGCTAAACGGTTATGGATGTACGGCAGGTTCTAAAATTGTTTACCCGCCTTAAACGGCACGGTTAGTGGTTTTACATATATCTGTCCCGCTACCCTAATGGTTATCCGCGTACAAACCCAATTACCCATTTAGATTTAATTATGTATACTTATAAAACTATATTAGATAGAAAAAAAATCATAGTTTATGTTTTCTCAAGTTTTACATTTATTATTGAATATTTTTCATTACGAATATGCATTTTGTTTGATAAACTCATACTTTATCAAATTTAAGAATGTTAATTCCTTATTTTTCTATTGTATTAATATTTTTAAAAAATCTATAATATTGTCCGATATAAAAATTTAATATATAAAATTTCTTTAATTTGATATTGATATTCTTTTGTTAACTTGATAAAGATATTAAAAGTTATGATTATATAATAATTAATGTTTGTTTTGTATGAAATATATTAAACTGTCATTGTATTGATTTTTTATATTAATAAATTATAAAAAACAAAATTATAAACCAACGGGCGGTTCACGGTTAACCATTAGATTTAGCGGGGGTAGTGGGTGGGTTATGAAGGGAATATATCGGGGCAGATATGGAAACAGTTAGATGGTATGTTAAACGGAACGGGTAGCGGTTAGTGATGTAACCGCCCCATATACGTTCTATTGCCATCCTTAGTTTCTAAGGCATTGCACGGCTAGGGAGATAAACCCTTTCTCCCCCCTTATTTATTTTATTTTCAACGTCTAACATTGTAACATATATCATAAACTTTGTCAAATATTTTAATAACCACCATAATATTTTTTTTATGTCATATCTTCTATATTAATATTATTATATTACATATTAAATATTTTTCTCTAATGTATTGTCAACTAATATATTTCAATATTTTTTTTATCTTTTACTTCACAATATAAACAATTTATTCTATATTAATTTATCGTATTCACATTTATTCATAACTATACATCTCTCTCGTTACACCTTTTAAAATTCATTCATAACATATATTTATCTATCTTCTAATCATTTATAAATATAATTACCCATTTTTTTATTATCTTTAAACTAAAGTACACTTTCAATATATTCACTAATATTTATTAGAAATCTAATTCGCCTGAATTTCGTATTATGACACAGATGTTCTCTTATTCCAGGTTGGTTGTGGAATAGTTTGCGGGCAGATTTGATATTCATGAACCTATGAAGAAGTTATAACACACCAAGGTCTTTGAAATGTCCAAAAAGTTCATCGAATTTTCCTTGGATGATGTCCCACAAGATCAAAACATGGCGGCTGATGCATTAGAGATATTGCCTGCAAGCATGGCCTTAATGGAACCAGGCACGGTATCAGTTTATATATAGAACCACCAATCAGTCAATATTCATGTTAACGAACAGACCGTTGAAGAGAATTGGCCCTATCTCATCAACTTCAAAACTTGGAAATCAATGACGTGCTGCCTGAACCTAAATGGATGGATCCTTTGGTCAGGTGCTTGACGAATGCCCACCTCCCGGAGTATACTTCCGATGCTAGAAAATCGAGCTTCGGGCCAAGAGGTCTGTAATGAAAGATGGTCATCTATTCAAGAAGAATTATGAGGGCCCGCACTTGAAATGTTTAGCCCCCGTCGAAGCTAAGGTCATCATGACTTATATTCATGAGGGGGTCGTTCTGTGTACCATCGTACTATCAGGGCATGGTACTTTTGGCCAACGTTGCTGGAGGACGCCAATAGATATACGAAGCACTATTCTACTTGTCCTTATTAAACTTCGGTCCCGCAGCGACCGGGGTTTCCCTTGTCAGTAACCCCGCTCTCATGTCTGTTTGACAAATGAGGTATTGATATTATGTAACTGTTTCTTAGATTAGTATGCCACCGCAGAATTTCTATCCTAGCAATGGAATACTATTCTAAATAGATAGAAACAGAGGCTGTGACTACGATTTCTGAGAACGTTATAATAAATTTCCTATGGAGGAACATCATAAGTCATTTCGGCGTGCCTAGGGCATTGATATACGATAATGAAACCCAATTTTGCTGAAAGACAGTTCGGGAGTTATGCCTCAAGTTAGGCATTGATCAGTGCTTATCTTCAATCGCTCATCCCCAAACCAATGGACTCACCGAAGTCTCCAACAAGGTTCTCCTAAAGGTATTAAAGACCGAATTGGCGGATCCGCAAGGAAAATGGCCTAACCATATTTATGATGTTCTTTTGACGTACACAACTATGCCCCGATCGACAACTTTGGAATCACTTTTCTCTTTGGTTTATGGCTTAGAGACAGTTTCCCTGTCAAAGTGGTTTCCGAACTCCTCGGATAACCAGGTATGATGAGTATATGAATGATGAGAGAAGATCTCTGATCTAGAGTTGACTGAAGATAAAAGGAACGCGATTTATGCGTGCATGCAGATATATCAAAAGACTATGGAGCGGGTCTATAACAAGCGTGTTTTCCCGAGAGAATTTTCCGAAGGTGACCTTGTTCTCAGAAGCATCCAAGTGTAGCGGAATGTTGGAAAACTTGGAAGAATCTAAGAAGAGTCTTACCGTATTCTAATGAAATTGGAAGCTGGAGCTTATGAGCTCGAGATGCTGGATGGTGATGAGATTCCCCAAACCTGGAATGTCATGAATTTGCGATAGTGATTCTTGTAAATCTTTGACCATTAATGACTTTACTGAACCAAAAAATACTCTTTACACATTAAATGATTACATGTGCATAATATAAACAATGTCTATGTGGTTGGAGGAACGAATATGAAGACAGATTTTCTGGACAAGCTTGGACTCGTAATCGCAATGTCTTGTCTATATGGTTTTCGAGCAACAACAATTGCTCTGATTATATCATATGCCCCTGCACTCCGAATAATCCTTCAGGAAGTCAAAAAACTCCTAGAACTCACTATGTACTTAAAATCCTCTTCAACTGTCCCCATCCTCCTGAGATAGCTCTTATGTCTTTGTATCTTCTCATGAAAGAGTAGTGTAGGGACGGAGTGAAATAATCAAAGAACACAAGCTCTTAGCACTTACGCTGAACCAAGCTTTGATCGAAGCATGACTTGCGACTTTATAGAACCGGGGCTCGGCCGAAGCATAATGAGAAACACGTAAAGAACCGGGGATGTGTCGCTTTATTTGACAATGACTATGGAGACGGATTAAGGAAGGACTCACACTTTATTTATATATTTTATATCTAAGACCCGATTTTCAGATTACATACTTGGATCCAGTCGATATAGGCCCGATCTTATACTTAGGGGAAATACTTTATATCTCGAGAATATTTGAAACGCCAAGCAACCTTAGGGGAAATGCGCAGAAGGTATATCAAAAGTTCTCATGGGGCCCGAGGTTAGACATATCAATTAATCGTAATGAATGGTTACTGAATTAATCACATAACATAAAGGAAATTGGTATTAAGGCAAAAGAAGGTTACAAAGAGATTAAATACAAAACGGAATAGTGTAAACGCTATGTCCTAATCTACTTTTCCTTTCGCTTTACCCTCTTCATCGGTCCGGGTCTTGAGGTCCTCCAATTTCCTCTCATGATCCTCAATGATCTCATTGACTAACTTTGTATATCAAGTCAAACAATGGGAAATTGTGATCATAAACCAGGGGATCTTCTTTCAATATGGGCATCTCCTTGAATTGCCCATCTTTCGTGAAGGGATCAACTTTCTCCCAATGCTCAATTTCAGGTACAAGCCAAATTGTAGTGCCACTTTACCCTTCATGTTCTCCAAATATTGGGCTATGTAGGACCCGTAGATGTTGTCCGCCAATGCAAAGAGCAGAACCGATCTGGCGAAGAGAAGAAGCGTTTCGTGGACAGCGCCCTGGATAAGTCTTCCTTCAAGGTTGCTTCTACTTCTTGGGACCAAATGATGATTTGGTCTTTATCCATAGAAAAACAATTTGTTCTGGGACTCCAACTCTTTATTCTTGGACTGGGCCTCTTTGATACGAGTTCCCGCTCCTATCAATTTCTTATCCAGTCGCTCCATTTCCTCTGGGAGCCGATACGAGCTCTTTGTGCTTTATTTCCACTTGCCTCTTAGCTAAGGGAAGCTTATCCAGGTCTCCTGGACCCCGAAGCATTGTAACGACCATAGTCAGGCCATTCCTGGCAATCTGCAATAACTTCAAAGGGAGTTAGAATTGAAATACCAACATATAATTAGTTTTAAAGTTGCTCTTTTGGCACTTACTGTAACCAGGGAATCCAAAAAGTTCCCAACCATCTCCAAGATCGAGGCTTTGACTGGGGAGGGGTTTTTCCTCTCCAACATTCGATAATCTTCCAGGAGAATGCCCCTCCATGATGCCATTGACTTTTTCCGTTCTGGGGCATTCCTTACAGAATCTACCATCTACTGGATTGCATCCCCGACCGAAAATGGACCGATGGTGGCATGGGCCACCTCCCCGATAACAATCCCTTTCCATGGAATAAGAGCTGTTGCATTAGGAATCTTCGTCCTTGCCTTCTTTACAAGCTTGGATTGGCCCGCTTCTGCATCATTCCTCTTCCTACTAAGAGGAACTGGATGTCGGGATACGTTCTCCCCCAAATCCGAGGTTGGGAGAACGTCTTCAACATACATGGTCCCTGGAAGCAACAACCGTTCATTATTACACCCTATCAAAGAATGATTCTCGATCCTATACAAGTAAAGTAAACTAAGATATTTAAGTCTTTTGTCAATTGCTGCCCCTACCTAAGCTACGAGATGGGGTGCGATTCACCACTTATGGAACGTCCTGCAGACAAAAATGACCCCGCAGGGGTGAGCAGAGCCTACCCCTAAGTTGTGGTTTGGACAGATTTGGGAGCGCTAGATCTAGAAGCCAACCTCGCTTTGGCTGCTGCGGTCCTCTCTGCTAGTGGGGAGCTAGACATCGTCTCTGTAGAATCAGAATAAATGAATTAACACATAACCACACAATAAATGAGTCGGAACCAGAGAACAGGCCCTTCGGGGGGGACACAAGCTCTACCCGCTACACATATTTCTAAAAAATTTGTCTCCTTTAGGATGTCTATGCGCTTAAGGCGCTTTTCCGCGGGAGGGAACACTGCTATTGTGTTAGCAATATCAGAGTGCGAAGGGTTAAACTTATTCCTATCTAGTTTACCGATCAGTTTATACGTTTTGGTGGGTTTAACCCCTAACAAGTTATCCTTGGGGACCCTAATCCACACATAGCAGGTTTCCCGGTTATGCAGGGAATCCTCCTTATAACCGAGGGCGCAGTTTGCAGGGCGGACCGCTATATAATAAACCTTACAGGTCCCTAAAAGCCCTCTGCCCTTTCAGGACCCAACCAAATGAAGATTAAAAAATAATTTTAACGTTGGTTCTATGCCGTGTTTTCTGCAGTAAAACATGAACGCCACAAATTATACGTAACATTCGGGAAATAGAGCATAGGTCAGGTAACTAATTTTCCGAAGAATGGCCGCTATGAAGGGATGTAGGGGAAACCTCAAACTGTTCTTCAAGGACGCATAACTTACTGTAATAGATCCTGGAGGAGTAATCATCTCCAGAGGGAGAAAGTAAGGAACATCTTCCTTTCCACGCATAATAGGATAATGGGTAGGGATTTAAAATTAGCTATAATTTCCTCAACATCGATTTCAAAAACTATAGGGTACCTAGCTTTACGAGGTACCATAGATTATGTGATACTCCAGATTATTAGACATCTCATTAAACAATAATTAAGGTAAATGAGAGTGTTATAAGGCTGAAAAATGATGTTTTTTAGACAAGTCAAAGAAATGACATTTAATTTCATTGTTTTGTGTTGGCATCATCTTATTGGAGGCTTGGGAAGTTGCAAACCTTGCTACACGTATACAACGACTTTCCAAAGGATATATATGATATTTAAATATTTTTTTGAGTCTTTAGATCAGCATGAATCGAGTAAGAATCGCAACTTTTTAGCAGCCTAAAAAACCAAGCTGAATTTTGAAGAGCAAGTTGAGGTAAATGTGTTCTAAAATGGTTTGAAGTGTATGTTTGTACTAAGCATGGTTTTACAGCAAATGTAACTCAGTTTTGAAGGTTATAAGCGAGCTAAATCAGTAAGAAATCCAAGGTGTGTGAGATGAATGAGAGAATCATGTAGGCTAGATTTCATATGCATTCATGTTACTGCTATATGTTACGAATTTTGTTCTTATATCTATGGATATCGTATTATTATGAATTTTACATGAATGAAAGCCTCTGTGTGTCTAGGTTCAGAAGAATTTTATTTTTTATGAAAACCAAAATTTGACAAGCAAGTATTTCATGTTTTATGGAAATAGTTCAATTTTATCCCTATAGACATAACATAATGTTGTTGGTCTGTTTTCGCATGTTTAGAGGGCTCAATTGAAAATTGATTCTTTTATTTGTTTTTAGAACAGTTAAGTAGATTTCCAATGAGTATTTGTACATGATTTTTAGATGCCATTTGAGCTCCCAAAAATGTATGGATTTAATGTGTCGACAGATTGTTGTACAATTTTTTTTCAGAAATTTAAGCATATGTATGTTATATGTGATGTTATGTGAAAATTCGAGTGTTTGTGCACGCACAACTCTGACAACATTTCAGGAGCATGGTTTCAGTCACGGTATGATCCAGATAATCAGTTTCAGTCATGTGATCACATCAGATTTGATTATGTTAAGGAGTGAGGTATGGCTGAAAGTCGGAAATGTTAGATGGACTGGTCGCGCTTTATGTTCATTTCTAATACTAGGTGACTCATGACTTATGTTCTTTGATTCTTGGTGATGCGTAAACCAAGGATTAAGGCCGGGGTCAGGACTGTTATGCTGGTAAAATCCACATGATAAGAGCAACAGTTTGCAGATAATATGCTTATGTTTATGTGTTATGTTTCATGTTTATGTGATGTTACTTTTTGCATGATTATATTGCTTATTTGTTCTCATCACTCTCAGGACCACTCAATGAAGCATTGTTATATAGGTAGTGAAGATGAGCAATAGATTAGACGCTGCCAAGATTGGATCATGATAAGGAGCAGTTTTCCTAGTTTATTTTGTAAGAACTTTGATTCAATTGTATGTGTATATAGACTAGTTAGTATTTGACCATGTAAATTAGCTTCCGATGTGTATGACTGACTATGTTTGTAGCTTCTGCTGTGTATTAAATAAGTATCATTATTATAGTTATACAGAGTCTTGTGTTAAAAATTTTAGGGCACGGCATCATGCCTTAGTATTAAAAAATTAGGTCTAATAAATTAAGAAAATAAATTGTATTTGATGTAGTAGGGGCATGACAGATTACCTAGAGAAATCCAAAAGAAGGAGATTTAGCGTTACGGAAGAATGAACACAGCGCAAAGGAATCGCCTCAAGCGATTTAGCGTAAGCGGCAAATAGAAAACGATAGTGAACAGTGGGTAAAACCCTAGGTTTTATACTGTATTATTAGCTAATAAAAGTTGACACGCATCCTGTGTAACACTTCGGACTCTTAGATATCTATTAAAACAATATTGAAGATACATGACATGATTAAGAATGGACAAATATGTGATGTATCATTTAACTTCACTGAACATATGCTAGACTATCTTCATAAATGTGGTGTCATGATGCTATTGGAAGCTTGGGAAGTTGATGAATTGAGTTCCACGTATCTATTCAAATTCCTAAGGGATAAATATGCAAGTTTAATGTGTTTTATAGACATGATATCAGTCTAAAAACGTAGCAAGAACAGCGAGAAAACGCAGCAAGAACAACATCTTTAAGCAGCCAAAACCTAGCAGAATTTTGATGAGTAAGTTGAGAAAATGTGTTCTAAGTTGCTTAGAAGTTGATTCTAGTTCTAAGGATGATTTTACAGTAGGTATTGGTCAGTTCTGAAGGTTATAAAAGAGTTAAATCAGGAAGAAAACGAAGGTGAGTGGGATGAATGAGAGAAGCATGTAGGTTAGGTTACATATGCATTCATGTTAAAGTTCTATGTTACGAATTTTTCGGCTATTTCTATGGATGTCATATAAATATTATTTTTACATGTATGAAAACCTCTTTCTGTCTATTTTCAGAGGAATTTTAGTTTTCTTGATAACCAAAATCAGACCATCAAGTTACTTTATGATTTACAGAAACAGTACAGTTTAGTTTCAGCAGTCAGAGCAGCGTGTGACAGGTCTGTTTTCACATGTTTAGAGAGCTTATTTTAAAATTATTTGTTTTATACAGTTTTATAAAAGTTGATTAGCTTTCAAATGAGTATTTTTATGTGATTTTTGGATGTTATTTGAGCTCCCAAAAACGTATGGATTTAAAGTGTCGACAGACTGTTATGCAGTTTTTTCAGATTTCAGAATATGTATGTTTTATGTGATGTTATGTGAAAATTGGAGAGTTTGTGGATGCACAACTCTGACAACATGTCAAGGGCATGATTTCAGTCATGTTATGATCTAGATCATCAGTTTCAGTTATGTGATCACATCAGATACAATTATGTTAAGAAGTGAGGTATTGCTGAAAGTCAGAAATGTTGGATGGATTGGTCGCGCTTTCTGTCCGTTTCTGATACTAAGCGACTAATGACTTATGTTCCTTAATTCTTGGCGATGCGTAAGCCAAGGATTAAGGTAGGGGCCAGGACTATTATGCTGGTAAATTAAACATGATAAGAGCAACAGTCTGCAAATTATGTGCTTATGTTTATGCATATGTGTTATGTGTTATGTGTTATGTGTTATGTTTCATTTTTATGTGATGTTACTTATTGCATGATTATATTGCCTGTTTATTCTCATCACTCTCAAGGCCACTAAATGAACAATTGTTAAACATGTCATGAAGACGAGCAATAGATTAGACGTTGCCAACATCATATCGGAATGGAGCAGTTTTCCTAGTTAGTTTGTAAGAACTTTGGTTCGGTTTTATGTTGTAAATAGACTAGTGAATTAGTATATGATGATGTAAATTAGCTTCCGCTGTGTATGAATGACAATGTTTGTTAGCTTCCACTGTGTATTAAATAAATATCAGTATTATAGTTATGCAGAGCCTTGTGTTCTAAATTTTAGGGCATGGCATCATGCCTTTGTATTAGGAAAGTTAGGTTTAATAAATTACGATAATAAATTGGATTAGATGCAGTAGGGGCATGACATCGTGACATAGCATTGGCCGTCTGGCGTTATGCTTTACGTCAGACGACGAGACGAATCCGAAGAGGCAACCTATTTGAATATTTAAAATCAAACTTTCGTGCTATAGCTTTGTGAGAATTCCGATTTCAACGCATTCCACTAAATATAGGATTGGTCCTAAGGACGTCTCTTACTAACCAATTGGGTACAGTCCCCTCCACACACGATCGGGCCACGTGCCAACTTAACAATAATCCATCTTATATTGCATCTGCGATCGGAAAAAGCCCGAGGGGCTAGTGATGAAGGCTCCTTTACCCGGAACCGCGAATCTGTGAAGGTCCAAACTAATTTGGGCCAACCCACGTAACAAAAGACAAAAATATACAACCCTGGACCCATAATTTAACCCAATAATGTAACGGGGCCCGAAAGGCCGAACTTGAGAAAGGCCTTAAGGTAAGCTACCAGCTGTCATATCACCATTTGGGACCAATCCTAAGGATCGGACCAGCGGTTACATGTAGTTATTAAGTAGTGGGGACGTTACTCCACAATCAATTGTGTCATTAAGACGTGCAAGTGACGGTTACAGGAGAAGAGCTAGACATAAAATCATGCATATAAATATGAGCTTTGAAGATTAGCTCTGGAGGACCTTGGATGTGCGGATTACGAGCTACTACTCTGATTTTTCCTTTACTGCACACTTGTTTTTAGCCTTTCTCATTTCCTTTGGCCTTCGGCTTTGTGTAATCTTCTCTTTTAAATCGATTAATCGACTAAGTGTCATATACAGTCTTAGTCCTGTGGTTTTTTCCTCTTTTCTACGAGGTTTTCCACGATAAATTTCCATGTCGTTCATTAATTTATATTCATAATCGTTTTCCACATTTTAAACAAATCAAAACCGGTTCGATTCAGTGCAAACCTGATGACTGTAAACACCCTGATTTTCTAATATATCTTAACCATTAAATATGATCTCATTATATTAATATTATCATATCTTTTACTTCACAATATATTCAATATGTTCTATATTAATTTATCGTAATATACATATATTCTCGGCTATACAATTTTCATCGTCGCATCGTTACCCATTCGTCTACAAATTATAATTGGGCGGAAGGCAGTTTTGGTCCCCAAAGTTTGGATAATTTGGCAATTTTGGTCCCCAAAGTTTTCAATTTTGGCAAAACCAACCCCCAAAGTTTCATGTTCGCAAAACCAGTCCCCAAAGTTTACGAATTTTGGCAAAACCAGTCCCCAAAGTTACGTATTTTCGCAAAATACGTCCCCAAAGTTTGCGAATTGTGGCAAATTAGGTCCCCGGAGAAAATTAATTTGGGGACCAAAATTGCCAAAATTCGCAAACTTTGGGGACGTATTTTGCGAAAATACGCAACTTTGGGGACCAAAATTGCCAAATCATCAAAACTTTGGGGACTGTTTTTGCCACTGAAACTTTGGGGACCAAAATTGCCAAATTATCCAAACTTTGGGGACCCAAGTCGCCATTTTTCCAATTATAATTATATGTCATAACATCATTATTAAATATAACCCTTCTTTTATTCACTTCAAAATAAAATATAATTTCAATATATTCAATAGTATTTATTAGAAATCAAATTTTCCTAAATTTCGGGTTCTGACATTCCACCCACCTTAAAATGAGTTTCATCCTTAAACTGGTTGTTATCCTTATAATGAATTAACTCTTACTTTAGCTATTTCTTTAAATTTTCAAGTCATTCCATGCATTGGATAGGCCCACGCGGTTTCGAGCCATACAGTGGCAAATAAAATCATTACTTGTTAACGACCTCATTTTAATGAGGTCATGGACTGAACCCGAAGTGCTAAGTGGATCGAAGAAGTGCAAAAACATATTGAGCGGTCCTTTAGAAGCGCATGGATTGGGCTTCAATGCGATCGTGCCTAACGCACATAGGGGATTGATTTTGTGATACCTATGAGAAATGAGCAAGAACAACTTCCAACAATAACATAATTTTATCTGCAATTTGTGATGAGTTGTAAGTTGTAGGAACTAAGTTTTGATAGAAATGTATTGAGATATAATGCTCATTTGAGTCTTAAATCAGCAAAGTACTATATATTTGAGACATGGAAGTGAATGAATTAATGAATTATCATCCAAATTATAAGTGAACATGAGACAAGGTGTGTTTTTAGGTGTTTTGTTGCTATTAGTGCTCTATTTGAAGGCTTCCATGTTGCATATCTCCTACAAAAATATAAATTTATGTTAGAAATAGCAAAGATCGAAATTATTGAGCTCCAAACATAAAGTGAAGAACATCAACAACGCAAAAAAAAATATTAAGGAAAATTGGCAGAAATGCCTACTTAAGAGATATGAACTTATTGGCATGGAAATTGAGGATAAAACACAGAGGTAAGTGGCATGATTGAGTTTGTGCAAGTAGAAAATTGATTTAGCATTTTTTTTGTTTAAGTGTTCTTATGTGTTTTACATGAATTTTATGTTGTTGTTTGGATATGATTTTGGAGTGAAACGTTATTTGAATTTTTTTCCATTTTGTGTCTATTTTTGATAAAAACATGCTCAAGTATTATAAGTGCTCAGAAGACTTCGTTATGAAATTGTTTTCCATAACCTGAGAAAATTGTTTATGCACTCGGGATAGTGCATAAGTCTTGTGTTCCAGGAATAAACAGGAGCGTTAGAGTTTTCCAAATGAAATTATTCTTGTTGTATGTTGTAGCCATATGTGTTATCTTTTGAATGAGTATTGTCTCATGATTTTTGAAGATCATTTGGCCGCTCAAACGAGATCCGGTGTAAAGGACTATCAAACTCCACAGAAAAAACAGAAACTGTTTTCTTGAGTTATGTAAGTTTTTTGTATTGTCTATATGAAAATTCGAGGAAGGTGGACGCACACTCCTGGAAACATGGATCTACCATAGAATTAGCCACAAAATAAGCTAGATGAGGCACCATGAATATGGATATGGCCAAAGATAGCATAGTATGATCTCTATTAGATATGATGACTTCTTTTGGTTTTGTAACGAAGGGTGACACCTTTGGATTAGAATTGAGAGTTTGTTATTTCATATTTAGTTATCCTTGTAAGGAAATATGACCACAATCGTGTATCATAATATACGTTCATATCACATACGGTGTGTAAGTCCACAGATTATTGAGCATTTATAACTTCATATTTAGGGCATGATAATGTCACAAGGCTGAAAAATCATTTTCTTTAGACATGACAAGAAACACAACATAATTCATTGTTTTTGGTTGTCATGATGCTATTGGATGATTTTTTATTCTATCCAAGTGAGCTTCACGTGTGTTTAGGCATCTTAAACATATCCATACACTCGAATTTAGGCTAGATAAAAGAAACAAAGGCCGAAAGGAAGCATGAAATGCGAAATTTCAGCATGAACACAAAAACAGCATACTTTTACGTATAAGTTGAAGGAAATTGTGTTCTAAGTTGATTATGGTTCTAAGGATGGTTTTACAGCGGTTGTTGGTCAGTTTAGAAGGACATAGATGAGGGAAATCAGGTTGAAAACTAAGGTGAGTGGGATGAATGAGAGAATCATGTAGGTTACATTTATAGGTTATTGTTATATGTTACGAGTTTTGTTGTTAATTCTAGTGATGTCGTATGATTATTATTTTTACATTTTTAGAAACCTCTGTGTGTCTAGTTTCAAACGAATTTTACATTTTATGAAAACCAAAATCATACTAGCATGTTATTTCACGTTTTACAGAATCATTACAGTTTTATCCCTATAGACAGGGTATCATGTTTTTGGTCTGTTTTCGTATGTTCAGAAAGCTCTTTTAGAAATGGTTTCTCTTATCCGTTTTTAGAAAATTTAATCAGATTTCAAAGAGTATTTTTATGTGATTTTGTGATATCATTTTAGCTCTAAAAAACGTATTGATTTACTGTCTCGACAGACTATTGCGCAGTTTTTGACATATTTCACAATATGAATATGTTTATGTGATGTTATGAGAAAATTCGAGAGTTTGTGGATGCACAACTCTGACATCATGTCAGAAGCATAGTTTCAGTCACGTTATGATCTAGATCATCAGTTTCAGTTATGTGATCACACCAGTTTCAAATTATGTTAAAGATTGAGGTATGACTAAAAGTCGGAAATGTTGATGGATTGGTAACGATTTCTGTCCGTTTCTGATACTAAGCTAGTCATGACTTATGTTCCTTGATTATTGGTGATGCTTAAACTAAGGATTAAGGTAGGGGTCAGGACTGTTATGCTGGTAAATTTAATATGATAAGAGCAATAGTCTGCATATTATGTGATTATGTTATGTGTTATGTTTCATGTTATGTGATGATACTTGTTGCATTATTATACTGCTTGCTTGTTATCATTATTCTCATGACCACTCAATGAACTAGTTTACACATGTAGTGAAGATGAGCAATAGATTAGATGCTGCCAAGATCATATCGGGATGGAGCAATTTTCCTAGTTAGTTTGTAAGAACTTTGGTTCGGTTATATGTTGTAAATAGACTAGTGAATTAGTATATGATGATGTAAATTAGCTTCCGCTTGCGGAATCCCGCTATACAGATTTAGAGAAATTTGTGTTAGCCCTGATAGTCGCCTCACAAAAATTAAGGCATTATATTGAAGGTCACCACACTGCGGTATTGAAACGTCAACCTATCAGGAGTGTATTATCGAAAGTTGATACCTTTGTCAGGCTTGCTAACTGGAATATCGAGTTGAGACAGTATCAAATTAAATATATCTCTAGCGCGAGTTGTAGAATGACGATTGATAGATGAATGATATTGAAGCGAATTAATGGAAGTTGATGAAAAGATGTCTTGGTATTCGAGAGACAAGAGTATGAAAATGATATGGAGTGTTCGTAGTGAATACTCCATATCATTTTCGAAAGTATTAATTGACGAATATTGATGGTCAAGTAAAACTCAAGTGAATCGTAGATAATCGAGGTATATAAGAAGATGTTTAGACGATCATGTTTTGAGGGCGAAACTCATTTGGGGGTCTATAGAATGTAATAACCCGAAAATTTAGTGAAATTACTAAGAACAAGAGTATAATATATTAACTGTAAGTTTCGAGGACGAAACTCATTTTGAGGTGGGTAGAATGTAATAACCTGAAAAATTAGGGAAATTATGAAGAATAAGAGTTTAATATATTAACGGCGAGTTTCGATGACGAAACTCATTATAAGGTGGGTGTAACGTCAGAACCCGAAATTTTAGGAGAATTATAAAATTAATAAATATTATTTAGTATATAATATGAAGTTACCAAAATTGAATATAATAGAAAGTGGGTAATTATAATTAATAAATATAATTATAACTGAGAAAAGATGTAATAATTGAAATTGTAACGTTAGTAATAAATGTAGATTACGATATAGAGTATATTGAATATATGGTGAATTAAAAGATAGAATAATATTAGATGGCTAAAATAAATAGAGAAAATTATTTTATATGTAATTTGGTAATTTTAAGATACAAGATATTGTATTAAAATATTCTAGTAGCTATTAGAATGACTTACAAAGTTTATGAAATATCATAACGAGTGAAACAATGTATTCTGTGTAGATACTGATAAATTAAATTATAAACACGAAATACAATTTTAATTGGATGTGTTTTGCGATTTAGGATAATTTAGATCGAATTAAGGTAAAAACATGTGAAACAATGTATTCTATGTAAATACTGATAAATTAAAGTATAAACAAGAAATACAATTTTAATTGGATGTGTTTTGCGATTTAGGATAATTTAGATCGAATTAAGGTAAAAACATGATAATTAAGTTAAATTGAGATTATCCATAAATTTAGTAGGTATTTTAATTACATAAAGTCAGCCACGATCTTAGAACTCTCAGACGAGTCAAGAATTACGACTATGATCCATTATCAGCCGTCTATCAGTCTGACAGAGAGACATACGTCTGAGGTCGCAAATTTGGATATCTTGGATAACACTTGGATTTTATTAGATGCACTAACTTATGAACCATCTTGGAAGGACGTTATGTCTATTATTTGTTTAAGAGAGAATTGCCCGCCAATGTACGCGAGGCTCGCATGGCAATGCAAAGAGCTACAAATTTCATATATGTGGACGAGAAATTATATAAGAAAAGCTTTGGAGGACCATTTCTTCGATGTTTGTCCCTTGTACATGCAAAAGCCATCATGGAAGAAGTTCACGCTGGGGACTGTGGTGACTATTCGGCAAATCTATCCTTCACATCTAAAGTTAAGAGGGTCGTGTATTTTTTGCCTACAATGGTAGAAGATTGTGTGAACTTTGTTCGAACCTATTCCGCTTGCCAGTTCCACTCGAACGTGCATCATGTGAAGAGAGCGAATATGAAACACTTTTCAACATGTCCTTTTGATACATGGGGCATCGATATTTTGTGTCTTTTTCCGACCACACCTGGCTTTTATTAGATGCACTAAACCCAAAATATCAAGGCTTCATACTCGGCGACGTTGTTAGTTGCGGGGAAGCGCAACTTTACAGCATATTCATGTTCTTCACCAGACTTCCTTTCCTTAAAATAAACACCGATACCGGCTCGCCCAGCAGACACCGATCCATCTACAAAGGCGTCCCAATACTCCTGAATACCCAACTCTTCCGGCCGAGTCATCTCTACTATGAAATCCACTAACACCTAGGCCTTTAACGCTAGCCTGGAGATATACTCTATTTGATACTAGCCTAATTCGATATTCCACTTTGCTAGCCTGCCAGAGGCGTCAATCTTTGATAACACACTTCGGATAGGCTGATCTGTCAAGACCGCAATATGATGTCCTTGAAAATAGTGCCTCAATTTCCGCGAGGCGACTATCAGAGCTAATACGAACTTCTCTACATCAGTATATCGGTACTCCGCTCCCTGCAATTTCCTGCTCACATAATATATCGGTCTATGTTCCTTATCGCTAAGTCTGACTAACGCGGCTCTCACTGCTTCCTTTGTCACTGCCAAAATAAACCCAACAGTTCCCCCGGTGAAGGAGGTGACATAAAAGGTGGTTTACTCAAATAATCTTTCAAACTCTCAAAAGCCCTGCTACATTCATCGTCCCAATACAAGTGGTTCGTCTTACGCAAAACATTAAATAATTGCAAACTTCTCTCTGCAGATCGCGAAATGAAGCGATTCAATGAGGCTAATATCCCAGTTAGCCTTTGAACTTCCCTAACAGTCGTCGGATGGGTCATTTCCTGGATAGTTGTTATCTTGTCAGGATTCATCTCAATTCCTCTCTCAGAAACCATAAAGCCGAGGAACTTGCCTCCTTTCACACAAAACGCACACTTAAGCGGATTCAATTTCATTTTATACTTTCTCAGTACCCCAAAACAATCATTCAAATACTGATAGTGGTTATCCCCATGTTTACTCTTTATCAATATATCGTCGATATAAACCTACAAAGACTTTCCGATCATATCATTGAACATCGAATTCATTAAACGTTGATAGGTGGCCCCAGCATTTTTCAACCAAAATGGTATAACTCTATAGCAAAAAATGCCTTTATTTGTCATAAATGAAGTAAACAACTTGTCCTCACAATGCATAAAAATTTGATTATATCCCTTAATAGCATCTAACATACTAAGGAATTCAAAGCCACAGGCCGCATCCACCATCATGTCAATGGCCGGCAGCGGATACGGATCCTTCGGGCATGCTTTATTCAAATCAGTAAAATCAATGCAAACTCTCCAGCCAAAACTCGACATTGGAACCACCACTGGATTCGCCACCCAATCCGCGTATCTAACAGGCTCTATGAATCCTGCCTGCAACAAACTTTCTACCTCCTCATTAATCGCCCTCTCTTTCTCAGGAGAAAACTTTCTCTTCTTCTGATGAACTGGTCGCACATATGGGTTAACATTGAGTCTTTGAGAACAGACTTGGGGATCAACCCCCAAATAATCCTGATAAGACCAAGCGAAAACATCTACATTACTTTGCAAAAAAGAAATTACCTCCTTCTCATCCTCTGTTGACAACTCGGAACCGATCGTCACTATCTTTTCAAGATTGCTGTGGAATAAAGGCACTATCTTGATTCCCAAAGGCTCCATCTTCATATCGTTCTCTTTAAACTTCCTAAGAGACGGTTCGTCATTTGTATCAATAACTTCATCGGACGAGAAATCCACCATACAAACAGGTAACTTCGCTTTTGATCCGTCCATACAACTTCTACACATCACATTATAACAAGAGCGCACCAGCTCTTGATCTCCCTTCATCTTCCCAACCCCTAACGGTGTTGGAAACTTCATCATCAAATGTGGTTGAGATACCACAGCTCCAAATAGGTTCAAACAACTTCTCCCAAGGATCGCATTATAGGGAGTATAGGGAGATCCACCACCACAAAATCCACCATCAAAGTTCTTGATATTTCGGGATCGTCCAAGGTTACCGGCAGAAAAACAGATCTCTCAGCAGCAACAACGCTATTATTAAAACCAACTAACTTTGTATGCACGGGCTGGAGTTTGGTGGTTGCTTTCAATGCCATTTGCTGAAAGGCTGCAAGAGTCAATAGGTTGGTAGCAGCTCCAGTGTCGACTAACACTCGAGAAACATGATGATTCGCAATAATAGGGGAGACAACCAATGCATCATCTTGTGGGGAGAAAACCCCAGATAAATCCTCTGGTCCAAATGATATTGTCATTTTATCCAAATCCGTTAACTTAACCATGTCACTTCCATGAAGCGCCCCATCTGATGTAATGCCTGATAAGAACGTTTGCGGGCCCGGTTCTAATCGCCTACACTTTTTCCCCCCGTGATAGTCATAATGTTGGGGCCTAAATTACCCCATCTTGGTTGAGAGTTCTCAACATTCAAAATAGGTTGACCCTGGTTGGGTCAGCTGGAGGAGGAGGTAGTGCTTGCTGATTTGCAGGGGCTGGTGGGTAAGCTTCATACCTGTACCCTTGCTGATTTCTTTGCGGCTGATTTCTGCTGCGGCCACGATAGTGGTTTCCTCTTCCTCCGCCTCTTTGGTTTTGTCTACTACCATTAAAGAATCCTCTCTGGCCACCTCCTTGACGCTGGCCACGCTGTCCTTCATATCCACGTCCTCTTACATTTAGTCGTGGCGCATCGGCCCTTGGGGGTTTAGGTGTCGTCCCCTCCGGGACACTTATATCAATCTTTCCCATCTTAGACTCTGGTAGAGCCTCCACAGTACTGATCAGTTCATCAAGCTGGCCCAACTCTAGCAACCTTTCTACCTCAGACATTAATTCTCGACAATCATTTGTTGCATGTCCAAAACTCCGATAAAAACGACAAAATACATGGGACTCGTAAGTCCCCGGCGTTGGTTCTTGCAAAGGAGGGGGTAACGAAGAGATCCACCTTTCTTTTGCTCGATTATAGCGAAAATCTGTTCATAATTGTACGTAGGAAACACTCTCAACTTAGACTTTGCAGGCGGGACAATCTTGTCCAGCCCACGACTTGCAACAATATTATGAGACCCATGATCTCGCAAACCTTCATCTTCTCAGATGTACTGTGTACATCTCAAAGCCAAATCTTCCATACTTTCCGGGGGTCTCTATTCAAAGAATTACATAATGGGTGTCTAGCTAGAATAAGCTGGAGCACCCCAACCTTCTCACTTACAGTAATCCGTGGTATCTTCCTACACTTGGCCTCGAAACGGGTAATGAAACCCAACAATCTTTCTGAAGAATCATACCGCAACGCGGTCAAAGAAGTAATATACTTTATAGGCGCATTGAAAGGCGCGAAAGCTGAATAGAATTGATCCTTAAAGTCCTGATACGAAACAATCGAGCGCCTCGGTAAACGATTAAACCATCAGAGGGCTGACTCCTTAAGAGAAGCGGCAAAACGAAACACAGGGCCGCATCACTGAAATTCATCAAACTCACATGGATCTCCAAGTTTGATATATGAGCATGTGGGTCAGTTGACCTGCGATACGGTGCAAGATCCTTTGGCATCTCAATAAACTCAGAACGTGTGGCACTAATAATTGCCGTGGAAAACGGAGATAAAGCATTTGAATTGTTCCACGGACTTTGCAAAACTTCCATTGACGGCAGAAATTTTCCTCGACTGCCAGCAGGCTCATTAGCCCTCTCATTCTCAGTATAATCTCCCTCATAAGCTGAGGTCTGATGAGTATCTCGGGTATGTTACCCGTACACTCGTCTCCTTTCCTCGCCAAGAGCCAGGTTAGCCTCCAATTGATTCATCCTGGCCTCGTTTTGTTCCATCTTCCCACTCATCTCCTTAAACTTTAACTCGATCAACTCTCCAATCTTTTGCAGAGTATCTTTCTGCTCTCCGGTTGCTGCAGTATTTGCTCGTGGTTCCGTAACGCGATCGGTATCCTCCTCTGCCACCTCATCATTCACGGGTTCCGGGGTAACATTGCTCCTCCGGGCTCTCCTTTGAGCTTCGACTTGCTCTAACTGAGCAATTAAACTACGCCTTCGCTCTTCCAAATCTTCATCTATTTCCGTTTGATCCGCAGATCTCGATCGTGCAGGTGGCGGAAGGCGGGCATTATTACGGACCGCAACTCGGCCAACTCTTTCGAATTCATAACACTTAGATAAACATTGCCGTGATCGAGGATAAAAACTAGGTGCCCTTACGGATGAAAACCCGCCACGGGAGGGCCGAATAGTTACATTTTGAGAAGGGGGCTCCTCCAGAACTGATGACCGAGCCCCCGGTAACGCAGCAAACTCATCATTAACCTGAGGAATAGGATCCACCTCAATTTCTTCATCAAAAATATCTTCATCAGAATTCCGAGTACTCATGATAATAGAAATCCAAACTGAGCAATAAAGCTCTCAATGGGATAAAAATCTCGTCCCCACAGACAGCGACAAACTGATCTAGTCTAAAAATATTTTGGGTATTTATTTTTAGATCAGCCAATTTTTTTTTTAATTATTCGGAATTTAGTTTTTGTGGGAACACTAGCGATATACGAGATTGAGCCCACAATGTGTGAGCTTACGTCCTTGGGAGAGCGAAGCACTACCTTGGTTTCCACTATAATAATCAAAGGATACAAATACAATGATGTGACAATAATACTCCAGATGAAAACGGCTCGAAAAACGATCGAAAACACTCCGTCACGATGAAGCTGCCGAAAACTCGCGAATGAGGGGGCTGGAAAATGAAGTCTTGCGAGTACCTTAACAAATTCGAGCCAAAGCCTTGCCTTCGAATGTATAGAAAGGGTCAGAATCCCTTTTCAATGCCTTGGGGCTCCTATTTATAGAGAAATCCAGCTCAATTAATAAGTTTCAGGCCCAGGAGCCCAATTTTACTGCATTAAGCCCAAATTACTTAAATAATATTCAATTAAATTAGAATAAATGCCATTCCACAATAGAACTTCGGAAATGTATCTCAATCGAGAATTAGCCGGAAATATCTATGAGAAAACACCGGAGAACCTCGTAAAATAATTCACTGCTTCCAGATGTCGAATATACAGCCTCAAATATCGCCACAACTTACTGGCATCCTTATCGGGTGCCAAATTACGAAAATACCCTTGGCCACGTCCGGGGACGAATTTGCCCGAGACTGCTAGAAACGTTAGTCGAATGCAAATATGTCGGCCCGGGGAGTCCAAATTACGAGAATACCCTCAAAACTATAGAATGACGTAAATGCACAAGAATACCAAGAATACCGAAAATACCATCTAGCCACGTCGGACGAGCTCCCGGGGCGTCGTGATACCGAAAACATCCCCGGGTAATATCACCCTCGATAAGCAAACTTTCCTAAAATAATTAGCCGCGGCCGAGTTGGCACAAAGCTTGCAAGAAACGGTGCCGCAAGCATAAGAGGCCCGACCGGTTACTCCAACACAACCTGCTCCGGTAATTGAGAATCCCGAGCCCGCAAGAAATGATTCGGCTACAGAGGCCACCGAGAGCCCTGAAGATTTAATTTATGTGTCTCGGCGGTTAGAGCATACCGCTAGAGAGTTCTCCCCCGACGAAGGGATTTATGACTTCGCTAAGACACTAGTGGACGTTGTCGGAGATGACGAGGAGGGCGAAAGAAGCGGGGGTCAACCGATAGACCCGCTGGTGGATGAGGTTGTTCAGGAGATCCGTCCGGAGGAAAGAATAAATGAAGAAGCTCCTTCGGATAAATGGAAAAGACCATTGGAGGGCCCCACCGTTTTGGAGATTGCAGAACCTATTAGAAAGAGTGGGTTAACTGCCAAGTTCCTCGACGTCTTCCGCATAAGAGATATACCGAAACATATAGTGAAGGAATGGCTCGAGATGGGACTTCAGGCCGGCCTCTTACTGATAAAAGACGGAGTCACCATTCGGATTCCGAGGGGTGATAGCGTTTCCAATAGACCGGCCTTGACGTATTTTGACACGAATCCATCATTGCCACCGCGTGGACGAGACGACCACACGGTATTTACCGACTTCAGTCAGTTGATGAGGCAATTTGCGACAGCGCGTCGCATGATTCGAGAGGTTTGTAAATCACATTGACCATTGTTACTTGCTTTTTGTTTCACCCGTTGATATTGCCCGGGGTTATTTAGGTAATTATGATACCCCTAGGCTCGTCTGATGTGACTAAAAGGTATCTTCGGTTTTCTATTACGTTTATTGAGCAATGTGATATCGGGGGTAGTCTCGTAATTTGATCATGTATGGCTCACGAATGAGGATTCTGATAGTGTTTGGAGCAATTTTGGATTATTTCGGTCGGAAATGATGCCAAGGGTATTTTCGTAATCTGGGCACCCCCGGGTTCGATCGGTACGATCACTATGGTATTTTCGATATTCTGAGGTGTTCTTATTTGCTTTGGGCATCCGGAGGCCGCATGGAAAGTTTCCGGAGGAGTCACGAGTATTATTGCATAATTCCGAGTTGGAGTGGCGCTAGGGATATTTTCGTAATTTGGTGTCCAGAAGATGTTATGGCAAATATTATGTGATTGTTTGGATATCTGATGAGTATTGTTGAGATAGATCTCTGCTGAGTGTATTTTGGCTTATTTCCGAAGTTACGAGCCGATCTAGAGGCATTGCGAGTAATCGGGGACATTACGATAGATATCCGGTTGAAACCGAATGTTTTTGTGCAAATTGGGCCAAATCGATTAAGACACGATAAGATTGAGCTTTTAAGACATAGGTGAGTTACTGCTTTGAATTCTCTATAAATACAAGTTCATTATCACTTGAAAATGGTTGGGAATGGGAGATGAATTAAGAAAAAACTCAGAGTTAGAATTCCTGAAATCAGCCAAGTCCTAAAATGCGCAATGAACAGTAATTCGACAGTGAATAATAATCCGCGATAAAACAGTAACTCCGGTGGTGAATAGTGAAATCCACGATGAATAGTGAATTCGCGATAAAATAGTAAATCCGGCGTGAATAGTAAATTCGCGATAAAATAGTGCTCCGGGATGAATAGTGAAATCCGCGATAAACAGTACTCCGACGGTGAATAGTAATCCGTGATAAAATAGTAACTCCGTTATGAATAGTGAAATCCGCGATGAATAGTAAATTCGCGATAAAACAGTACTATGGGATGAATAGTGAAATCCGCGATAAAACAGTAACTCCGGCAGTGAATAGTAAATCTGCGATAAATAGTAACTTCGGTAATGTATAGTGAAATCCGCGATGAATAGTACCTCCGGCGATAAATAGCAACTCTGGCGATGAATAGTAACTCCGGTAGAATAGTACCTCCAGTATGAACAATAAAATCTGCAATGAATAATGATTCAACGATTTCGTCCCGATCGTTATTATTGAGCTCATTTCTTCCCCCAAATTGTCTATATCATTTATTTGATTGAATAGACCATATTTTGTAATGTAGTAATTTATTATAGTGAAACACCCAGGTAGAGCTTCGCTCTCCCGAGGACGTAAGCTCACACATTGTGGGCCCAACCTCGTAATTCTTTGTGTCTTAACAACATCAAAAAAAAAATTGAATTGACTGATCAAAAATACCAAAAATATTTTAAAACTAGATCAGTTTGGCGCATTCTGTGGGGTCCTGAGACTTAGTCCCATTGAGAGCTCTTGTGCTGAGCTAGGATTTTGTTATTTGTAATGATGATCTTGGATTTTTGATATGAGAACGATATAGATGAAGATATTGTGACGGCGTATACCTTCATTCGATATAAATCGATAGATATTTTACTTGCGACTCAATCAGTGCCACCGGAAGAGTTTGCGGTAGTGTAAACGCATTGCATCGGTGTGTGCCATAATATATATCCACAGTGAGATTTCATTAGCAGTGATTTCAACTATTGCGGAATAGATTTGGATAATGTGTGAGGTAGAGTTTTATATGAAAGAATGAGATTAAAGAGGACATGTGAAGAGTTGTTCGTTGGTTGATATCTTGAGTAAATAACGATTTATGTGTGAAACAAATTTTTTCCGAGGTTAATGTGACGAAAGTCAAATGAGTATTAGATAAATGGTTTGTTATCGCTTGATAATTTGAGGCGCTATCTTAAGTAGATATTGTCTAAGAATATTAAGATGAGAATGACGTGAACTCAACCCAAACACCTGAGCCACATCTGTTATATAAGGATAAAGTAGACTTTCAGCTTTTATCATATGGGGAATTGATCGAATCGAAGTTTCGGCAGCTTCTTTGAATGAGACTATCTTCCGGTTATTCAACCTTTTGGCGAGGTTTTCTATCATTTCATATTGGGATTCATACATCAATTTTATTCGGCTTGTGTGCATTTCAATGTATCTGTGGAGTCAACTACACATTTAATCACTTTGCAGAATGATCCTAAGGAGACATTGTTGGGTGTTGTAACCCGTTTTGAGGAGCAATGCAGGAGCATCTCTCGAATTATTGTTAGTAAGAAAGTCGGAGTAGTTCAGCTTATTTTGGTTGGCCACCCTCTACGCAATTCTTAAACAAGGATCGTCGGAAGAAATGTAAGAGATTGCCCTAAGATGTACCTAGTATATTGCTGAAGATGAAGCAGTGTGTGATAATGAAGCCATGGAAAACTGAGATACGAACTTTTTTGGGCACTCAATTACAAGCATATTCTCACTATGATAGCAATTGAAAGGAGGATTCCTTATATATCTCCCTCCATTATAAGTACTGACACTGTGGACTTACGAATCCTAAGTATTTTGTCATCTTCCATTATCGTTTCAAACAAGTTACTGATGCCCGGATAAGTTACTGATTGTCCGATGTTGAGAGGTTATTGAAGCTTGGCTATTTTGATGAGCTAATTACTACAGTGGAAGGAACTCCCGAGACTGAGGCTGGGAAGGTAATTAGATTATTCAACCCGAGAACCCAGTGACTCTCCCTAAGACTAATTTACCATGACATGAGGTAAGACGTAATTACTATGGAGGAACTTACTCAATATGTACACAGTCTATTCGGGATCATTGAACGTGTGAGAGATCGAAATTAATAATGTGGGTTATCCAATTTTGAGTTATTAAGAGAGTTTTCTAATTATCGATTAGAAGAATTCGAGATAGTGAAATATTTATATATATTTACGGACATCCTTCATGAAGTTATGTAGCTTTCATATATATTCCATACGTTATATCGATGAATTTGATGCANTCATGTTAGTAGGAAAATACCAAAGGTTGAATTTCGATGAACCGACATTAATCCTATTCAGAGAGGAGATTTAAAATCTTATGAAAGTGAGTCTCATGAATGTGTTTGTATATGCGAAAATATATATATTGACAAGAATAGATCAAGTGATTATTTTTCTTTCAAGAAAACGTTGAAGAGAATAGTTATGTGATGTTGTCACGATTACAATATCATCTCTTGGTAATATAGATGTTTCGATGACCGGGAAAGCAAAGACCTCTACTATTTAACCTAGTAACGGGATTCCACATGATAAAACGAGTATGCTTAGTACGTTGTTATGAGCGGAATTTCTTATACTCAAATTAGAGGTTGTGGACCTCTGGGATACTCGCCATTCTAATTTCGTCAACACTCGGGACTTGCAAGTAAAAATGTTTTGTTCGTAAGTAAGAACATGAGCTTATCACATGCGTTTTGAATTGGGATCTAATGAACCAGTAATCACGAGGGGACAAATACAAGGAATCTAGAGTTTATTCCACTCGAGAGAATGAGATCTTATTGAATGGAATGAAACACGTTGTTATTAGAAGTCTTCCTACATATTCTGGATTATCGAAAGCTCATATTTTTCTTTTCGAGGAATTCATTTGACCAATTTATAACCAAGTCAGCAAATAAAAGTTTATATTTCTCCGGATCGCTAAACAAAGATGTTTAATGAAATGAGGCATTCTATGCCCATGCGGGGTTTTCAGAATAATGTGTTTTCAAGATTGATATCTTATAAAGTGAAGTGTATTGCTAGGCAAGAGAATACTCGTGCAAATGCACCTATTGTCTAACGAATCAACGGTGATAAAAATGATTTAACACCTATTGCCTTTTCACATCGGGAAAAGCATGCCCTCAAGCAGTCCATAGATACCCTCAAGACGAACGAAAAGTACGCTTAGGACAAGTTGAGGGAGGTCCGAACTGAGACCGAAGAGAAGTTAAAGAATGCCAAAGATGCCAATGTTGCTGACAAGAAGGCCCTCGGGAAAGCCTTGGAGGAGAATAAAGAACTGAAATCAAAGAATGAATCCCTCCAGTCTACCGTAGATAGTCTTCGGGCTCGAGTTTCTAGGTTGCCGTCCCAGATCAACGACTGTTTCCGGAAACTGATATGGGAGTATACAGTGCACTCCCCGACTTTCCGAAACCTGGCGGTCTTAGCTAATGCAACGTCGTCTGCTCTATATTTCTTTAGAGGGGTGTCTAGACTCAGAAAATCTTGGGCATATCCCTAACCCCCGAAGAGAGAGGAAGACTCGATCCAAGTCTGTCCGGGAAGTTCGAGCCTGTGATTGCGGAGGACAAATTAGATTGCTCAAGGGATCCGTTCGCGGCGCTCCCGTTCAATTTGGAGGAGGAGTTGTACCAGCAGCTGTATTCGGAGGAGATTGAAACCGAAGAGGGCCCATCACCGGACGTATATCGAAGATTGGCCGCATTATTCCCGGAACCGGTAGGTCCCCTCATGGGAGATCTTCTTAAAGACGAGGAGGTGATGGGTCAACGTGACCCTTCATTATACTTTCCTGCAAGTGTCACAGGAGCTCGGGAATGCCATGAGGTCGAGATGGCGAGCTTTGTTCCCGAGAAGTTGACCATTGCGGGAAATAAAGAAAAAGAGAATGATCCTCCTTCATCGACTATTAAGCTGGTAAGAAAGCGCCCTAGCGGACACGGTGAAGGTTCGAGCTCCAAGAAGAAGAAGAAATAAACTTCCATATATGTTTTTTTCAGTTTTGTACTCTCTCCCCATTTTGTGTTCCCCTCGTATGTATGAAACTTGACTATGTTTTCTTTTTAATTTCTCCAATGCGCTTTTAACAAAGAATCACACTCTGAATAATCTAACTCGCGAGAAATTTGCCTCCGAGATAATAAGAATCTACCTGAATCTTAGGTATTCCCTTACGCCAGTAGGGGTGCTCAATAATAACGCACATAATACTTCCCGATAACTCTAGGTGTGCGTAAGAGTCCCCAGTGTAGAGGGGGTTGAATGAGTCTGAGATAACTCAGCAGGCGTACCCCCTTTAAAATGAGTAGGTATTTGAACTTGAGATTGCTCTACCTTTATCAATATATCTTCGCCACCAGTATATACTTGCACCCGGGGCCATCCCATTTTCGCCGCCGGTGTATAATTGCACCCGGGACCATAAAATTATCTCGACCCGTTCATAAGACGGTGTAACCACTTACTTGGCCCGTCCATAAGACGGCGCCACCACATTCTCGACCCATCCATAAGACGGTGTCACCACTTACTCGACCCGTCCATAAGACGGCGCCACCACATTCTCGACCCGTCCATAAGACGGTGTCACCACTTACTCGGCCCGTCCATAAGACGGTGCCATCGTACTCTCGACCCTTCCATATAACGGCGTCATCCGGCCCGTCCATAAGACGGTGCCATCGCACTCTCGACCGGTCCATAAGATGGTGTCATTCGGCCCGTCCATAAGACGGTTCCATGCGGAAATGGACCAGCCTCCGACGAGGGCGCGACCTTTTGTCGGCGTGTCATGGAGGAGTCAGGAATATACTTCCACCCTGATTTGCCACGGAAATATGCTCGGTTCTAAGCCGGCTACATCACAATAAACAGGCCTCTTAACATATTCCAACAGTAATTATGTATAGACGGTTCTGCCGCGGACAGGAAGACTCATCATGTTAAAAATATTTTGACGCAGTATCTAATTTGATGAGTTTGAAAATGACCGACTATAAGATAGGTGGTACATTGCATTTCTAATCTACCCTATTTAATTTACTCCATCATCCTTCGTACTAAAATGCAATGGACCTACTCCCACCTTACCAGTCCCCTAGTCGATTGAATTCATGTCGTCAAAAAAGATACTTAAAGAATTAGAATATGACCACAAAAAAGAGGGAAAATTTTTATTTTCAAAAAGATCGATGAGTCACATCTATATATAATACTTGCGCAAATTGGAAATATGCCAAGTCCGTGGCAGCTCCTCCCGGCTCATATTTGCGATTTTGTACGTTCCATCCTTCACTACGGCCGTTACTCTGTACGGTCCATCCCACTTTCCATCCAACTTACCAACATGCTTCGAGACTTCCACTTTCTCAAGAATCAAGTCTCCAA
The DNA here is from genome assembly GCA_009725065.1 of Utricularia reniformis. Classification (NCBI taxonomy): domain Eukaryota; kingdom Viridiplantae; phylum Streptophyta; class Magnoliopsida; order Lamiales; family Lentibulariaceae; genus Utricularia; species Utricularia reniformis. The sequence continues at coordinate 22,763 of RWGZ01001322.1, read as the reverse complement.
CTTTTAACAACATAGGTTGAACGCCTTTGTCGTAATTCTTAGCCATCCGCCTTTTACATACCTCCATTCGTATTGCAGCTCTATCACGGATATCATCAATGCAGTAAAGGTCCAACTTTCTCATATCTTCATTCAACACCTCGTCATAAATGATAACTCTTTCTAATAAAATAGTCACTTCTACCGGAGACACGGCCTCAGAGCCATATACTAAAGAGAATGGGCTGAATCCGGTAGTGGACCTCGATGATGTCCGATATGCCCACATCACATTATGCAATTCATCTACCCCAAAGCATTTGGATTCATCTATTCGTGTTTTTAGCTGTTGTAGGATAATACGGTTGATAACCTCTGTAAGCCCGTTCGTTTCTGGGTGTGCAACAGAAGTAAACCGCTGTTCAATTCCATAATCCTCACACCATTCATTAACCCTCTTTCCAGCAAATTGCGTTCCAGTATCTGATACCAAAATCCTGGGAATTCCAAATCGACATATGATATATCTCCAAAGGAAACTGATAACTTCCTGTTCCCGAACTCGCGATACACCCTCAACCTCTATTCACTTAGAAAAATGTTTCACAACCACAATACATAATTTCTTTGGGCTAGATGCCTTCGGAAATGGTCCTAAAATTTCGATGCCCCATGTATCGAAAGGACATGTTGTCGGCAGAGGCTTCATACTAGCTCTTGGTACATGATGCACATTCGAGTGGAACTGACAAGCATAACAAGTCCGAACAAATTTCACACAATCTTTTACCAACGTTGCCAAAAAATAACCGGCCCTCTTAACCTTATTCGCTAAGGATCGACCTGCTGAATGATCACCACAGTCCCCAGTGTGAACTTCTTCTATAGCTGCCTTTGCCTGTACTAGGGACAAACATTGAAGATATGGGCCTCAGAAATTCTTCTTACACAGCTTATCATCCACATAGACAAAATTCGTAGCTCTTTGCATAGTCCTTCGAGCCTCACCTTCGTCGGTGGGCAATTCTCTCTTGATTAGATAATTTACGATAGCATCCTTCCAAGATGGTTCGTCGGTCATGGCATCCAATAAATACCACGTCTCATTTGAAAGTTCCAAATTAGCCACCTCGGCTATTTGTTTCTCCACAGGGCTGATAGAGGGCTGGTTGTGGATCATAGTTGTTATCTTTGACTCATCCGAGAGTTCTAAAATTGTCGCCGCCTTTGCAAGATTGTCTGCACGAGTGTTTCCCTTCCTTGGGATATAGGTAAGCGTGAATATTTTAAGATTTTTAGCCGCCTCTTTCAGCTTTTCTAAATACATCCATAAATGGTTTCTGTTGGTGGCGTAAGTATCTACGAATTGGTTCACCACTAACTACGAATCGGAATGAGCATGCAAGCGAACGATTCCAATTTCCATTGCTAAATTAATGCCAAATATTTAGGCTTTGTACTCGGCGACGTTGTTAGTCGCGGGAAAGCACAACTTCACAGCATATTCATGTTCTTCACCAGACTTCCATTCCTTAAAATAAACACCGATACCGGCTCGCCCAATTCGCAAGCAATCTTTAATGCTTCCAAATACTCCTGAATACCCAATTCTTCCGACCGAGTCATCTCAACTATGAAATCCACTAACACCTGGGCCTTTAATGCTCGCCTGGTGATATACTCTATTTGATACTGCCATAACTCGATATTCCACTTTGCTAGTCTGCCAGAAGCATCAATCTTTGATAACACTGATCTCGTCTAAAAATATGTTGGGTATTTACTTTTAGATCAGTCAATTTTTAATTACTCGAAATTAATTTGTTATGAGGACACGAGCGATATACGAGGTTTGGCCCACAATGTTTGAGCTTACGTCCTCAGGAGAGCGAAGCTCTACCTTGGTTTTCACTATAATATTCAACAAATACAAGTTCAATGATGTGACAACAATAGTCGAGATGGAAACGTCTTGAAAAGCGATCGAAAACACTCCGTTGCGCCGGAAAGAGGTGCAGTCGCGAGTTGTGGTCAATATCCCCCGACTACCGGCGATTACTCGCGCATGGAACAGTGCAACAAGTCGCGAGTGTCAGTCTGGTGCAATAAGTCGCGAGTTGAACAGTGCAATACCAATAACTCGCGGCTACGTGCGATAAGTCGCGACTACGTGCGATAAGTCGCGAGTCTACAGTGCAGAAAAATGAAGTCTTGCCTTGGGAAATGCGATAACTGTCTCACCCTGTCCAAATGCACTGGGGCTTGTATTTATAGAGGAATCCAGCCCAACTTTGCTTACTTGAGCCATAAGCCCAGTTTACTTCACTTAGCCCAAAACACTTATGTAACCTCCAATTATAATTTAATAAATGCCATGCTGATATCGAAGTTTCGGGAACCAATCCCGATCAAGATATTAGTCGGAAATACGATGAGAAAATACCGGAAACCCTGGTAAATTAGTTCATTGCCTCCAAGCAGTGAATACACAGCCACATAACGTCGTTGCACCCGACCGGTGTGCTCCAGGTGGCAAATTATGAAAATACCCCTGGCCCCGTCCGGGACCGAGATGACCCGAAACATCTCAAAATGCTTATAGAAACCTTATATGGGGCCTAGCAAGCCTGAATTGCGGTAATACCCCCCTGAGACTGCCTTGTGATAAAATATGAAAATACAGAGAATACTTCATAAGCATGTCGGACGAGCCCCCGGGTAAGGATAAATACAAAAGAGAATATACCCGGGTAATATCAATAGTCCCCTGGTTTTCAGATTCAGATTCTGAGTCGTAAACCATATATCACCAGCTTGTCCCGAAAGCCGATTATCGTTCGGGAGCCCTGCCAAAAAAATCCATAGCATAGGTGAAATTCTCTCGTCAATACGATCGTTTTGACACTAAGAACGTTAGATTCTGAGCTCGGGTGAAAATTTCGGGATTTTTCGACTCGGGATTTCACTCCTATAAATACCCTGTACGCCTTTCACAACTTACTTTCTCGTGCGGAATCCCTTGCTCTCGCGACTTATCTTAGCTAGTGTGCATTCCGCGACTTACCGCAAACTGTACTCTCCGCGACTTATCGCAACTCGCAACTTCCAAACTTCAACAACTCGCGAGTACTGTGCGTGTCGCGACCATAACACCCGACTGCTTGGACCAGACTTAGAACCATAACTTGTGAGCACTGTGCTTCTCGCGACGTATCGACCAAATCTCGCGACTTATAGACTTAAATAGTAATTCTCGCGACTTTTCGCCAATAACTCGCGAGACACTTAGTAAATTTGTAAAAATAATTTCAAAATATAAATTTGAATTAAATTTCACCAATGACATCCGATCGTACCGAATCCTCGGGCTCCGCCACTACTTCATCCTCAGATCATTCGGACTCCTCATCCAGTTCGGGGAGTTTCGATTCGATCATAGCCCCTTTTCCTCCTTGCCTTTCCACAATAAATTCTCATTTTTTCGAGAGGATCGCTCGTCTCGAAAACACCCTCGGCCCTCAAAGCTCCGTGGTTAAAGCCCTCAAATCCTTTAACCAACCTTATAGCATGCATGCTCGGAAGTGGTTTCGATTCTTGAACAATATTATCTCCCTTCCGACTGTGTCTTATACCAACCTGAACTTACCGACCGTCTTTTGACACCTCCGATCGCCACCCACACTGTTTCTTTTGAATATTTAGAGTGTGGCCTTCGTTTCCCTCTTCATCCTTTCCTCGTAGAATTGCTCTCGCATCTACAAATTCACCTCTTCCAACTGAACCCCAGTTCAATCTCTCTTGTCGTCGCCTTCATAATATTCATGGAGGTGAATTGCATTCCTTTGACCATAGACCTTTTCTTTCAAATCTTCCATATTAGTACTGTTGCCAATTTTGGTGCCCAAGGTTGTATATTTTTCCACCCGAGGCACAAGACAAGCCCGTTCCCTTTTTCAACTCCCCACTCCAATCACGACTGGAAGAAACACTTCTTTTTTGTTTGCGGTGTGGGGGATACGAGGCTGTCTCCTCTGAGTTTTCCTTGGCGCTTCCCCGTTGAAGGGGAACCATTTTTTCCCGAAGCCTACGGCCCTATTCCTTGGACGGCCCTTCCGAGACCTCTGAGGAAGGCACTCCTCGATTGCGTTAGGTCCGACAGCGCTGACTGGACCGTGAAGACCTTATTCTACGCCCCGATTCTGGTTGCTTTCAACCTCCTTCCGGTCCCCCCCGTTTTAGTAGAGAACTACTAGGTATCTGAATCGTACATTCATATCGGAGCTAAATTTGATAACTCTTCTTTGATAGGAAAGAACCTTAGGAACTTGATTTAACTCGTTTCAAATTTCCACTTCGCGTTTCTCACTTAACTTACTTGTCTTGCAGATAAAATAATGGCTCCAGCTAAGGACCCAGCAAAGAAGGGGGATCGGCTGAATTTCCTCCGTGACCTACTTGCGGAGGATGATGAGCTCATCTTTGAGGCGCCACCGGGGACTCGGAACCGAACTATTGCGGCCGAGCTGGCGTCAAGTCTACAGGAGGTGGCATCCCCGACTGGGGAAATAAGACACGACACTCCTCCACTACCACAACCTGCTGCGACGGTGGCCAATCCCGACCCGGTAAACGAGGAGCCGGCTGCAGCTATTACTGAGAGTCCCGAAGACCTAATCCCTTTGTCTCGGCGATTAGAGTACGTTGTTGAGGAGCCCACCCCCGATGAAGGCATGTACGACTATGCTGAAACATTAGTGGATATCATCGGGGACGACGAGGAGGGCGAGATCAGCGAGGACCAGTTGATGGACCCGGTGGTGGAGGAAATATGCCGAGAAACCCGTCCGGACTGAGAGACCAACCAAGGCACCCGCCCGGACAAGGGGTAGAGACCGGCGGAAAGTCCCGCCGTCTTGGAGATCGCGGAACCCATCAGAAAGGGTGGGTTAACCGCCGAATTTATCGACGCCTTCAGGATACATGACATCCCGAGGCTAACTGTTAAGGAATGGCTCGATATAGGACGCCGGGCCGGCTTCGTGTTGATAATGGACGGACTCACCTTTTGAATGTACTATAACTTTATCTCTTACGTCGTATGTACTAACCATTCTTGTTTTCATTTCAGATGGAGCGGACGATAATCGAGTTGGGCACCGCAGCTGCAGTAGGGGAATACTGTATGCTTAGACACTCGGAGCTCGACTCTCCGAATATTATAGGGGAGCAGACGACAATGGCGGCGGAGAAGCTGAAGCAGAATCAGCGAGATAAGCATGCCCAGGAGATGGCAGCACTCCGACAAGAGCATAGCAAGGCAATTGACTCTTTGCTTCGAGCTCACTGCAGCGAGCTGACGGAGAATTCAACTTTTCATATTGGGCAAAGGCATGCCCTAGAGCAATCCATAGAAACCTTCAAGGTCAACGAGAAGTACGCACAGGACAAGTTGAAGGAAATCCGAGAGCAAACTGAGGAGAAGCTGAGGAAGGCCAAAGAGGAAAAAGCGGCCTATAAGAAAGCTCTCGGGAAAGCCACGGAGGAGGTTAAAGAGCTAAAAGCAAGAAATGAAGGCCTCCAATCCGTCACCGATCGACTCCGGGCACCAATCACCAAGTTGCCGTCCCAAATCAACGACTGCTTCCGAAAGTTAATATGGGAGTACACAGTACACTCCGCTACTTTCCGGAATCTGGGGGCGTTAGCTCATGCCATGTCGAACGTCCTGTACTTCTTACGAGGGTGTGTCCAGACGCAGAGAATCCTGGGCATATCCCTGACAGCTGAGGAGAAAAAGAAACTTGACCCCAAGCTCAACGGGAAGTTCGAGCATATACCCGGTGAGGACATGCTGGATTTTTCACAAGATCCGTTCGGGGCGCTACATTTTAACTTGGATGAAGATCTTCACCAGCAACTCTACTCGGAGGATATCGAAACGGAGGAGGGCCCATCCCCGGATGCATTTAAGAGATTGGCTACTTTATTTCCGGAGCAGTGGCCCCCCTCGTGGCGGAGCTCCTGAAGGATGTTGATTTAATGCCGGCGTATGATCCTCAAATATATACCCCCGCTAGTGTGACTGGAGCTCGGGAGCGCCACGAAGATGAAATGGCGAGGTTCGCCTCCAAGAAGTTGGCCGCTGCAGGGCCTCAAGAAAAAGGTGTCAACCCTCCATCCTCCCAAAAAATAAAGCAGGTGAAAAAGCGTCACAGTGGGCCTGGTGAAGGCTCAGCCTCTCAGAAGAAGAAGAAATAAACTTCTAAATATGATTTCTTCACTTTTGTATTCTTTCCCCATTTTGTATTCCCCATGTGTATAAAATTCGTTTTTGTTTTCCTTTCAATTTCTCCACTGTACTTTTAACAAAGAACCATACTCGGAATAACACAACGTCTCCCTTTCTCAACTTTGTTTTCTCGTCACGTTCCTCAAGGAATATACAACTCCGAATAATTCAATCTAAGCAATACACTTCCGAGATATTAAGAATATATATGAATCTCGGATATGGATTCTCAATAATAACGCATACAATAAGAATATTAATGCGTAAGAGTCCCCAGTGTAGCGAGGCTTGAATAAGTCTGCGATAACTCTAAGGCGAACGCCTATTTAAAATGAGTAGATACCTAAAATGAGTCTACCGCTCTACCTTTACAAATATATCTTCGCCACCGGTATATACTTACGCCCGGGGCCATCACACACTCACCACCGGTATATACTTGCACCCGGGGCCATCACACACTCGCCGCCGGTATATACTTGCACCCGATGCCATCACACACTCACCACCGGTATATAATTGCACCCGGGGCCATCACACTCTCGCCGCCGGTATATACTTGCACCAGGGGCTATCACACTCTCGCCACAGGTATATACTTGCAGGCGGGGCCATCACACTCTCGACCCGTTCATAAAACGGTGTCATTTGGCCCGTCCATAAGACGGTGCCATCGCACTCTCGACCCGTTCATAAAACGGTGTCATTCGGCCCTTCCATAAGACGGTGCCATGCGGAAATGGACCAACGTCCGCCGAGGGCGCGACCCTCGTCGGCGTGTCATGGAGGAGTCAGGTATATACTTGCACCCTAATTTGCCACGGAAATATACATCACAACAAACATGCCTCTTAACATATTCCAACAGTCATTATGTACAGACGGTTCTGCCGCGGACAGGAAGACTCATCACGTTCAAAATGTTTTGACACAGTATTTAATTTGATCAGTTTGAAAATGATCGACTATAAGACAGGTGGTACATTGCGTTTCTAATCTAACTTATTTAACTTATTCCATCCTCCTTCGTACTAAAACGCAATGGACCTACTCCTACCTTACCAGTCGCCTAGTCGATTGAATTCATGTCGTCAAAAAAGATACTTAAAGAATTAGAATATGGCCACAAAAAAAAGGGGAAATTTTATTTTCAAAAAAGATCGATGAGTTGCGTCTATACATAATACTTGCGCAAATTGGAAATATGCCAAGTCCGTGGCAGCTCCTCCCAACTCATATTTGCGATTTTGTACGTTCTTCCTTCACTACGGCCGTTACTCTATACGGTCCTTCCCACTTTCGATCCAACTTGCCAACATGCTTCGAGACTTCCACTTTCTTAAGAATCAAGTCTCCAACTTTTAACAACATAGGTCGAACGCCCTTGTCGTGCTTCTTAGCCATCCGCCTTTTACATACCTCCATTCGTATTGCGGCTCTATCACGGATATCATCGATACAGGGAAGGTCCAACTTTCTCATATCCTCGTTCAACACTTCGGCATAAGCGATAACTCTTTCTGATAAAATAGTTACTTCTACCGGAGACACGGCCTCAGAGCCATATACTAAAGAGAAGGGCTGAATCCGGTAGTGGACCTCGGTGATGTCCGATATGCCCACATCACATTATGCAATTCATCCACCCAAGAGCCTTTGGAATCATCAATTCGTGTTTTCAGCTGTTGCAGGATAATACGGTTGATAACCTCTGTAAGCCCGTTTGTTTCTGGGTGTGCCACGGAGGTAAACCGCTGTTCAATTCCATAACTCTCGCACCATTCATTAACCCTCTTTCAAGCAAATTGCGTTCCGTTATCTGATACCAAAATCCTTGGAATTCCGAATCAACATACGATGTACCTTCAAATGAAACTGATAACTTACTATTCCCGAACATGTGATACAGCTTCAACCTCTATCCACTTAGAGAAATGCTTCACAGCCACGATACATAACTTCTTTTGGCTAGGTGCCTTCGGAAATGGTCCTAAAATATCGATGCCCCACATATCGAAAGGACATGTTGTCGGTAAAGGTTTCATACTAGCTCTCGGTACATGATGCACGTTTGAGTGGAACTGACAAGCAGAACAAGCCCGAACAAAATTCACACAATCTTTCACCAGTGTTGGCCAAAAATAACCGACCCTCTTAACCTTATTCGCTAAGGATCGACCTGCTGAATGATCACCACAGTCCCCAGCGTGAACTTCTTCTATAACGGCCTTNCGGAATACAAGAGTATTGAAGTATATGACAATGAACCCTAAGACCCCTTTATATAGATGAGGTGGTTGAGATATTAAGGTAACAAACAAATATTCCAAATATTTGATCATATTTCCATATATGATTATTCATAATCAAATCATATATATGCGTCCATATATACTGATTTGATATGATATTATTTCCTTCAATATCTCTTTCCATAACTGCCGATATCTTTGACTAATGAGCCCCACCATATCTCAGTTCGGTCCTCGACCGATTGCCTCCATCTCATATCTTCGGGTCACGTGCCTTCGGTCCGCTATGATTGCTTCGGTCCTCCCGATTGCTTCAGTCCGCTACCGATTGCTTCGGTCCCTTTGTCACATTCGGTATTGCGTACTTCGGTCCTAGCCCGATCGGTACCAATACCAATCATCTCGTCTTCCATGTGTGCCCCGATCGACCACATGCCGATCGGTCCTCGTCCAAGTGTGACCGATCGATACCAATACCGATCTCCACACCTAACATAGACATGCACCCGGGGCCATCACACTCTCGACCCGTCCATAGGACTGCGTCACCACTTACTCGGTCCGTCAATAAGACGGTGCCATCGCATTCTCGAACCTTCCATAAGACGACGTCGCCACTTACTCTGCCTGTCCATAAGACGGCGCCATCGTACTCTCGACCCATTCGTAAAACGGTGTCATTCGGCCCGTCCATAAGACGGTGCCATTACACTCTTGACCCGTTCATAAAACGGTGTCATTCGGCTCGTCCATAAGACGGTGCCATGCGGAAATGGACCAGCCTGCGCGAGGGCGCGACCCTCGTCGGCGTGGCATGGAGGATTCAGGTATATTCTTGCACCTGATTTGCCACGGAAATACACATCACAACAAACATGCCTCTTAACATTTTCCAACAGTCATTATGTACAGACGGTTCTGCCGCGGACAGGAAGACTCATCAAAATATTTTGACACAATATTTAATTTGACGAATTTGATAATGATCGACTATAAGACAGGTGTTACATTGCGTTTCTAATCTAACTTATTTAATTTATTTCATCCTCCTTCGAACTAAAACGCAATGGACCAACTCCTACCTTACTAGTCCCCTAGTCGATTGAATTCATGTCGTCAAAAAAGATACTTAAAAAATTAGAATATGACCACGTAAAAGAGGGGAAATTTATATTTTCAAAAAGATCGATAAGTCACGTCTACACATAATACTTGCGCAAATTGGAAATATGCCAAGTCCGTGGCAGCTCCTCCCCGCTCATATTTGCGATTTTGTACGTTCATTCCTTCATTAGGGCCGTTACTCTGTACGGCCCTTCCCACTTTCGATCCAACTTGCCAACATGCTTCGAGACTTCCACTTTCTTAAGAATCAAGTCTCCAACTTTTAACAACATAGGTCGAACGCCTTTGTCGTGCTTCTTAGTCATCCGCCTTTTACATACCTCCATTCGTGTTGCGGCTCAATCACGGATATCATCAATACAGTGAATGTCCAACTTTCTCATATCCTCGTTCAACACCTCGTCATAAGCGATAACTCTTTCTGATTAAATAGTCACTTCTACCGGAGACACGGCCCCAGAGCCATATACTAAAGAGAAGGGCTGAATCCGGTAGTGGACCTCGGTGATGTCCGATATGCCCACATCACATTATGCAATTCATCTACCCAAGAGCCTTTGGATTCATCTATTCGTGTTTTCAGCTGTTGCAGGATAATACGGTTGATAACCTCTGTAAGCCCGTTTGTTTCTGGGTGTGCCACGGAGGTAAACCGCTGTTCAATTCCATAACTCTCGCACCATTCATTAACCCTCTTTCAAGTAAATTGCGTTCCGTTATCTGATACCAAAATCCTTGGAATTCCGAATCAACATACGATGTACCTTCAAATGAAACTGATAACTTACTATTCCCGAACATGTGATACAGCTTCAACCTCTATCCACTTAGAGAAATGCTTCACAGCCACGATACATAACTTCTTTTGGCTAGGTGCCTTCGGAAATGGTCCTAAAATATCGATGCCCCACATATCGAAAGGACATGTTGTCGGTAAAGGTTTCATACTAGCTCTCGGTACATGATGCACGTTTGAGTGGAACTGACAAGCAGAACAAGCCCGAACAAAATTCACACAATCTTTCACCAGTGTTGGCCAAAAATAACCGACCCTCTTAACCTTATTCGCTAAGGATCGACCTGCTGAATGATCACCACAGTCCCCAGCGTGAACTTCTTCTATAACGGCCTTGGCTTGTACTGGGGACAAACATCGAAGATATGGGCCTCCGAAAATCTTCTTATACAGCTTATCATCCACATAGACAAATTTTGTGGCTCTTTGCATAGTTCTTCGGGCCTCGCCTTCGTCGGCAGGCAATTCTCTCTTGATTAGATAATTCACAATAGCATCCTTCCTTGATGGCTGGTGAGTTATACGGCATCCAATAAAAACCATGCATCATTCGAAAGTTCCAAATTAGCCACCTCGGCAGTCTGTTTCTCCACAGGGCTGATAGAGGGCTGGTAGTGGATCATTGTTGTTATCTTTGACTCATACGAGAGTTCTAAAATTGTCGCCGCCTTTGCAAGACCGTCTGCATGCGTGTTTTCCTCCCTTGGGATATATGTAAGCGTGAATATCTTAAGATTCTTAGCCGCCTCTTTGAGCTTTTCTAAATACCTCCACAAATGATTCCCATTGGTGGCGTAAGAATATGCAAATTGGTTCACCACTAACTGCGAATCAGAATGAGCATACAAACGAACGATTCCAATTTCCACTGCGAAGTTAATACCAAAAATCAAGGCTTCATACTTGGCGACGTTGTTAATTACAGGGAAGCGCAACTTTACAGCATACTCATGTTCTTCACCAGATTTCCTTTCTTTAAAATAAACACCAATACCGGCTCGCCCGGCAGACACCGATCCATCTACAAAGGCGTCCCAATACTCCTGTATACCCAACTCTTGCGACCGAGTCATCTCTACTATGAAATCCACTAACACCTGGGCCTTTAACGCTCGCCTGGAGATATACACTATCTGATACTGGCCCAACTCGATATTCCACTTTGCTAGCTTGCCAGAGGCATCAATCTTTGATAATACACTTCGGATAGGCTGATCTGTCAAGACTGCAATATGATGTCCTTGAAAATAGTGCCTCAATTTCCGCGAGGCGACAATCATAGCTAATACAAACTTCTCTAGATCAGTATATCAGGACTCTGCTCCCTGCAATTTCCTGCTCACATAAGATATCGGTCAATGTTCTTTATCGCTAAGTCTGACCAACGAGGCGCTCACTGCCTCTTTTGTCACTGCCAAATATAAAGCGAACGGTTCCCCCGGTGAAGGAGGTGACATAAACGATGGTTTACTCAGATAATATTTCAAACTTTCAAAAGCTCTGCTACATTCATCGTCCCAATAAAAAAGGTTAGTCTTACGCAAAACCTTAAAAAATGGCAAACTTCTCTCTGCTGATCGCGAAATGAAGCGATTCAATGAGGCCAATCTTCCAGTTAGCCTTTGAACTTCCCTAACAGTCGTCGGAGGGGTCATTTCCTGGATAGCTGTTATCTTGTCAGGATTCATCTCAATTCCTCTCTTGGATACCATAAAGCCGAGAAATTTGCCTCCTTTGACACAAAACGCGCACTTAACCGGATTCAACTTCATTCTATACTTTCTCAGTACTCCGAAACAATCATTCAAATACTGGATGTGGTTATCCCCATGTTTACTTTTTATCAATATATCGTCGATATAAACCTCCAAAGATTTTCCGATCATATCTTTGAACATCGAATTCATTAAATGTTGATAGGTGGCCCCAGCATTTTTCAACCCAAATGTCATAACTCTATAGCAAAAAATGCCTTTATTTGTCATAAATGAAGTAAACAACTTGTCCTCACAATACATAAAAATTTGATTATATCCCTTAAAAGCATCTAACATACTAAGGAATTCAAAGCCACAGGCCGCATCCAACATCATGTCAATGGCCGGCAGCGGATACGGATCCTTCGGGCATGCTTTATTCAAATTAGTAAAATCAATGCAAACTCTCCAGCCACCATTCGACTTTGGGACCACCACTGGATTTGCGACCAAATCTGCGTATCTAACAGGCTCTATGAATCCTGCCTCCAACAAACTTTCCACCTCCTCATCAATCGCCCTCTCTTTCTCAGGAGAAAACTTCCTCTTTTTCTGATGAACTGGTCGCACATATGGGTTAACATTGAGTCTATGAGAACTGTCTTGGGGATCAACCCACACATAATCCTGATAAGACAAAGCAAAAACATCTACATTACTTTGCAAAAAAGAAATTACCTCCTTCTCAACCTCTGGTGACATCTCGGAACCGATCGTCACTGTCTTTTCAATATTACCGGGGAATAAGGGCACTGTCTTGATTCCCAAAGGCTCCATCTTCATATCGTTCTCTTTAAACTTCATAAGAGACGGTCCGTCATTCGTGTCAGTACCTTCATCATACGATAGTTCTACCATACAAACGGTTAACTTCGCTTTCGATCCATCCATACCGCTTCTACGCATTACATTATAACAAGAGCACGCCAACTCTTGATCTCCCTTCATTTTCCCAACCCCTAACTGTGTTGGGAACTTCATCATCAAATGTGGTTGAGACACCACAGCTCCAAATATGTTCAAACAACTTCTCCCCAAGATCGCATTATAAGAGAGTATAGGGAGATCCACCACCACAAATTCCACCATCAAAGTTCTTGATATTTCGGGATCGCCCAAGATTACCGGCAGAAAAACAGATCCCTCAACAGCAACAACACTGTTATTAAAGTCGACTAGCTTTGTATGTAAGGGCTGGAGCTGGGTGGTTCCTTTCAAAGCCATTTGCTCAAAGGCTGCAAGAGTCAATATATTGGTAGTAGCTCCGGTATCTACTAGCACTCGAGAAACAGGATGATTAGCAATAATNGCATCGTCTTGTGGGGAGAAAACCTCAGATAAATCCTCAGGTCCAAAAGAGATTGTCATTTTGTCCAAGTCTGTTAACTAGACCGTGTTGACTTCCATAAAGCGCCCCTTCTGGTGCAGTGCCTGATAAGAGCGTTTTCGGGCACGGTTTGAATCACCGACGCTTCTTCCCCCGGCGATAGTCATAATGTTGGGGCCTAGTTTACCCCCATCTTGGTTGGGCATTCTCAACATTCAATCGGTTGGCCCGGGTTGGGGCCAGCCGGAGGGGGAGGTGGTAGTGCTTGCTGGTTTGCAGGGGCTGGTGGGTAAGCTTCATATCTATACCCCTGCTGATTTCTTTGTGGCTGATTTGTGCCGCGACCACGATAGTGGTTTCCTCTTCCTCTGTCTCGCTGATTCTGTCTTCCACCGTTAAAGAATCCCCTCTGGCCACCTCCTTGACGTTGGCCACGCTGTCCTCCGTACCCACGTCCTCTCGTGTTTGGCGGTGGGGCATCGGCTTTCTGGGTCTTAGATGTTGCCCCTTCTGGGACACTTATATCGATCTTCCCCAGCATAGATTCTGGCAGAGCCTCCACAGTACTGATCAGTTCATCAAGCTGACCCAATTCTAGCAACCTTTCGACCTCAGACATTAACTCCCGACAATCATTTGTTGCATGTCCAAAACTCCGATGAAAGCGACAAAACACTTGAGATTCGTAAGTCCCCGGAGTTGGTTCTTGCAAGGGAGGGGGATAACAAAGAGATCCACCCTTCTTTTGCTCGATAACGGCGATAATCTGTTCATAATTGTACGTAGAAAACACTCTCAACTTAGGTTTTGCAGGCGGGACAATCTTGTCTTGTCCACGACTTGCAACAATATTATGAGACCCATACGCCAGAATCTCGATCACTCCGTGATCCCGCAAGCCTTCATCTTCTCGAATGTATTGTGTACATCTCAACGCCAAATCCTCCATACTTTCCGAGGGATCCTTATTCAAAGAGTTACATAACAGGTGTCCAGCTAGAATAAGCTGGAGCACCCCAACCTTCTCACTCACAGTAATACGAGGTATCTTCCTACACTCGGCATCAAAACGGGTAATAAAACCCAACAACCTTTCCGAAGAATCATACCGCAACGCGGTCAAAGAAGTAATTGACTTTATTGACGCATTGAAAGGCGCGAAAGCTGAATAGAATTGATCCTTAAAGTCCTGATATGAAACAATCGAGCGCCTCGGTAACCGATTAAACCATCGGATTGCTGATTCCTTAAGAGAAGCGACAAAAACGAAGCACATGGCCGCATCACTGAAATTCATCAAACTCACATGAATCTCCAAATTCGATGTATGAGCATGTGGGTCAGTCGACCCGCGATACTGTGGAAGATCCTTAGGCATTTCAATAAACTCAGAACGAGTGGCTCCGATAATGGCCATGGAAAATGGCGATAGAACGTTAGACGTGTTCCAAGGACTTTGCAAAACTTCCATTGACGGCAGAACTTTTCCTCGATTGCCAGTGGGCTCATTATCCCTCTCATTCTCAATATAATATCCCTCATAAGCTGAGGTCTGATGAGTATCCCGGGTATGCTCCCCGTACACTCGTCTCCTTTCCTGGCCAAGAGTCAAGCTGGCCTCCAATTGGTTCATCCTAGCCTCGTTTTGTTCCATCTTCCCGCTTATCTCCTTAAACTTTAGTTCTATCAACTCCCCAATCTTTTGCAGAGTATCGTTCTGCTCTCCGGTTGTTGCAGTATTTGCTCGCGGTTCCGGAACATGATCAGTATCTTCCTCCGCCACCTCATCATTAACGGGTTCCGGGTTAACATTGTTCCTCTGGGTTCTCCTTTAAGCCTCAACTTGCTCTAATTGGGCGATTAAGGTATGCCTTCGCTCTTCTAAATCTTCATCGATTCCTGTTTGATCCGCAGATCTAGAGCGCGTAGGTGACGAAATACGGGCATTATTACGGACCGCAACTCAGCCAACTCTCGCAAATTCATAATACTTAGATAAACACTGACGCGGAGGAGGATAAAAACTAAGTGCCCTTCCGGATAAAAACCCGCTCCGGGAGGGTCGAACAGTGACATTTTGAGCAGGGGGCTCCTCTAGGACTGACGATTGAGCCCCCGGTAAAGCAGCAACCCCATCGTTCGCCCGAGGATTAGGATCCACCTCAATCTCTTCATCGAAAACACCTTCATCAGAATTCCGAGTAGTCATGATAACAGAAATCCAAACTCAGCAATAAAACTCTCAATGGGATAAAATCTCGGGTCCCCACGGACTGGGCCAAACTGATCTCGTCTAAAAATATTTTAGAGTGTTTGTTTATGATCAGTCAATTTTTAATTACTCGAAAATTAATTGTTGTGAGGACACGAGCGATATACGAGGTTGGGCCCACAATGTGTGAGCTTACGTCCTCGGGAAAACGAAGCTCTACCTTAGTTTCCACTATAATAATCACAGGATACAAGTACAATGAGGTGATAATAATAATCCAGATGAAAACGGCTCGAAAAACGATCGAAAACACTCCGTCGAGCTCGAAAGATGCGTAGTCGCGAGTTGTGGACAACAACTCGCGAATGGACAACAACTCGCAAACAGGATCAGGGCGATAACTCGCTAGGCAGACTGGGGTGACAATAAGTCGCGAGTGTCGGCTGCAGAGCGATAATTCGCGAGTGCGAAAATTGGTCGCGACTACGAGCAATAAGTCGCGGGTGCGGGGTGAAAAGCAACAAGTCGCGGCTCAGGCAGAAACAAGTCGCGAATGACAACAAGTCGCGACTCTACAGTGTGCAGAAAAGCAATACTTTGTCTTGGGAAACATGATAACAATCTGAAACCCTCCAAATGCACTGTAGCTTGTATTTATAGAGAAATTCAGTCCAACTTCGCTTACTTGAACCCATGAGCCCAGTTTTACTTCACTTAGCCCAAAACACTTAAATAACCTCTAATCATATTGTAATAAATGTCATACCGTCTTGAAGTTTCGAGATCCCATACCGGTCGAGATTTTAGAAGGAAGTACGATGAGATAATACCAGAAAACCTTGTATATTAGTTCTTTGCCTCCAAACAGCGAATACACAGCCACATAACATCGTCGCGCCAGACCGATGTGCTCCCGGGTGGCAAATTATGAAAATACCCCTGGCCCCGTCCGAGGCCGAGATAACCCAAAACATCTCAAAACACTTACAGAAGATTTATACGGGGCCCAGCGAGCCTGAATTACGAGAATACCCCTGAGAACGCCTCGCGATAGACATATGAAAATACCGAAAATATTACATAGCCACGTCAGACGAGCCCCCGGGTAAGGATAAATACAAGAGAATATACTCGGGTAATATCAACGCCCATAGCTGAAAGTTATAAACAATATTATTAGCTATTGATATGACATTAAGTTTGTATAACGTTAACACACATGTACAATTCTGAATGCTCCACCTACTGTCACGAGACCGGTCGAAGCCTTGCAAAGTTTTCGATATAAGTACGTAAGTATGGCCGATCCCCAGCTAAGTCCTGTCATCTCCTCATCATCTCTAAAGAGGTCCATCATGATTAGTTTTGCTCGGTCCCCATTATTATTTGGTAACAAAATCGAAACCACTATGAGGAGACAGAAAGCCCGAGCAAAACAGAGGACATCATTATCAGACTCAAATGGCAGGGCAGCTCGTTCCAACACATATTCTCCCAGACCACGTAAATGTAAATTAGGATAGCTAATGAACTCGTCTCTAGGAGTCCACCCAAACACGGCAGTGCTATACTGTTTCCACTCCCCAACACTTCTATCGGGTCGTGGACCAGTGATATCATTGCCCAATATGGACAATCCTCATATGAGTGACACATCATGTAGTGTCACCGTGGCCTCGCCCATCGGGAGGAAGAATGTATGCGTCTCGGGTCGCCACCGCTCCACCATAGCAGTCAACAAATGATTATCCAGCTTGATACGAATCGTCTTGAATACATCTTAAAACCCCCACCGTATCAAGCACGCAGATACTCTAGCATCCAACACCACAAGCTTACTCAAATAATAATCACCATGCTTAAACTGGATCATCGAACCATACTCTCCATTTATAATGTTCCTACTAATGTGATGATTCTGACGATGTAGGGCACTTCCTTTTATGGGAGCACGTGGTCTTCCGTCTTCCATATCTATTACACAATAATGTACAAAGCATAGTAATAATAATTCAAAAATACAATATCTAAATTTAAACTAGCAATTGACAATAATAAATAAATTAAAATACAAATAATAAAATATTTAAATNTTGCTTAGATCGAAAAACCTTAAACCATGACAATTAGACCTGGGTTCAGATTATATGAATAAGGGTTGTGTTTTCTCTTACAGTTGGGATCAAAGAGGGCTGACAATCAATTAAGAGGTGAAATCCCATTGATGGAAAGTATACTGTTTTCAGCTATTTGGGCATAGAAGGGTGGAAAAACTAACAGTGAGGACTGTGCGAAGGTCCAACAATCAAAGCATATTATATGGATAGGGGTTAACTTGTGTTAACAATTCATTTGTGTTGCTTTTGATGATAAAGTTTTATACTTATGTTCAGGCCACTAAACCTGTGCACATGATGCGTAGTTTAAAGTAGAGGTAAAACAAGTGCTTAAAAAATGCACTTGTTTTTTATGTTAAAACAAGTGTAGTATCTTAGAACCCTTTGTTTTTTCTTTATGTTAAAAAATGCTGGTATTTCTTGGTCACTATCTTATACAGCATTGAAACAGCAATCACAGGTGATGATGCGGCCTGGCTTTTGCTTTAAGCCTGCTTTTCAAAAAGCTTGGATGATCAGATTAAGCAAGCAAAAGATGAGGTCCATTGCGTTCTGTACAAGATTGACAATGACCCGTGTATTTATTCTTATTAGAATCTACATGAAACTTCATCCTTGAATAAAGGTACATCACTCATACACAATGGTCCCTTTTTTTAGATTCAAAGTTGCCCTTGGATGTATTCTTGTTTTCCCATTGTCATATTTACACTCTGCCATCTCATCTTCATATAATACGACAAGATGGAAGACTTTTTGCAAACAGAGAATGATCAATAATCTTTCACCTTTAGGATCTTTAGTGTAAGAGATTTTTGTCTTGATCATAAACAGAGTAACGAGCTTCCCATAAATGAAATGTTCTGTACTCTGTTTTTATTGATTGACATTATGTGGATTATTTTTGGAAATTGTGAACATTCTTCTTCTATTTGCAGGCACACTTTCTTTTTTTTTCCTTTTTTCTTTCTCATTGTGGTGTTGTACTGTTACTGATAAAAAAGCTTATTGCTTTTTCTAAATCTTATATTAAAACCAATGTGTATTGGATCTTATTACTTGCTTTGAACACTTTGAATTTTTCCATTGTTTTATAGACCCTGTAACAATGCTTGCAAAAGAACTGTGATCAAGATTATCTCTGAGAGCTTCTTCACCTAAATTGTTCCTTTTTATCACTGTCTTTTATTTTTTCCCAGCCATCAGTTTTCCACTTTTATTTGAGGTGCTTATGGTCTAGCCTTTATTTGTTGCTTTGTTCATGAAAGTTTCATATTCTTCTCAATTTCTCTTGATGCTTACATGCTTTTGGTTTCTAGATTAGTGATATGACTTCTCAGACGACTCAATACGCACCACCATCAAGCCGAATTGGCTTATACGAACCAATTCATCAAATCGGCTTGTGGGAAGGTGCTTTTGATAGCAATATCATCAGTCCTGGATCTAGTGATAGTATTATTACAGGAGCTGAAACAAAGCTGGAAGACAAGGTACTTAGTATTCAATTCAATAAAATTTTGCTTGTTTGTTTAGTTATTCTTGTTTCTTAGCAGATACAAAAACGGTTGGTTCAAAACCGAGAAGCTGCACGTAAAAGCCGAATGAGAAAGAAGGTTATACAAATTCTAATGCTTGTTATGGTTTTATAGCCTGAGCTTTATGTTTTTGAAAACAGGCTTATGTACAGCAGTTGGAAACAGAGAGGTTAAAGCTTGCACAGCTTGAACAAGAACTCGAGAGAGCTAGACATCATGTAAATATAACGATTCGATTTATTCGTTCCGATTCTCGAACGATTAACTTGATTTAAAACTTCAGGGTATTTTTACTGCTGCTGCAACTTCTCAAATAGGTGTTTGTGGAACTGTGAACTCAGGTAAAGGTTTTAAATCCATATTTGGTTCAAGAATTGAAAGGGAATCATGTTTGTGATCATTAGCAGGTATTTCTGCATTTGAGATGGAATATGGGCACTGGATAGATCTACAAGAACGTAAAATATCCGAGCTACGAAACGGTGTACAGTCATGTACAAGTGATGCAAATTTAAGTCTCATGGTAGCAAATGTATTGAGTCATTACTGTGATCTGTTTCGCTTGAAACGAGAAGCTGCACGGATCGATGCTTTCTATTTAGTATCCGGTATGTGGAGAACATCCGTCGAGCGATTCTTTCTTTGGATCGGAGGTTTTCAGCCATCAGTTCTCATAGCCGTAAGAACTTAAAGCTTATAAAACTGAGAATCTCATGTTTTTTCTTGCTTTCTTAGTGTTTGAGTAAGTTTGTTGAATAGATTGTAAAGCCTCACTTGGAGCCATTAACCGAAGGGCAAACGAGTAGCGTCGAAAGTTTACGTCTTTCGTGTTTACAAGCCGAGGATGCACTGTCACAGGGGATGGAGAAACTGCAACAAACTCTAGCTCAGAGCCTTGCTTTTACAGTTTCTGGAGTTGCTGGAAGTTACAGTTATCAAACTGCTTCAGCTTTGGAGAATTTGGAATCTTTAGAAAGCTTCATTCATCAGGTTTGTTTTTTTCATTGTCGAACAAAACAAGTAAAATTTACGAAACTGAAGTGTTGAACTGAACACATAGGCTGATCATCTTCGAGAGCAAACGCTTCATCAGATGTCTCGAATACTAACTATTCGTCAAGCTGCGAAAGGGTTCGTTGCATTTGGTGATTATTTTCAACGTTTGCGTGCACTCGGAACGTTGTGGACTGCTCGGTGTCCTCGAGAGACAGATTGATCGGTCGAAACAGAAAGAAATGTATTTCATGATCGAAGGAACATAACTTAAGCTTGACGACTATCATCGGAAAGTCCGGGAGGTGACCGGAAACAGAAAACCAGCATGTGCTTCAATGCTGCTGCATGTATAATACAGAATGTGTAATTTGTAGTGAGTTTATGGTTTGTTGGTCTCAGTCTAAGACAACTAAATTAGTGTAATGCCATAAGCTATTATAGATTATTACTTGTAGGGCTGGGATACCCAACCGCATAACCGAATCGATTTTAATCGATTAAACGGTTTCGGTTATATGGTTAATCGGTTTTTGCGGTTCGGTTGAATGTCGGTTAAAACGATTATACGGTCAGTAATCGGTTTATTTATAAATATCGGTTTTTATGTTGGTTAACCGATTAAATGTGAGTATTTTATGCGTTTAGTATTATTTTATGGTTATGGTTTTCTTGATTTCAAATATAAGTTTTCGTATTTTACAATCTTTCTAATCATGATAAGTGTTTATTTTGAAATTAGAATATATTGATTCTTCCAAATTTCTTGAATTATATTAGTATTTATCATGAATATTTTTTATTATTCATTTGATTATCGAATTACTTATTATTCCAT
Source organism: Utricularia reniformis (assembly GCA_009725065.1). NCBI lineage: Eukaryota > Viridiplantae > Streptophyta > Magnoliopsida > Lamiales > Lentibulariaceae > Utricularia > Utricularia reniformis. The sequence goes on along the minus strand of RWGZ01001322.1, from coordinate 1,540 downwards.
TCTTTTTGGAAACCAAGTTTTCCGTTTAGGTACGCGAAGTAAAATATATATTTTTTTAATGTATAAGTGAATAAAATGAATCGATGAATTCAAGAAAATTTAATTACATTTTGGAATTTAAAAATTAAAATATATTGATTCTTCCAAATTTCTATACTTTTGATTATATTTGAAAATTAGAAAAATCAAGTTCTCAACAAAATAGATTAACTATACAACAAAGTTTAAAGAAAAATTTTGAAAAATTATCAGTTAAACGATAACCTGTTAACCATCAAATTCGATCGATTTCGGTTTCGATTAGTTATAAATTCATAAAACGGTTAAACTATACCGTTTCAGTTATCAAAAAATTGGCTACAAAACCGATTAACCATAAAAATTTTAACCGCTCAATCGAACAAATCTCATCCCTAATTGTTTTTTAGTATTGAGAGTGACTCCCATCTTGTGAGCTAGATATGGTGTTTTCCTTCTAATTTCCGATGCTAATCAGCAGGCAACCGCAGAAGGCGAAACCTCATAACAAAATGAATCACAAATTTTTGGGCTAGTTTTGTTCTTGCATTTTGTAATCCAAATGTAGAATCTGCAAGGAGGGGCTAGTGATAAAGGCTCTAAAAGCCAAGCGATGGCTTTTACTTGAACATTCACTTACTACATCACTCTCTCTAGTCTCAGATGGCTTAACAGCACTAGAACAGATTACAATGATTATTATTCTACTAGTGCAGGCTTTAAGTTCATTCACATGTTTCATGTAGGATCATAGTTTTCTAATCGATACGAAAAAGGTAGCATACATGAAATAAAATGTTCATGCTGAAAACTAGTTGGAAAAACATGGTATGATATCCTCAAATAGAGCAAGATAATCATTCTGGATCAACAAAATTAACGGATAAAACGAGAAACCAGAGAATAATTCAAGAGAATCAACGGTACCGGCGAAGGGAGAGTGTCTGGTTTCTTTTCCATGTGGCTCTTCTGGAAGGGCGAGCTTTGTGATGCAAATGGCCCTTTCCTCTAAGACCCCTGTACTTCTTCCCTGCAGAAGTCAGCCCTCGGAGTTCCCTGTGTTTGTGAACAGGATTGCAAATCCAGTTGGCACGGGGATCATTGCGAATGGCAGCATGGGCTGGATCAACCAGTATTATTTCAAAGTACTTGTAAGTTGAGTCCTGCGTTAGAAAACAGTGTAATGGATCAGAGACGACAAAATCAGAGACGAAAAACATTTCTTTATAACAAAATCACAGCAAAAAACCTGTGAATACAAACCTCATTGATCCAGTAGGAGTTCAGAACCCTAAGTCCACCGAGCTTTCTACCAGCGCGTTCCTCGGCTACGGATCTTTTGCTCCGTTGAAATTTGAGCTGTGTAACACCCTGATTAGTGGGCTTTCCGTAAACAATTCCCTTGGAAACAGGCCTCTTTCTTCCACCGCGCCTAACACGAACACGATAGATCACATATCCCTATAGAAAAAAGTCACGATAAAAGTATTAGACAGAAAAGCATTCACGGGAGACGAAATCA